>OV656838.1:12850136-13450136 GCA_927399475.2 Acleris emargana
CGTGCGCATAGAATTAGTTTCCTACTATTCCCCCCATTTCTTCCCGTTGGGGGTTCGATATTCGGAAAATCCTTGCTTAGTGCTCATTAACATCATAAAAGGAGCCCCTGTTCCAAGTTTCAAGTTTCTAGGTACAGTAGTTTATAACTAACGAGTAGGAACTAACTAAAACCTTTTTAATAATTTGAAGCCGATATGGTGGTCAATTTCAGTAATAATATTTTTTTTGTGAAAGATTCATTTTTGTTATTGGATTAAGAAAGATTGAAGATGACTAGGCAAGAAATGGATACAGTCTAGTTGAGTTAAAATAAGAAATACGTAACAAAAGCCTGGAGCGCAAACAAAACACTCCAGTTTATAGAAGACAAGTCTCTATAGAAAACTGAGTCTCTAAAGAAGACTCAAGTCCTTCCCAAGTTTAAAAGAAGTCGAGCTTCGATTATCCGACTAGAGTCTAAGGCCCGTATTAATAAAATCATCTTGGCTGAGATGCCCGTTACGAGATACGTCAAAGTAAACGACAAACCATAGAAAGCTGTCATTTTAGACGCATCTTGAGACTGACAGAGATTACAGTCGATAACAGTTTATTAATGCGGGCCTAAAATAACTGAGTCGAGTCTAAGAATTGGATGCTCCAAGGACTGGAGTCTTTACAACACTACTACTTCGAACTGTCCGATTGACTAGATATTTGGCGTATTTGCGCAATTACAATGACAACACAATATTATGATACCATCGAGCTGCAGCTGCATTATGGTCATGGAAACGGAAGGCTGCCACAGGAATTACTCAACGGCTCATAGTCTTACACAAAGGACAAAATCTCTGTTAGTTATTAATTACTAAAATTTAGGCTAAGAATTACTAACAAAACTGTGGACCTATCATGTTGTCTGAATAACTAAATTATTATTATTATTATTATAGTAGATCCATTGAGTTTGAACTAATTCGATCTATAATAGAGAGTTTATTATCAGTGTTAAAAGTACAGTGAGAATCTGCAATGATGTTGCTTTTTATGTTTGTATAAAATTTCGAGTACATAAGGAGTGGTTCATCAAAAAAGTAGCAAGGAATTATCAGATTTTTATTTTTATTGTTTGCTTATTATGAAGCAGTTTATTCTTTTTAGTAATGTGTAGATATCTTACTATCAAATAAAAATACAATAATATTGAAATGTGTAAGATTCCTTGAGTTTTCTTAATATTTGTACAACACAATTTGACAATCTTCGCTTGCCGTTTTCTACAATACCACAATTGAATTTCCATTTTCAGAACTTGTTTTATGCTTTTAAGAATAGAATTGTACGAATAAGTTATACCAATAAACTAGATTTCACGTTGGGTAGTAAGGAAGTTACTCCAATCTAACCTCTGACAGGGGTTTTTCTATGGGAGACAAATTTCTGTAAAAATGGCAAATACACAATTTTTAAAAAACCCATGTAACTACCTCAAAGTAAAGTCAAATCAAAAATATTAACTAATGATCAAAAGACAATTTAATAAGGTATTAACTAGACCATCAAACTTAAAGAAAAAAACTATGTTTATGACAAACACCTCATAAATTCTCTCAAAAGACACTGTTCAAAAAGTTTTAGGTGAGATTTAATGTAAAAGGCGAAAACTTGAAATCCCTCTTTAATTTTTACCATTCTTATTGTTTATTTTATTTAATAGTATCTACAGATTACTATTACAAATGCACTGCTTAGAAATTAGCACAAAATAAAAATAAATTCTATATTATGTGCTGCTACTTTTTTTCCGGACCACTCCTTATCTGTTAAATTAGGCAAATGGAAATAGATTTACTAATTACGTCCATAGCAACTCATTCACAGATACGTCTGAACAATAGAAGGAGTGACGTGAAGTCATAGTATAAAATCTGTATAGTGTGGAATCTTAATCTTTTGTATTTATACAAAACAATTTATGAATGTCAACAAAAATACTTAAATAGTGCTTTCTAATCATATCATTAGCCTCATTTGCATTCAAGATCGAGATTTTTTCAGATGTTTGTTAGGAATTATAATTATTTAACGGTTTTTTGAAATCAACTTAGGATAATTAAGCAAAAAAAGAGCGGACCTGCTAGAGGGGAGGTTCTTTTTATAGTGGTGATTATTATTTACATCATATTTGAGTAGCTTAGTTTTATTTTAATTTAAATAAGTTTAGTTTTAACTTTTAATTATTAACATCAATAAACAGTGATTATAAGTATAGTAAAAAAGGAAATCATAAACCTACAAAATATTTTAGGAAGAGGAACATACACCAGTCGTCTGGAGAATTTATGTGTAGGCGGTGATTAAATTAGCAACGCTGTTTTTTCAATTCAAGTTTTCGAGGGCTTCTTAACACACTTTCTATTGAATCATTGTAAATTGGATACATAAGCACTCTCTTAAATGCCAATGACATCGAAAAATATATTGAACTCAATAGTTTAAAATGTAACGGGCATTACCTGTTATTAAAGTATTGACTTGTCTTTACAATAAGATATACTATCTATTCAATATACTAACTGTGACTTATAGTCTGTCAAGAAAGTCACGAAATGAAAATCATTCTATAATAGATCTAAAGCGTTACATTACAGTATAAAATATCATAATAAAGAAATACAGTAGGTAAACAGACTAGGTATAACGCTATATTGCTGGCTTTTATTATGCTATGTTTAACTATAATTTAGCTCCTTGGATTAATAATAATAAAATCATTTTCATGTCATGACTTTCTTGACAGACTATACATTGCACAGCATGGCCTCTATTCTATTATTCAAAGTCATACTGCCTTTGACATGTTATAGTATTGTTTTTAACTCGGCCGCCATTACTATCTAGTAAATAAAAATGAGCTATTGTAACGTTGACAATACGATAATATGTGAAAGGGAATATGATTCTTGGCAATAGAATAGCGGAACAGTTCGTTTATATATTAAATCAGAATTGTTTGTCAATTGTCAAACACTTCAACTACCATGTTCCTATTGGCTCCCACTATACAGGTGTAACCTAGTTTGGATACCGCTGTCAATCATATGTGTGTGAACCTAGCATATCAATTTTTAGAATCTCAAAAAAAAAACACAGTTCTAGTAGCATCCCCAATAGTTCTACAGTTCTACATATTTATTTTCCATAGTTCTGCTTTTTTTCCCGGAAAAACGAAATTTTCAAAATGAGATGCTAACTTCGCATTTCACGTATTAGCATCTCAGCAGTTCTCGATACCTGGGCCTTAAATACGTCCGAAAATGCATAGTTCTAAAGGCTGGAGTCGCCATAGCAATAGTTCTAGTCATAAAACGAAAAAATATTAATGAGATGCTAACTTCGAATTTCACCTATTAGCATCTCTGCAGTTCTCGTTGCCTAGTCCTCAAATACGTCAGAAAATGCATAGTTCTGTGGTCTAGAGTAGATACAGCAATAGTTATGGCTAAAAAACCATAAAAATCTTAAAAGCCACGAACATCTATATAAAATTTGAGATGCTGTAACTCTAAAGATAGCATCTCAGCGGTTTTCATTAGCAACCCAACAAATATGTATAAAACTGCACAGTTCTATTGCCTGGAGTCGATACAGCAATAGTTCTGGCTCAAAAACCACGAAAATCTTGATAAAAGTTGAGATGCTGTAACTCTAAAGATAGATCTACATAGCATCTCAGCGGTTTTCATTAGCAACCCTACAAAGACATATAAATCTGCACAGTTCTATCGTCTGGAGTCGACACAGCAATAGTTCTAGCTCAAAAAACATAAAATCTAGACAAAGATTGAGATGCTGGAACATTTTAAATAAATCTATATAGCATCTCAGCGGTTTTCATTAGCAACCCTACAAATACATATAAATCTGCACAGTTCTATCGTCTGGAGTCGACACAGCAATAGTTCTAGCTCAAAAAACATAAAATCTAGACAAAGATTGAGATGCTGGAACATTTTAGATAAATCTATATAGCATCTCAGCGGTTTTCATTAGCAACCCTACAAATACATATAAATCTGCAAAGTTCTATCGTCTGGAGTCGATACAGCAATAGTTCTGGCTCAAAAATCACGAAAATCTAGATAAAACTTAAGATGCTGTAACTTTAAAGATAGTTCTACATAGCATCTCAGGTGTTTTCATTAGCAACTCTACAAATGCATATAAAACAGCACAGTTCTATAGTCTGGAGTCGACACAGCAATAGTTCTGGCTCAAAAACCACGAAAATCTAGATAAAACTTAAGATGCAGTAACTCTAAAGATAGATCTACATAGCATCTCAGCGGTTTTCATTAGCAACCCAACAATTACATATAAATCTGCACAGCTCTATCGTCTGAAGTCGATACAGCAATAGTTCTGGCTCAAAAACCACGAAAATCTTGATAAAAGTTGAGATGCTGTAACTCTAAAGATAGATCTACATAGCATCTCAGCGGTTTTCATTAGCAACCCTACAAATACGTATAAATCTGCACAGTTCTATCGTCTGGAGTCGATACAGCAATAGTTCTGGCTCAAAAACCACGAAAATCTAGATAAAACTTAAGATGCTGTAACTCTAAAGATAGATCTACATAGCATCTCAGCGGTTTTCATTAGCAACCCTACAAATACATATAAATCTGCACAGTTCTATCGTCTGGAGTCGACACAGCAATAGTTCTGGCTCAAAAACCACGAAAATCTAGATAAAACTTAAGATGCTGTAACTCTAAAGATAGATCTACATAGCATCTCAGCGGTTTTCATTAGCAACCCTACAAATACATATAAATCTGCACAGTTCTATCGTCTGGAGTCGATACAGCAATAGTTCTGGCTCAAAAACCACGAAAATCTAGATAAAACTTAAGATGCTGTAACTCTAAAGATAGATCTACATAGCATCTCAGCGGTTTTCATTAGCAACCCTACAAATACATATAAATCTGCACAGTTCTATCGTCTGGAGTCGATACAGCAATAGTTCTGGCTCAAAAACCACGAAAATCTAGATAAAACTTAAGATGCTGTAACTCTAAAGATAGATCTACATAGCATCTCAGCGGTTTTCATTAGCAACCCTACAAATACATATAAATCTGCACAGTTCTATCGTCTGGAGTCGACACAGCAATAGTTCTAGCTCAAAAAACATAAAATCTAGACAAAGATTGAGATGCTGGAACATTTTAGATAAATCTATATAGCATCTTAGCGGTTTTCATAAGCAACCCTACAGACACATATAAATCTGCACAGTTCTATCGTCTGGAGTCGATACAGCAATAGTTCTGGCTCAAAAACCACGAAAATCTAGATAAAACTTGAGATGCTGTAACTCTAAAGATAGATCTACATAGCATCTCAGCGGTTTTCATTAGCAACCCTACAAATACATATAAATCTGCACAGTTCTATCGTCTGGAGTCGATACAGCAATAGTTCTGGCTCAAAAACCACGAAAATCTAGATAAAACTTAAGATGCTGTAACTCTAAAGATAGATCTACATAGCATCTCAGCGGTTTTCATTAGCAACCCTACAAATACATATAAATCTGCACAGTTCTATCGTCTGGAGTCGACACAGCAATAGTTCTAGCTCAAAAAACATAAAAATCTTAAAAGCCACGAACATCTATATAAAATTTGAGATGCTGTAACTCTAAAGATAGCATCTCAGCGGTTTTCATTACCAACCCAACAAATATGTATAAAACTGCACAGTTCTATTGCCTGGAGTCGATACAGCAATAGTTCTGGCTCAAAAACCACGAAAATCTTGATAAAAGTTGAGATGCTGTAACTCTAAAGATAGATCTACATAGCATCTCAGCGGTTTTCATTAGCAACCCTACAAATACATATAAATCTGCACAGTTCTATCGTCTGGAGTCGATACAGCAATAGTTCTGGCTCAAAAACCACGAAAATCTAGATAAAAGTTGAGATGCTGTAACTCTAAAGATAGATCTACATAGCATCTCAGCGGTTTTCATTAGCAACCCTACAAATACATATAAATCTGCACAGTTCTATCGTCTGGAGTCGATACAGCAATAGTTCTGGCTCAAAAACCACGAAAATCTAGATAAAACTTGAGATGCTGTAACTCTAAAGATAGATCTACATAGCATCTCAGCGGTTTTCATTAGCAACCCTACAAATACATATAAATCTGCACAGTTCTATCGTCTGGAGTCGACACAGCAATAGTTCTAGCTCAAAAAACATAAAATCTAGACAAAGATTGAGATGCTGGAACATTTTAGATAAATCTATATAGCATCTTAGCGGTTTTCATAAGCAACCCTACAGACACATATAAATCTGCACAGTTCTATCGTCTGGAGTCGATACAGCAATAGTTCTGGCTCAAAAACCACGAAAATCTAGATAAAACTTGAGATGCTGTAACTCTAAAGATAGATCTACATAGCATCTCAGCGGTTTTCATTAGCAACCCTACAAATACATATAAATCTGCACAGTTCTATCGTCTGGAGTCGATACAGCAATAGTTCTGGCTCAAAAACCACGAAAATCTAGATAAAACTTAAGATGCTGTAACTCTAAAGATAGATCTACATAGCATCTCAGCGGTTTTCATTAGCAACCCTACAAATACATATAAATCTGCACAGTTCTATCGTCTGGAGTCGACACAGCAATAGTTCTAGCTCAAAAAACATAAAAATCTTAAAAGCCACGAACATCTATATAAAATTTGAGATGCTGTAACTCTAAAGATAGCATCTCAGCGGTTTTCATTACCAACCCAACAAATATGTATAAAACTGCACAGTTCTATTGCCTGGAGTCGATACAGCAATAGTTCTGGCTCAAAAACCACGAAAATCTTGATAAAAGTTGAGATGCTGTAACTCTAAAGATAGATCTACATAGCATCTCAGCGGTTTTCATTAGCAACCCTACAAATACATATAAATCTGCACAGTTCTATCGTCTGGAGTCGATACAGCAATAGTTCTGGCTCAAAAACCACGAAAATCTAGATAAAAGTTGAGATGCTGTAACTCTAAAGATAGATCTACATAGCATCTCAGCGGTTTTCATTAGCAACCCTACAAATACATATAAATCTGCACAGTTCTATCGTCTGGAGTCGATACAGCAATAGTTCTGGCTCAAAAACCACGAAAATCTTGATAAAAGTTGAGATGCTGTAACTCTAAAGATAGATCTACATAGCATCTCAGCGGTTTTCATTAGCAACCCTACAAATACATATAAATCTGCACAGTTCTATCGTCTGGAGTCGATACAGCAATAGTTCTGGCTCAAAAACCACGAAAATCTAGATAAAACTTAAGATGCTGTAACTCTAAAGATAGATCTACATAGCATCTCAGCGGTTTTCATTAGCAACCCTACAAATACATATAAATCTGCACAGTTCTATCGTCTGGAGTCGATACAGCAATAGTTCTGGCTCAAAAACCACGAAAATCTAGATAAAAGTTGAGATGCTGTAACTCTAAAGATAGATCTACATAGCATCTCAGCGGTTTTCATTAGCAACCCTACAAATACATATAAATCTGCACAGTTCTATCGTCTGGAGTCGATACAGCAATAGTTCTGGCTCAAAAACCACGAAAATCTAGATAAAAGTTGAGATGCTGTAACTCTAAAGATAGATCTACATAGCATCTCAGCGGTTTTCATTAGCAACCCTACAAATACATATAAATCTGCACAGTTCTATCGTCTGGAGTCGATACAGCAATAGTTCTGGCTCAAAAACCACGAAAATCTTGATAAAAGTTGAGATGCTGTAACTCTAAAGATAGATCTACATAGCATCTCAGCGGTTTTCATTAGCAACCCTACAAATACATATAAATCTGCACAGTTCTATCGTCTGGAGTCGATACAGCAATAGTTCTGGCTCAAAAACCACGAAAATCTAGATAAAACTTAAGATGCTGTAACTCTAAAGATAGATCTACATAGCATCTCAGCGGTTTTCATTAGCAACCCTACAAATACATATAAATCTGCACAGTTCTATCGTCTGGAGTCGACACAGCAATAGTTCTAGCTCAAAAAACATAAAAATCTTAAAAGCCACGAACATCTATATAAAATTTGAGATGCTGTAACTCTAAAGATAGCATCTCAGCGGTTTTCATTACCAACCCAACAAATATGTATAAAACTGCACAGTTCTATTGCCTGGAGTCGATACAGCAATAGTTCTGGCTCAAAAACCACGAAAATCTTGATAAAAGTTGAGATGCTGTAACTCTAAAGATAGATCTACATAGCATCTCAGCGGTTTTCATTAGCAACCCTACAAATACATATAAATCTGCACAGTTCTATCGTCTGGAGTCGATACAGCAATAGTTCTGGCTCAAAAACCACGAAAATCTAGATAAAAGTTGAGATGCTGTAACTCTAAAGATAGATCTACATAGCATCTCAGCGGTTTTCATTAGCAACCCTACAAATACATATAAATCTGCACAGTTCTATCGTCTGGAGTCGATACAGCAATAGTTCTGGCTCAAAAACCACGAAAATCTAGATAAAACTTAAGATGCTGTAACTCTAAAGATAGATCTACATAGCATCTCAGCGGTTTTCATTAGCAACCCTACAAATACATATAAATCTGCACAGTTCTATCGTCTGGAGTCGATACAGCAATAGTTCTGGCTCAAAAACCACGAAAATCTTGATAAAAGTTGAGATGCTGTAACTCTAAAGATAGATCTACATAGCATCTCAGCGGTTTTCATTAGCAACCCTACAAATACATATAAATCTGCACAGTTCTATCGTCTGGAGTCGATACAGCAATAGTTCTGGCTCAAAAACCACGAAAATCTAGATAAAACTTAAGATGCTGTAACTCTAAAGATAGATCTACATAGCATCTCAGCGGTTTTCATTAGCAACCCTACAAATACATATAAATCTGCACAGTTCTATCGTCTGGAGTCGACACAGCAATAGTTCTAGCTCAAAAAACATAAAAATCTTAAAAGCCACGAACATCTATATAAAATTTGAGATGCTGTAACTCTAAAGATAGCATCTCAGCGGTTTTCATTACCAACCCAACAAATATGTATAAAACTGCACAGTTCTATTGCCTGGAGTCGATACAGCAATAGTTCTGGCTCAAAAACCACGAAAATCTTGATAAAAGTTGAGATGCTGTAACTCTAAAGATAGATCTACATAGCATCTCAGCGGTTTTCATTAGCAACCCTACAAATACATATAAATCTGCACAGTTCTCTCGTCGGGAGTCGATACAGCAATAGTTCTGGCTCAAAAACCACGAAAATCTAGATAAAAGTTGAGATGCTGTAACTCTAAAGATAGATCTACATAGCATCTCAGCGGTTTTCATTAGCAACCCTACAAATACATATAAATCTGCACAGTTCTATCGTCTGGAGTCGATACAGCAATAGTTCTGGCTCAAAAACCACGAAAATCTAGATAAAACTTAAGATGCTGTAACTCTAAAGATAGATCTACATAGCATCTCAGCGGTTTTCATTAGCAACCCTACAAATACATATAAATCTGCACAGTTCTATCGTCTGGAGTCGATACAGCAATAGTTCTGGCTCAAAAACCACGAAAATCTAGATAAAACTTGAGATGCTGTAACTTTGAAGATAGATCTACATAGCATCTCAGCGGTTTTCATTAGCAACCCTACAAATACGTATAAATCTGCACAGTTCTATCGTCTGGAGTCGATACAGCAATAGTTCTGGCTCAAAAACCACGAAAATCTAGATAAAACTTGATATGCTGTAACTTTAAAGATAGTTCTACATAGCATCTCAGCGGTTTTCATTAGCAACCCTACAAATAAAACCCTAAAAACTAAATAAATAAACATTTTAACCAGTAATTAACTAGCAATTTGCTTGAACAAAAGTCTCTGCAGAGGTTAGAGCGTTTTGTTACTTTTCAGTACTTGGAGGATAATTCCTTTAAACGGATAAAAAAAAAGTGTCTGTTATTTTAGAATACTCTCTAACATATAAGGTGCTAACAAATTAGTCACGGATATTTTAATCATCGATTCTAGAGCCTAATTGGAGTAAATAATGTGGTATAACATGTAGTCCAATAACGCATAATTACCGATATTTTCATTATTTAAAAAAACAATTCAATAGTTAATGTAATTTGAACAGTTACTAAGAAATTGATTGAATTTATTTATGTTGTACGTTGATGATTTTGCTACTTGCAACATGAATTTTCCTTAGTAAATAATGCTTTAGGTTAAGGTGACAAAGTTCATATTAAATTAACTATTGAGTTGTTTTTTAAATAATGAAAATCTCGGTAATTATGCGTTATTGGACAACATGTTATACCACATTATTTACTCCAATTAGGCTCTAGAATCGATGGTTAAAATATCCGTGACTAATTTGTTAGCACCTTATATATCAAAATAAAGTTTCATTTTTTCCTTTTTTTCCTATCCTTGTTAGATTTTTAAATATTTCTGAAGTTGACACAGCAATACCAACATTACCAACGTGATGAATACCTAAATACTTTACGTATGAACTGCAGTTTCCTACTCTTAGCGTTACCCGGAACCAACGACGAGGACGTGGTAAGACATGGTTCCATGTTGTTTTATGGCATTTTTGTTTAGTTATGTAAACCAGTTACTTCTTGGGATTTTTTCTTAATTGATTTTTATGTATATAATTTTTATCGTTTTCAATTCTTACAAATAATAATATTTCTCCCATACCTTATACCTTTTTTTGATGTGTTTTTTCATATTTTTTCTTTCTTAGGTATTGATTTATGTTTTCTTAACTATAATTCAAATGATTATCTGCTTATTTTTTCTGTCTGCAATCTGCATTTAGAGATTCTTACAGCTATGTTTTTTTTTATAATTTTTAATCAGACCTTTGACGACGGACGTCAAAAACTTTCTCATTTCAAATAGACATTTTATATATCATCCGACCGCTATAAGAGAATTGCTCAATCGTACATTTGACGGCTTCCTATTTTACTTTTTTATTGTTTTTTTTTTTGCTTATATTTATGTATTCTTTTATACTTTAACCTAATAATTCAATAATTAATACATTAGTCGCGCTTAATTATACGCGTTTAATTTTTCTATAATATTTGTTTAGTATTCTTAAAATTACTTTTTTTTTTCAGACATTAGCCATTCACGGCGTCACGACCTTTTTTATATAATATAGATATATTTACTCCCCGTGTGGTTGCCGGGTTAGAATAGTACCACTCCATTTCTTCCCGTGGATGTCGTAAGAGGCGACTAAGGGAATATAGGCTTGTAGTACTGTTAGGCGATGGGCTTGCAACCTGTCACTAATACGCTGGTAAACATCTTAGCCTAATTGTGCAAAGTGTGGTTACAGAATTATCAACAAGTTTTAAAAGTTGTTGGTAATTCTTTAGCTCTGCTGAAGGCGTGAGTTTATGTATGTATGTATAAATATTTATACATACATACATAAACTCACGCCTTCAATCCCAAAGTGGGGTAGGCAGAGCTAAAGAATTACCAACAACTTTTAAAACACTTTGCACAATTAGGCTAAGATGTTTACCAGCGTATTAGTGACAGGTTGCAAGCCCATCGCCTAACAGTACTACAAGCCCTTATTCCCTTAGTCGCCTCTTACGACATCCACGGGAAGACATGGAGTGGCACTATTCTACCCCGGCAACCATACGGGGGATATATTTATGTTTTCTTATAATACAAATAGTTATCTTCTTACAACTACTTATGATTTTTATAATTTTTAATCGAACACTTTAAACACTTACCTACTCCAAATATATATTTTCTATTTTTACTTATATATATTTTTTTGTTTTGCTTTCTGCTTTTCTTTGTATTCTTATATTAATTCTAGTAATTATGCGTTTCTCTCTTCATTGAATACTTAATCAACTTTACGATGATATTATAATGATGTTTTTTTGTTCGTATTCATTAGAACATCTGACAGCCTCAAGAACTTTTCCATTTCATACGTTTTATTTTTATCTTTAGATATTTTTTTTTACTTATATTTATGTATTTTTATAATTCTTACAATTATGTGGTTTGTTTGTCATGTTTAAACTGCATCAAGATAATTATGAATTACAACGTGTACCTATTAATTAAGGATTTGTTAGATCATTGTCACAAAAGCATTTTTTCATAGTAGCGAATTTTCACATCGCGTTTTTTCATAGTAGCGGATTTTCACGTAGCGTTATTTCATGATCGCAAATTTTCACATCGCGTAAATATTATCATCGTAGCAAAGGACATCATCCGGGTTTCATACATTTTTGGTCCAAATATAAAAGTGCCGGCCAAAAAAAAAAAAAGCTATATTCTGTTAGATCTTGTTCGCCAGAGCATTTGTTATTATGGCACCTAAGCTGTAGTACCAATATCCATAGTTTTATTCTAGTTAGAGAATTAAATATTTCGGTGAATTGAACTAACAAAAACGAATGAATTATTCTACCATACTTTACATTTGAACATATTTTGGTAAGATACGGTGGTTTCAAACATATATATATTTTTTGTAATTTTTGAATTATGTATTGAGAGTATTTTGTTTTTTTTTATAAATAAATAAACATGTATATGTAGGTATATGAAGGCGTATAACTCTCGTTATAAAAACGCTTTTGAAGCCATTAACCATTATCAAATGCGGACCAGACTCTATAAGTTATAATAATATATTTATATTTATATTTGTTTATTTAGTTTTTTTTTTGTAAACTGTATGTATATTCAAATTGTAATAAAGTTATTTCCTTATAAGTTATAATGATATTACTATTAATAATGACAGATTAACGAAAGATGTGGGTGCAGACGATGATGATACGATTGTTTAATCTCAAATGAAACAAAAAAAAGGACCTTCCAAACAAGAACTTCGAGCTAGGATCCATAGCAGAACATTTATTTGGTTTTTACTCATTCATTCATTCATTATAAAATCTCGTAAATAATACAAATGAAATAGTATCTTACTGTGTATAAAAAGACGAGAGAGATTTTTCGAACTCAAATAAAATCAAGAGTAATGATGATACAGCTTTGGTGCCATAGCAAGAAATGCTAAGGCGGTAAATTGTATCACAATAAACCATTTTTTTTTTTGGCCGGCACTTTCACTTTTGGACCAAAATGGATGATGTCCTTTTCTTTCTTTCATGATCGCAAAAATAATTTGTCGTCTATCTTCATGGCGGAGCTGCTATTTGTGGGCTATTTTGGCCTTCCGGGCATGATATAAAAATGAACCTAACCTATGTGTTACGATGTAATTACTGAGAAAAACTTGCGATTGGGAAAAATTGGGAACGTAAAAAATGCGTATAGTTGTCACTAAACAATAAATTAAGCTATACGAAAAAACGCTAAATGAAGAAAGACGAATAATTAAATTTGCGATCATGAAAGAACGCTATGTGAAAATTCGCTACTATGAAAGAACGCGATGTGAACATTCGCTACTATGAAAAAATGCTTTAGTGAAAATGATCTAACAAGTGTAATTAAGTTAATTTTATATGTGTTAATAATTTTAAGCTCTTATATTCTACCAACCTCTGCTGCTGATTGTATGTGCATGTGCAACCACCGCCGTGCGCTTCATATTACAATACTTCTAGCATAGCAAGTTATTCTTTCTCAAACATACAAAATCTTGCGAATAGGACAGAGCTATATATCTGCTATAGCTCTGTCCTTTACGCTTACCTTAAAATGAACTGCATTGTTGTGTTATAATAACCCGCCTGGTCTTCCATTTGAACCATCCAGTAAAACCACGTAGATTACACACATAGCACACACACTTAACTAAGCAAAATAGTAGTTTATGCAACTGATGCATAATGAGAGGCCTTAAATTACGAGATTAGTTTTATGAAACGAGCGTCACCTAGTTTCATAATAGGATCACACGAGTGTTTGAGGGCTTATTATTATGTACAGTTTCATACACTACTTTATCAACACACATATCATTAGTTTAGAATTATCCTACTATCGTACAGCAAAAAACCAATAAACAAATATGACAACAATAATGGAGGTAATTCAAATGTTTTTTTAATAAAATAATAATAAATAAAATCATAGACAAACGAATGAAGTCCCTATTCTCAAGTCACACGAGATCAAATGTCGTGCGGTTAATATTTAAACTGAATTGACGTTTCGAGTCGATAACTGTTTTTATATCTATGAATACTAGAATAAAGACCCTCTTGAGTTAATATGAATATAAATATGAATATCTATATGACAGCTGTTAAAAATTTAAACTACTCAACTAACGTTACTTTTTCAGTGTTTTCTTGAATGATTAGAATCACTGTGAAATAAGGAAGTTTTTAAAGCTACATGCTAATTTTTTTCTCATTACAACTATTTGAGTAACCGCACAGTTACTTTCTCTATACTAAGAGAACCCCGCGTTTGTTTTTCACCAAGTATGGAAAAACAAACTTTGTGCGTTTATTCAAAAAGTTGTAATGAAACACTTTTTGGCATGTAGCTTTAAAAACTTCCTTATTTCAGTGATTTTTATCACACATTTAGGGGTTTTTCGTATCACGGACATAAGGAAAAATGACAAAAATTCCGCTTAAAATGATCAATATCTCGGAAACTAATAACAATTGCTGAACAATCAAAATTCAAAATTAAAAATATTTATTCAGTAAATTGGCCACATGAGGGCTCTTTTACACGTCGGTAATATGGAGTGAAATCGATAGCTTATGAGCTGCTCTATCTGCCCTAGGTGGGGTGACGTCGGTTTCTGGGACACCCTGTTTAATAAAAATGAATGGCTAAATGTGCTAAGCGCAAAACTCGAGAACGGCTGAACCGATTTGGCTGATTTCTTTTTTGTTGTGTTTGTCAATGTCAGGACAAGGTTTTATAAAAGAAAATAATTGAAAAATCCACTAGGAAAGTCAGGAATTTGTAGCGGGGCGAACCCGCTTGCGGCCCGCTATAATATAATACAACGGATGTTTCATGGAATCAATGGATGTTCTTTTGAGTTAAAGCGCTTTATTTAACTAACAATATGTAGGTATGAAAGTATATACCTACATTGCCTGTTTCAATATTTAAGGCTTAAGGTTAGTATTTTTACATGAGACTTAGGTATAAAAAAATAAAAGTTGTATTAGGAAAAAAAAAATTAAAAAAAAAACATACGCAAACATTTTCATGCGGTTGTCACCAACAGTTATGAAGATAAGTTTTCATGAAGGGTTTTTATATGAAATAAATGCACTTTCATACGTATTTGTAGGGTTGCTTATGAAAACCGCTGAGATGCTATGTAGAACTATCTAAAATGTTCCAGCATCTCAACCTTTGTCTAGATTTTTATGTTTTTTGAGCCAGAACTATTGTTGTATGGACTCCAGACGATAGAACTGTGCACTTTTCAATGTATTTGTAGGGTTCCTAATGAAAACCGCTGAGATGCTATGTAGAACTATCTTTAAAGTTACAGCATCTCAAGTTTTATCTAGATTTTCGTGGTTTTTGAGCCAGAACTATTGCTGTATCGACTCCAGACGATAGAACTGTGCAGATTTATATGTATTTGTAGGGTTGCTAATGAAAACCGCTGAGATGCTATGTAGATCTATCTTTAGAGTTACAGCATCTTAAGTTTTATCTAGATTTTCGTGGTTTTTGAGCCAGAACTATTGCTGTATCGACTCCAGACGATAGAACTGTGAAGTTTTATATGAATTTGTAGGGTTGCTTATGAAAACCGCTGAGATGCTATGTAGATCTATCTTCAAAGTTACAGCATCTCAAGTTTTATCTAGATTTTCGTGGTTTTTGAGCCAGAACTATTGCTGTATCGACTCCAGACGATAGAACTGTGCAGATTTATATGTGTTTGTAGGGTTGCTTATGAAAACCGCTGAGATGCTATGTAGAATATGTAGATCTATCTTCAAAGTTACAGCATCTCAAGTTTTATCTAGATTTTCGTGGTTTTTGAGCCAAAACTATTGCTGTATCGACTCCAGACGATAGAACTGTGCAGATTTATATGTATTTGTAGGGTTGCTAATGAAAACCGCTGAGATGCTATGTAGATCTATCTTTAGAGTTACAGCATCTCAACTTTTATCAAGATTTTCGTGGTTTTTGAGCCAGAACTATTGCTGTATCGACTTCAGACGATAGAGCTGTGCAGATTTATATGTAATTGTTGGGTTGCTAATGAAAACCGCTGAGATGCTATGTAGATCTATCTTTAGAGTTACAGCATCTTAAGTTTTATCTAGATTTTCGTGGTTTTTGAGCCAGAACTATTGCTGTGTCGACTCCAGACTATAGAACTGTGCTGTTTTATATGCATTTGTAGAGTTGCTAATGAAAACACCTGAGATGCTATGTAGAACTATCTTTAAAGTTACAGCATCTTAAGTTTTATCTAGATTTTCGTGATTTTTGAGCCAGAACTATTGCTGTATCGACTCCAGACGATAGAACTGTGCAGATTTATATGTATTTGTAGGGTTGCTAATGAAAACCGCTGAGATGCTATATAGATTTATCTAAAATGTTCCAGCATCTCAATCTTTGTCTAGATTTTATGTTTTTTGAGCTAGAACTATTGCTGTGTCGACTCCAGACGATAGAACTGTGCAGATTTATATGTATTTGTAGGGTTGCTAATGAAAACCGCTGAGATGCTATATAGATTTATCTAAAATGTTCCAGCATCTCAATCTTTGTCTAGATTTTATGTTTTTTGAGCTAGAACTATTGCTGTGTCGACTCCAGACGATAGAACTGTGCAGATTTATATGTATTTGTAGGGTTGCTAATGAAAACCGCTGAGATGCTATGTAGATCTATCTTTAGAGTTACAGCATCTTAAGTTTTATCTAGATTTTCGTGGTTTTTGAGCCAGAACTATTGCTGTATCGACTCCAGACGATAGAACTGTGCAGATTTATATGTATTTGTAGGGTTGCTAATGAAAACCGCTGAGATGCTATGTAGATCTATCTTTAGAGTTACAGCATCTTAAGTTTTATCTAGATTTTCGTGGTTTTTGAGCCAGAACTATTGCTGTATCGACTCCAGACGATAGAACTGTGCAGATTTATATGTATTTCTAGGGTTGCTAATGAAAACCGCTGAGATGCTATGTAGATCTATCTTTAGAGTTACAGCATCTCAACTTTTATCAAGTTTTTCGTGGTTTTTGAGCCAGAACTATTGCTGTATCGACTCCAGGCAATAGAACTGTGCAGTTTTATACATATTTGTTGGGTTGCTAATGAAAACCGCTGAGATGCTATCTTTAGAGTTACAGCATCTCAAATTTTATATAGATGTTCGTGGCTTTTAAGATTTTTATGGTTTTTTAGCCAGAACTATTGCTGTATCTACTCTAGACCACAGAACGGACGAACAGACGATAGAACTGTGCAGATTTATATGTATTTGTAGGGTTGCTAATGAAAACCGCTGAGATGCTATGTAGATCTATCTTTAGAGTTACAGCATCTTAAGTTTTATCTAGATTTTCGTGGTTTTTGAGCCAGAACTATTGCTGTATCGACTCCAGACGATAGAACTGTGCAGATTTATATGTATTTGTAGGGTTGCTAATGAAAACCGCTGAGATGCTATGTAGATCTATCTTTAGAGTTACAGCATCTTAAGTTTTATCTAGATTTTCGTGGTTTTTGAGCCAGAACTATTGCTGTATCGACTCCAGACGATAGAACTGTGCAGATTTATATGTATTTGTAGGGTTGCTAATGAAAACCGCTGAGATGCTATGTAGAACTATCTTTAAAGTTACAGCATCTCAAGTTTTATCTAGATTTTCGTGGTTTTTGAGCCAGAACTATTGCTGTATCGACTCCAGACGATAGAACTGTGCAGATTTATATGTGTCTGTAGGGTTGCTTATGAAAACCGCTAAGATGCTATATAGATTTATCTAAAATGTTCCAGCATCTCAATCTTTGTCTAGATTTTATGTTTTTTGAGCTAGAACTATTGCTGTGTCGACTCCAGACGATAGAACTGTGCAGATTTATATGTATTTGTAGGGTTGCTAATGAAAACCGCTGAGATGCTATGTAGATCTATCTTTAGAGTTACAGCATCTTAAGTTTTATCTAGATTTTCGTGGTTTTTGAGCCAGAACTATTGCTGTATCGACTCCAGACGATAGAACTGTGCAGATTTATATGTATTTGTAGGGTTGCTAATGAAAACCGCTGAGATGCTATGTAGATCTATCTTTAGAGTTACAGCATCTTAAGTTTTATCTAGATTTTCGTGGTTTTTGAGCCAGAACTATTGCTGTATCGACTCCAGACTATAGAACTGTGCTGTTTTATATGCATTTGTAGAGTTGCTAATGAAAACACCTGAGATGCTATGTAGAACTATCTTTAAAATTACAGCATCTCAAGTTTTATCTAGATTTTCGTGATTTTTGAGCCAGAACTATTGCTGTATCGACTCCAGACGATAGAACTGTGCAGATTTATATGTATTTGTAGGGTTGCTAATGAAAACCGCTGAGATGCTATGTAGATCTATCTTCAAAGTTACAGCATCTCAAGTTTTATCTAGATTTTCGTGGTTTTTGAGCCAGAACTATTGCTGTATCGACTCCAGACGATAGAACTGTGCAGATTTATATGTATTTGTAGGGTTGCTAATGAAAACCGCTGGGATGCTATGTAGATCTATCTTTAGAGTTACAGCATCTTAAGTTTTATCTAGATTTTCGTGGTTTTTGAGCCAGAACTATTGCTGTATCGACTCCAGACGATAGAACTGTGCAGATTTATATGTATTTGTAGGGTTGCTAATGAAAACCGCTGAGATGCTATGTAGATCTATCTTCAAAGTTACAGCATCTCAAGTTTTATCTAGATTTTCGTGGTTTTTGAGCCAGAACTATTGCTGTGTCGACTCCAGACGATAGAACTGTGCAGATTTATGTGTGTTTGTAGGGTTGCTAATGAAAACCGCTAAGATGCAATATAGATTTATCTAAAATGTTCCAGCATCTCAATCTTTGTCTAGATTTTATGTTTTTTGAGCTAGAACTATTGCTGTGTCGACTCCAGACGATAGAACTGTGCAGATTTATATGTATTTGTAGGGTTGCTAATGAAAACCGCTGAGATGCTATGTAGATCTATCTTTAGAGTTACAGCATCTTAAGTTTTATCTAGATTTTCGTGGTTTTTGAGCCAGAACTATTGCTGTATCGACTCCAGACGATAGAACTGTGCAGATTTATATGTATTTGTAGGGTTGCTAATGAAAACCGCTGAGATGCTATGTAGATCTATCTTTAGAGTTACAGCATCTTAAGTTTTATCTAGATTTTCGTGGTTTTTGAGCCAGAACTATTGCTGTATCGACTCCAGACGATAGAACTGTGCAGATTTATATGTATTTGTAGGGTTGCTAATGAAAACCGCTGAGATGCTATGTAGATCTATCTTCAAAGTTACAGCATCTCAAGTTTTATCTAGATTTTCGTGGTTTTTGAGCCAGAACTATTGCTGTATCGACTCCAGACGATAGAACTGTGCAGATTTATATGTATTTGTAGGGTTGCTAATGAAAACCGCTGAGATGCTATGTAGATCTATCTTTAGAGTTACAGCATCTTAAGTTTTATCTAGATTTTCGTGGTTTTTGAGCCAGAACTATTGCTGTATCGACTCCAGACGATAGAACTGTGCAGATTTATATGTATTTGTAGGGTTGCTAATGAAAACCGCTGAGATGCTATGTAGATCTATCTTCAAAGTTACAGCATCTCAAGTTTTATCTAGATTTTCGTGATTTTTGAGCCAGAACTATTGCTGTATCGACTCCAGACGATAGAACTGTGCAGATTTATATGTATTTGTAGGGTTGCTAATGAAAACCGCTGAGATGCTATGTAGATCTATCTTCAAAGTTACAGCATCTCAAGTTTTATCTAGATTTTCGTGGTTTTTGAGCCAGAACTATTGCTGTATCGACTCCAGACGATAGAACTGTGCAGATTTATATGTATTTGTAGGGTTGCTAATGAAAACCGCTGGGATGCTATGTAGATCTATCTTTAGAGTTACAGCATCTTAAGTTTTATCTAGATTTTCGTGGTTTTTGAGCCAGAACTATTGCTGTATCGACTCCAGACGATAGAACTGTGCAGATTTATATGTATTTGTAGGGTTGCTAATGAAAACCGCTGAGATGCTATGTAGATCTATCTTTAGAGTTACAGCATCTTAAGTTTTATCTAGATTTTCGTGGTTTTTGAGCCAGAACTATTGCTGTATCGACTCCAGACGATAGAACTGTGAAGTTTTATATGTATTTGTAGGGTTGCTTATGAAAACCGCTGAGATGCTACGTATAACTATCTAAAATGTTCCAGCATCTCAATCTTTGTCTAGATTTTATGTTTTTTGAGCTAGAACTATTGCTGCGTCGACTCCAGGCGATAGAACTGTGCACTTTTCAATGTATTTGTAGGGTTGCTATTGAAAACAGCTGAGATGCTATGTAGAACTATCTTTAAAGTTACAGCATCTCAACTTTTATCTAGATTTTCGTGGTTTTTAAGTCAGAAGTATTGCTGTATCGACTTCAGACGATAGAGCTGTGCAGATCTATATGTATTTGTTGGGTTGCTAATGAAAACCGCTGAGATGCTATGTATGTAGATCTATCTTTAGAGTTACAGCATCTTAAGTTTTATCTAGATTTTCGTGGTTTTTGAGCCAGAACTATTGCTGTATCGACTCCAGACGATAGAACTGTGCAGATTTATATGTATTTGTAGGGTTGCTAATGAAAACCGCTGAGATGCTATGTAGATCTATCTTTAGAGTTACAGCATCTTAAGTTTTATCTAGATTTTCGTGGTTTTTGAGCCAGAACTATTGCTGTATCGACTCCAGACGATAGAACTGTGCAGATTTATATGTATTTGTAGGGTTGCTAATGAAAACCGCTGAGATGCTATGTAGATCTATCTTCAAAGTTACAGCATCTCAAGTTTTATCTAGATTTTCGTGGTTTTTGAGCCAGAACTATTGCTGTATCGACTCCAGACGATAGAACTGTGCAGATTTATATGTATTTGTAGGGTTGCTAATGAAAACCGCTGGGATGCTATGTAGATCTATCTTTAGAGTTACAGCATCTTAAGTTTTATCTAGATTTTCGTGGTTTTTGAGCCAGAACTATTGCTGTATCGACTCCAGACGATAGAACTGTGCAGATTTATATGTGTCTGTAGGGTTGCTTATGAAAACCGCTAAGATGCTATATAGATTTATCTAAAATGTTCCAGCATCTCAATCTTTGTCTAGATTTTATGTTTTTTGAGCTAGAACTATTGCTGTGTCGACTCCAGACGATAGAACTGTGCAGATTTATATGTATTTGTAGGGTTGCTAATGAAAACCGCTGAGATGCTATGTAGATCTATCTTTAGAGTTACAGCATCTTAAGTTTTATCTAGATTTTCGTGGTTTTTGAGCCAGAACTATTGCTGTATCGACTCCAGACGATAGAACTGTGCAGATTTATATGTATTTGTAGGGTTGCTAATGAAAACCGCTGAGATGCTATGTAGATCTATCTTTAGAGTTACAGCATCTTAAGTTTTATCTAGATTTTCGTGGTTTTTGAGCCAGAACTATTGCTGTATCGACTCCAGACGATAGAACTGTGCAGATTTATATGTATTTCTAGGGTTGCTAATGAAAACCGCTGAGATGCTATGTAGATCTATCTTTAGAGTTACAGCATCTCAACTTTTATCAAGTTTTTCGTGGTTTTTGAGCCAGAACTATTGCTGTATCGACTCCAGGCAATAGAACTGTGCAGTTTTATACATATTTGTTGGGTTGCTAATGAAAACCGCTGAGATGCTATCTTTAGAGTTACAGCATCTCAAATTTTATATAGATGTTCGTGGCTTTTAAGATTTTTATGGTTTTTTAGCCAGAACTATTGCTGTATCTACTCTAGACCACAGAACGGACGAACAGACGATAGAACTGTGCAGATTTATATGTATTTGTAGGGTTGCTAATGAAAACCGCTGAGATGCTATGTAGATCTATCTTTAGAGTTACAGCATCTTAAGTTTTATCTAGATTTTCGTGGTTTTTGAGCCAGAACTATTGCTGTATCGACTCCAGACGATAGAACTGTGCAGATTTATATGTATTTGTAGGGTTGCTAATGAAAACCGCTGAGATGCTATGTAGATCTATCTTTAGAGTTACAGCATCTCAAGTTTTATCTAGATTTTCGTGATTTTTGAGCCAGAACTATTGCTGTATCGACTCCAGACGATAGAACTGTGCAGATTTATATGTATTTGTAGGGTTGCTAATGAAAACCGCTGAGATGCTATGTAGATCTATCTTCAAAGTTACAGCATCTCAAGTTTTATCTAGATTTTCGTGGTTTTTGAGCCAGAACTATTGCTGTATCGACTCCAGACGATAGAACTGTGCAGATTTATATGTATTTGTAGGGTTGCTAATGAAAACCGCTGGGATGCTATGTAGATCTATCTTTAGAGTTACAGCATCTTAAGTTTTATCTAGATTTTCGTGGTTTTTGAGCCAGAACTATTGCTGTATCGACTCCAGACGATAGAACTGTGCAGATTTATATGTATTTGTAGGGTTGCTAATGAAAACCGCTGAGATGCTATGTAGATCTATCTTCAAAGTTACAGCATCTCAAGTTTTATCTAGATTTTCGTGGTTTTTGAGCCAGAACTATTGCTGTGTCGACTCCAGACGATAGAACTGTGCAGATTTATGTGTGTTTGTAGGGTTGCTAATGAAAACCGCTAAGATGCTATATAGATTTATCTAAAATGTTCCAGCATCTCAATCTTTGTCTAGATTTTATGTTTTTTGAGCTAGAACTATTGCTGTGTCGACTCCAGACGATAGAACTGTGCAGATTTATATGTATTTGTAGGGTTGCTAATGAAAACCGCTGAGATGCTATGTAGATCTATCTTTAGAGTTACAGCATCTTAAGTTTTATCTAGATTTTCGTGGTTTTTGAGCCAGAACTATTGCTGTATCGACTCCAGACGATAGAACTGTGCAGATTTATATGTATTTGTAGGGTTGCTAATGAAAACCGCTGAGATGCTATGTAGATCTATCTTTAGAGTTACAGCATCTCAACTTTTATCTAGATTTTCGTGGTTTTTGAGCCAAAACTATTGCTGTATCGACTCCAGACGATAGAACTGTGCAGATTTATATGTATTTGTAGGGTTGCTAATGAAAACCGCTGAGATGCTATGTAGATCTATCTTTAGAGTTACAGCATCTCAACTTTTATCAAGATTTTCGTGGTTTTTGAGCCAGAACTATTGCTGTATCGACTCCAGGCAATAGAACTGTGCAGTTTTATACATATTTGTTGGGTTGGTAATGAAAACCGCTGAGATGCTATCTTTAGAGTTACAGCATCTCAAATTTTATATAGATGTTCGTGGCTTTTAAGATTTTTATGTTTTTTGAGCTAGAACTATTGCTGTGTCGACTCCAGACGATAGAACTGTGCAGATTTATATGTATTTGTAGGGTTGCTAATGAAAACCGCTGAGATGCTATGTAGATCTATCTTTAGAGTTACAGCATCTTAAGTTTTATCTAGATTTTCGTGGTTTTTGAGCCAGAACTATTGCTGTATCGACTCCAGACGATAGAACTGTGCAGATTTATATGTATTTGTAGGGTTGCTAATGAAAACCGCTGAGATGCTATGTAGATCTATCTTTAGAGTTACAGCATCTCAACTTTTATCAAGATTTTCGTGGTTTTTGAGCCAGAACTATTGCTGTATCGACTCCAGACGATAGAACTGTGCAGATTTATATGTATTTGTAGGGTTGCTAATGAAAACCGCTGAGATGCTATGTAGATCTATCTTTAGAGTTACAGCATCTCAACTTTTATCTAGATTTTCGTGGTTTTTGAGCCAAAACTATTGCTGTATCGACTCCAGACGATAGAACTGTGCAGATTTATATGTATTTGTTGGGTTGCTAATGAAAACCGCTGAGATGCTATGTAGATCTATCTTTAGAGTTACAGCATCTTAAGTTTTATCTAGATTTTCGTGGTTTTTGAGCCAGAACTATTGCTGTATCGACTCCAGACGATAGAACTGTGCAGATTTATATGTATTTGTAGGGTTGCTAATGAAAACCGCTGAGATGCTATATAGATTTATCTAAAATGTTCCAGCATCTCAATCTTTGTCTAGATTTTATGTTTTTTGAGCTAGAACTATTGCTGTGTCGACTCCAGACGATAGAACTGTGCAGATTTATATGTATTTGTAGGGTTGCTAATGAAAACCGCTGAGATGCTATGTAGATCTATCTTTAGAGTTACAGCATCTTAAGTTTTATCTAGATTTTCGTGGTTTTTGAGCCAGAACTATTGCTGTATCGACTCCAGACGATAGAACTGTGCAGATTTATATGTATTTGTAGGGTTGCTAATGAAAACCGCTGAGATGCTATGTGGATCTATCTTTAGAGTTACAGCATCTTAAGTTTTATCTAGATTTTCGTGGTTTTTGAGCCAGAACTATTGCTGTATCGACTCCAGACGATAGAACTGTGCAGATTTATATGTATTTGTAGGGTTGCTAATGAAAACCGCTGAGATGCTATGTAGATCTATCTTTAGAGTTACAGCATCTCAACTTTTATCAAGATTTTCGTGGTTTTTGAGCCAGAACTATTGCTGTATCGACTCCAGGCAATAGAACTGTGCAGTTTTATACATATTTGTTGGGTTGCTAATGAAAACCGCTGAGATGCTATCTTTAGAGTTACAGCATCTCAAATTTTATATAGATGTTCGTGGCTTTTAAGATTTTTATGGTTTTTTAGCCATAACTATTGCTGTATCTACTCTAGACCACAGAACTATGCATTTTCTGACGTATTTGAGGACTAGGCAACGAGAACTGCAGAGATGCTAATAGGTGAAATTCGAAGTTAGCATCTCATTAATATTTTTTCGTTTTATGACTAGAACTATTGCTATGGCGACTCCAGCCTTTAGAACTATGCATTTTCGGACGTATTTAAGGCCCAGGTATCGAGAACTGCTGAGATGCTAATACGTGAAATGCGAAGTTAGCATCTCATTTTGAAAATTTCGTTTTTCCGGGAAAAAAAGCAGAACTATGGAAAATAAATATGTAGAACTGTAGAACTATTGGGGATGCTACTAGAACTGTGTTTTTTTTTTGAGATTCTAAAAATTGATATGCTAGGTTCACACACATAATTTTAATACCTGCTGAGTTACTCCCGTTAACCCCTTTACTTGCAGTAGTGCAGCAGTGTGCAGAAACGAGGACAGCTTGCTCTCTTCAATAAATACTTCTCCTTGGTACATGTAAGACAGTAAACTGACAATATCATCGGCAGACACGTCCTTGAGAATTATCACCGGATGCTGACATGGATTTTCCTGTAAAAAAAGTGATACTATGTTATCAAATCACTTAATGATAATATAAATAAGTACACTTTATACTTAAGTATAACATAATAAGCATTTTTAAGAATCGCCTTAATTTTTTTTTCATTAAACTGGTTTGTTATTTAATATTTATATAATTTCGTCAACACGTACATTCCTCAATTAGTAAACAAAAAAAGGTACATGCATTTATTGCATCACAGCTACTGCAAAGTCCTTGGAAATTATACTTTTACATCAGAGGAGCCGTACAAACTGAACTCCAAGGTTACTAATGTAGCGAGTCATTCACCTTGAATACATTCCTGAAGTACGGACTGCAAGCTGACAATATTACTTTATGGGCCTTGATATTCCTCCCTTCGCAAGTGAGAGTCACGTCAACCAGGTCCTCAGAACACTTCAATGAATCCAACGCACTGACTATATTTGTTTGGAAATTGTTCCAACGTAAACAAAATTGATCTGCCATGGTTACGTTTTTAGAAAATACTACGCTTGCTGACCACCTTTATTTTGACACACGGCAATAAGACAGTTTTTTAGAAAGGAAACTTTACTACATTTTGGATCGTTAAAAATACACATTACAATAACTGTATCAAAACTTTCACACAAAACTATAACTTTTCGATTCAACAATTTGTTATCGGTCGTACGAAATGCACAAAAATGCAATGAATGACCTCCATTGATTCTTCTTTCACTCGAGGGCGCGCTCATACAGTATGTTCGTGCAACGGTTGTCCTCTATTCAATAAATAATAAATAGTTCGAGAGTAATTTAAAAACGCTACTTTATTATACTCAAATGCCCTAATTCATCTCTAAAAGGGATGATAGACGGTCGAGTAAGTTCGTGTACTTGCGGCTCGGCGATCTTACTAACCCGTGTGTCATCCGAAGTACGCGTACGCATACTTTAAAACCGCCGAGTAAGTTCGTCAGCGAATCAACATGTTTGAATTTTGCTCGAAGCCAGTCTTCATAGAGTACATTGAATAATAGGGTACTGTCTATCATCGGGTCATCACCACGAGTGGCGAGCCACGATATTCTATCGGTAATCTGTAGGTAAGGTGTTGTGTTGTTTGTTTGTTTATTTTGGTTCAGAAATTCTAG
This sequence comes from Acleris emargana, assembly GCA_927399475.2. Taxonomy (NCBI): domain Eukaryota; kingdom Metazoa; phylum Arthropoda; class Insecta; order Lepidoptera; family Tortricidae; genus Acleris; species Acleris emargana. Next base: position 12,876,909 of record OV656838.1, read on the forward strand.
TTAAAACCTAAAAGGAGTGGTTTTTAAAATGTCCTCTATCGACGATATTTTGCGTTTGAAGTGTGAGCAAGCTTCAACGTGTGTCACCGACGCGAGCCGAGCAAGTTCACGAACTTTAAATGCTCCGGCACACCAAACGCGTATCAGAGGCGACGCGCTTCGAACGCGGGTTCGCGCCTGTTGTAAAACAACAAAACAAATCGAACCCGGCACATCAAAATGTCACCCGGACAACTCGGGCAGTGCACTGCTCCTGCTGCGCACGCGAAGCAGGAGCGTCGCGAGCGCTCACACGCGAAGTTGAATTAAATACGGTCGCCATGTTTACCGTCACAGTGGGGCGCGGCGACAGCTTTTACTTTAACTTGCAATGTTTGTATATATGTATGTATGTATGTACTGGTTAAATCTTGCAAGTTGAATTTAACCCACTTCCCGTTAACGGAATGGGCTGAAATTTAGACCACTTATGTAAACTCAATCACAATACAATATTATGGTATCTAAGAGATGATCTGATGATGGAGTCGGAAGGAGGGCCTGTTTTGTATGGATTTTTACTAATAGTATGGGCTTGTAATTTATTATGCAATAGGCCCGTGGTCCAGAATACCCTTAGCCGACGGCCGTGAATGTAGAATATCATGAAAGTAGATATAAAGCATGTTGGGCTATACCTATGCTACGGACTAACAGAAATTAGCGTAAATATTCACATACATTTGTATTCTCATTCTTCTGTCAGGTACCGTCAAGTCTGGCAACTTTGCCAAAATCAAGGTCTATCCAAAGTTCAAGATGCATTTTCTACAGACAAATATCACATCAAACAGTTTCAAGTCGACTTGTAGTAATATAAATATGTCAAAAAATATTTCAATACCATTGGAAATGGAATATACAAATGATTAAATTAACAAAAAGATCAAAACAAATTGTGGCAAAGAAGGCATTACCCTGTGGTAACTTTGCCAACTAGAGTTGTGTTTATAAAACGACAGTGTTTCTTCTGCTGTCCAAAAAGGTAATGTTGCTTGTTCCGTATGACAATAGACCCAAAATCTTGTAAAATATTTTTCTTTTAAAATACTATGAAAAACAAGTAAGTGGCAATGTTGAACACGCCTATATGCAATTTTCATAATAATGTCAAAGATTGTGACGACAATCTTTGACATCGGGTTGGCACTAATTGAAACATTTAAAATTATTTTATCAGCTTTTTTTATTGCCCATCAATATTGTCTTGACTCAGTTATTGTCCCCTGATATTTATTATTATTTATTATTAGTTACGTATCCCGAAAACTTTCTCTTCTATTTTGTATCGATATTCTGCATTGAGTAGGTATAATGACTATACTGGTGATAAAATTGACAACCCTAGGTCATGCCAGAACGTGGCAAAGTTGACTTCCCATCCTTTCTGCACCGGTATGGTAACTTTGCCAATGCAATTTTTGAAGTGTTTAACAAAGAATGGATCAAAATCAATGTAAGTATTTGAATCCCTGGGATATTAAACACGTTGACAAAAAAGTGAACACGCCTATATCCAGTCCTTATGCACAAATTCGTTTAAAGTTCCAGACTACTAAAAAGTTAGGTTAAGTTACCGGCGAACTTTGGATATCAACTAAAACACCAGAGGGGGGACAGTCTCCTACATTGTGCTATGTTAAATATATAGTTACGCCATCTACACTTCTGAACAGTAAAAACACCGATTGTTATCATGAGTCTCCGATAGATGTCACTGCATGCATGTTATCATTACATATAAATCAATAAGAAATATCCTGCATTGAAAATAATCACAAAAAATACTTTTATTTTGAAATAATACTCCGAATAATCTAATTTTATTAGATCTGGCCGAGTGAAACATGATTTTTGGAATGGCAACCCTGCCTGCCTACCAGTCATTTAACATGGCCACGGTTGTATTTGATTTGAGTGTGATTTGAATTGAATTTAATTGCATTCCGGTCTGCAAGTGCGATTCTGCCCTGGTTTTTAGGTGTTTTCGTTACCACAAACCTGACAAACCACAATACTTAGTTCTGAGCTTGCTCCTCTGTTTGGGTATTGACTTACTTCGCGTGTGAAGTTAAATTTCTGTGATATGGACGCTTATTTTAATGTGCGACAGGGACGTTGTTTTTTAAGTTTGTGTACTTTTGTATTATATTGTTGATACAATAATAATTACATATACAAATGTAATAATTTACAGCTGGTGTCAATCGGATAATCGGATTTTGTCCGGTAAGTTAACCTATGATGGGGATGACGAAGTAAAAATAGCTGCACAAAAATATTACCTACAACAAACGTAAACATTATAAAAATAGAAAATAAAGCTATAAAATAATACTTGTTATCATTTCATTTCATTATACCCTCCCGCCCAATTAGTTAGGTATTTCCCAGTAACAAACTATTTTGTTCTCGTCTCGTCGTAATTCTTAAATTCAGAATAATATTAATCAATTCTAATTACGACAAGACGAGAGCAAAATAGTTTGTTACTGGAAAGCCAAGCCATTAAATTTTAAGAATACCTGTAGCTGGCTATACGTATATATATGAATGGTACTTGTTCAAAAATGTAGATGGCGCTTCAAATCAGTCTGCATGAATAACCCGTGAGAGGGCTCTCTTTTCCCAGTATATTACACTACTCTTTGTAAAACACTATCCCTAGGGATGCCATATATAAAACAGTATTGTCAGTTAATAATCCGATTTTCTACTCAGGGTATTCAACGATGAAAAAATATTGCCGTATTTAAAATATAGGCGTTATCGTTATAGCACACAGCAGACCAGGTGGCAAAGTTTGTATGCAAATGCAAAGTTGCCAGTCTTGACGGTATCAAAATGGATTCCCAATTCGATTCTATGAAATGTTTTAACTACCTACCTACTTAGTTTCGACGTAACGATGGCTAGGACAGAATACCTACTCCATATTTATTTATTTATTAGACAGACCAACAAAGTACACAGCTATTATTATTTTATTTTATATGTCATGAAATACACTTTAAAACGAATATACATTCTTTTGAAATATACATATCCATTATGAATTAACTACTCGGTACCTACTCTCGGTAGAATAGAATGGCGAGCGGGCAGTCCTCTCCCGTCGAAGTCTGCTGGCTCGCTTTGCGATCGATGACACCACAGATTAGAAACGATTTTGTTTATGTTGTGCACATCACTAAAAGACTCGCGTGACGTCAAAGTGCCTACGCAAAATGTTACACGCTCGGTTCTCATATAAATCGACGAACTCTTTCCTTCTATCTAGATATAGTTCTGTGGTCAACATTGAGGGCACGCGTTGCAGCTGCCGCCCGCCTGCACCGTGCCCGCGTGCCGGGTGCCGCGTTGCTTACGCCCCGCGACGCAAAGCCACGCGACGCGATGGGATGCTCATGACACGCATTTGGTGTGCTTAAGATTGCAATTTTCATAATTCCGAACGCAACTTTTGAAAGAAGATTTTTTGTTATTGCTTAAAAATCAAACTTTACCTAACTTACGTATGACAATTAAACTTTGCATTAATTCAAAAATAGTTCCGTTTTTCCCTCGCGCGTTTGTCATTGACGCGAGCCGAGTAAGTTCGTGAACTTTAAGATCGCGATTTTAAAGTTCGACCGTCTATCACGCCTTTTATGCACACTATTATAATACTCTCTGACAAACTTCAAAAATGGTACACTTTTGAAAGCTGTCATATATAGATGTCTCTTTTTAACAAAGCACATTTATAACAAGTGCGAAGAGTACGATCCTATTAGCAGTTTTTATACTCCGTCTACTTAATTATACGTCTATGATACAAACACACCGTTATAAACTCATTAGTAGCCTTCACCTATTATATTACAACTAGGTCTGCGTCCGTAGACCTTTTTGTCGGGTCATAAATATCAGGCTGAAACTTTCTAGATCGCTTCATTTCAGTGAGTCGGACAAACTTTATATTTGACAAAAATCTCGGTAGTGGGGACTAATTTTGCTAGAGGCCTTGAAACATGTCGATAAGTCCGGGTGCGAAAAATTTACTAATACCAAGCCGATTCTTATTGAAATTTAAAGATTAATTTATGAGAAAGTCAAAAAGTAGATTGTCCGACAAAATTAATGGGGACTATGCGCCAGTCGGACATACTGAAAATGTTGGAAATTCCAACTCAAAAAAGTGATTAATATCAGGCTAAATTTTTTTTTATGGGTTAATTAAAATTAATATAATACAACCGTAACGTTGTCCGACAAAATTTATGGGGATATGCGCCAGTCCGACACTCTAAAAATGTCGAAAATACCAGCACAAAAAAGTGATTGATATCAACCTAATTTTAATTTTTTCGGTAATAAAATAATGTTTCAAACGTGATTCTACGATTGTCCGACAAGAAATGTGGGGAAAACTAATAAAAATCGATAAAATATCTATTAAAATTATTCGTTCTGTATACACCATTTAAGTATACCTATATATATCTCCCCTCTCTCCCTGAACGCTGTCTGTGTGTTTCTGTTCTGTGTTTGGCTGCATGAGAGTGACTGTGAAAGATGATGGGGTAGAGAGCGCACCCAACTACCCAGAGTTACAAACACAAACACTGGCCACGTGGCGTCCATAACCTATTCACATGCACGCAGCCACGCCATCCTTTTTGTCAACCCACACCGAATTTTCTTTATTTAAATAAATAACTTTTTTCGTTCAGCTGTTGAAGTGCTGCCCTTGTATAGAAGAAATTGTTCATCATGCAGTGTTTCTTGTGCGAATTAAAAATAAGTGAAAAAGACAATTTCAAAGAAGTGAAAGAAACTGTTAAAAAGTTCTCCAAAAATATTTTGGAAAATTGAATTTAAATTAAATATAAACAAGCAGAATTACCTGAAAGTGTTGATGATGTTGCAAAAAAACATCTTGGATATCACTCTTCATGTTATATAGAATTCATGGTTATAAAACAAATTTTTGGTTAATGAAAGGTACTTACATACTTAAATTAAATTTTCTTTCTTTCTACACTTATTTTTTATATCATTAACTGCCACTATTTTTTGGCTTAATATTGCACTGCTAAATCACTTTATCTTGGTAATTTATCACCAGCATGCTGTTTAATATTGTAAATATTCCTCCTTTAAGTGAACTTGACACAGTATTCTTTATGTTTATTATAAAATTGAATTGAGATTTCCTTTTTTATAAACTTATTTTGTAAATAATGTAACCACACTTTCTTTGGCAACTATTGAATGCTTATTGTATTTGCTTTCAGTGACAACTCCTCCGATTCAACTTTGTCCGATTTATTTTTGTCAAGTTTTTTGAGTCAAGTCTTATGAAAAACTTCTAAATGTGTGATAATAAAACTAATATTTTATTCATCAAAGCAACATAAATTTATATAATTTTTCTGAGATTATCTAATTAAAAACAAAAAGGGTAGCTTAAAAAAAAGTTAATACATTAAACTTGAGCCAAGTACAGCTACATTTATTCACAAACTTCTAATTGTGGTAGAGAGGTTAAAACCTCTTGTATACTATACATATAGTGCGACGGATACATTATTCTTGTCGGACTAGCGATATGACCCATTATTTTTGTCGGACATCAGTATATTTCGGTTATAAATGATCTAATCTACAATTACCTATGTTTGTCCGACAAGTATCAATCACTTTTTTGTGCTGGTATTTTCGACATTTTTAGTGTCGGACTGGCGCATATCCCCATAAATTTTGTCGGACAACGTTACGGTTGTATTATATTAATTTTAATTAACCCATAAAAAAAAATTTAGCTTGATATTAATCACTTTTTTGAGTTGGAATTTCCAACATTTTCAGTATGTCCGACTGGCGCATAGTCCCCATTAATTTTGTCGGACAATCTACTTTTTGACTTTCTCATAAATTAATCTTTAAATTTCAATAAGAATCGGCTTGGTATTAGTAATTTTTTGGTACCCGGACATATCGACATGTTTCAAGGCCTCTAGCAAAATTAGTCCCCACTACCACTACCGAGATTTTTGTCAAATATAAAGTTTGTCCGACTCACTGAAATGAAGCGATCTAGAAAGTTTCAGCCTGATATTTATGACCCGACAAAAAGGTCTACGGACGCAGACCTAAACGCCATCCTTAGCTTACATTTTCATTCGTTGATATTTTTATCAAAAAACTGTTACATTAATGTTTGTTCCTCTTTAATGCCGTTCTACTTCCATTTGAAGGTCGTCATGGGCGGTTCTCGAAATCCGTCGAAATCTCTAAATCGCTGTCAACTAAATGACAGTTGCCTGACGGCCCTGACGCATTGAAAAACAGTGCAACGCGGTAACCGGTAACTACGTGCTGCAAACAAAACAAAAATTAATTTAACAAAGGAATTAGGAGTTCCGTGCAGGGCAATCAAACAAAGTAAGCTTACGTTCTTTGTCCGGACTACATAAAGGAAGTGGCCGTTAAGTTAAGAAGGACTGAGTGAGTTTTGCTATAATGGCTGGCGATCTCGAAAAGTTTGATTCAATGTTGCTGGCGATGGCTCAGCAACACGAAGGTGGGGTTAAAGATGTAAGTAACTAGTTTACTATCGAGTAAATTGTTAACTAGTCGATTCCATAATAACCGATACCAAGGGTACTTATTATTGAGGTTATGTTCAATGACTGGTGACTAATAGTTATCAATTTTAAATATATGCCTTTTTAATTATTTTATTAATAGCCTAATGTCTGCGTCTCCGGAAGCTGATATAGATGCTAGTATTCTCATTATGATTTCTTTGGATACCATTAGGATTGATTAAACAACAAGTCTCATCATTATTTTTACTTGTTGGTTTAGATATGGAAATGAATGGCCTTTTTTTTACAAAAGACCAGAATTTATATTAAACATTTGATTAGCTTTTTCCTATGAGTTTTTTTTACCAAATATACTTTTTTAAATAATAATCCTTCAATTCACCTCTGACAGTTTTGGGTATATTCTAAAATTGATTGATTGAATTTTCTTAATAGAAATTGTATCTTTATGCCTGTTAATTTTGCAAAGAGATATCTAATGTTATTTTAAGAGGAATTGGCACCTTCCCAAAACAATGTTCTTAGCACTGCAATTGTCAACTGTTTTAAGTGTAAATTACATTGTTAAATTTCAATTTCAAGGCCTTTTATCAACTAAGAACAGAGTATGAATAATGTTACATAAAATAGTTACAAATAAATATCACAACACATCAGACTCCTACTCACCATGTCCTTTAAACACAAAAGCCTCCTTCAGCATTCTCCAACTCTCTCACTCTCTTGCTAACCTTGGCCACAGTGGGTCTGCAACATGTTTAGTCGTCTCCTTTTAATGTTGTATTGTGGTGTGCATTCAGTATTTTTTTTTCGTGCATTTTGTTCTTCCCCTAAATATACAGTCCATTTTCAACTTATGTATTTTTTTCTAAGGTCTATAGCACTTTTTGTCTCTTCATGTGTATCCCGATGTAGTTTTATACTTCTTTGAAAGGTCAGAAGTTTTTTAATGTTTTTTGTGTCCATGTTTGGCACCCGTATTTGAGGATAGGTAGTGTCTTCACAACTTTACTTGTTACAGAAACTCTATGTTCTGTTTCAAATGCCTTCAAGATTACTTTTGAATTCTGTATGTGCCTTGGTAACATATGTATATGTATTTGTGAATTTGACTTATATATAGTTAGGGACTTAACCTTTTGGTACCCGCCGGCTCCCAAAGGTGCCAATAGCAAAAAGTACTTGAATTCTAATTTAAGACATTAAAGACTGTTTTGTTTTTTCGCTATATGTATCGGGTTTCAAAAGGTTAAATTAGTTAATGTCAACCTTCTCCAAAATTAGTAAAACAATCATATTATTATTGTGTATCCTTAATTACATATATACATACACATACATAAACTCACGCCTTCATTCCCGAGTGGGGTAGGCAGAGCTACAGAATTACCAAGCACTCTTAAATAAGTTGTTGATAATTCTGTAACCACGCTTTGCACAATCAGGCTAAGATGTTTACCAGCGTATCAGTGACAGGTTGCAAGCCCATCGCTTTTTGATTTGGTAGCCTATGCATATGTCAATTCATCCAAGTCCTTTCAGCCATTGTGTGGTGAAGAAAATAATAATTAAATAAATAATAATTAGTCATCCTTATCAATATACATCGGTATCAACGTTCAAATTTCATGGCACTCGGTAAGGGTAGTAAAATAAATAAATACATTTGAATATTTGAATAATAACGTTTAATTTATTTTTTTGTTTTTCACTCATACACTGCGGTAAACTGTAAATATACTAAAAGAGGTTGATATTCTAAATACGTCATAAAACCTCAATACTCATTTCGCATTCGAAAAATAAAACAATATGTTAAATTTACCAATACGAATGTCAATTTAACTGTCATGCAAAATAATCTGTAAAGTCAAATAATAGTTTATCGAAACATTCATAATTCATAAGTTTCATAACTGAAAATTAGCTTTAATGACAAATGCCCAATTAAACTCCGTTTTAGACTGAGATAATGGACTCAACACAATATCCTGATTTTATATTTATTTACATTTTTAGTTATTTTTTACTTATACAAAATAAAGGTTTAAAATACTAAGTGTATTTGTTTGTATTTGTTTTTCTGCCGACCATACATTGCCATGAAATTTGAACGTTGATACCGATGTCTACTTATCAATGTGCTGAATTGGTGGCAAAGTATGGTTGACAAAAAAACAAATACTCAAGTATTTTAAATATTATTATATTTCAAAAAATATAACATTTATATGGTTTACCCTTGAAATATAGACAAACTTTTAATCGAATTTCAGTTCAAATTCAACATTTCGCTTATTTTCATTTGATTGAATATTCTTTACATCAAACAATTAAATCATGTATTTTTAAAACACCGATTTTTAATGTGTATAAATATTATTTACTAGATACTTTATGTCACAGATCTTTAATTCATACTTTATTATCCAATATTTTATTTTATATTGTAAATTATACATGTTTGAAAATCAAGGCTGCTATTTTCATTTTGCACAGGTAATTTTGTTGTTTACATATCAATGTGTTGCAATTCACACTAGTTTTTAGTAATAGTAATTATATGTACAATTTAAATGATAAACATCATCCAGGAACATACGCTCTTATCAAAGACCTGATTAAAGAGATCATATCTAACATGGTCGATATAGAAAAGATTTTATGTGGTAGCCCACCTAAAGCTAAGTAAAAAAAGTACATCAACTAATTGAAATAAAACATACCTTAGCTATACTTATGTTTTTTTATCTTGAACGGGTTTGTATATTATCCTTAAAATATGTAATCCAGTATAAAATTAAATAGCTGTATAATGAAATTAATGAATGACACAGCAATATTGAGTTGTTCTGTCTCTTGAATAGTTTATGAAATTTATTTTTAAGCATTTAAAAATCCTTGTACCGTTGTTCTAATAATTGTTTTAATTTATAATGAATAGTCGATGAAGCCATATTACTACAAGAGATAATATTTATACTAAATATTCTATGAATCGTTTTCGATGAAATGAAATTCGATGAAAAGTTTGTCGAGATTTCAAGGGGCACCCCATTTATATACATATTTACAATCACTTCTGCAATTATGCTGAATAAACAACTAAAATTTGTTCATTTTGTTTGTAATGTGAGTACGAATCACTTATTTTATTTTGATGAGATTTTGACTTTATAATATGATTATTTATATTGTATTTTTTATATTGACATTACAAATTGGACATCGCATGCCTACATCGTTATAATATCCGGGTATTGTGTTAACTCCATATTGTGAATGTAAATACTATTACCATAATGTGCACTTTACTAAGATTCCACCTGAAATACTTGCTTCTCATATCACCAACTCGAGATACGACGTGCTTTTATTTAGATTAAAATAAGCACTTCGCGTAATGTTATCGAATGTTCAGCTGCAGTGTATGTATGACAAATTAATGTCATTTTGACGTTAATTGTTTATGTTATGACGGAAAAGGTTTTGTACAGTGTAGATTTATAATCTAGAGATGTAATCCTAAGGCCTGTATCGAAAAAAAAACTAGAAATTTCAAACAGCTTATGTAGGCAAGTACTTATTTGTTTTATAGTGATTGTGTAAAACTAGAAAATTAATAAGTGAATATTCGCTTTTTCTGTCAACCATACACCTTGCCACGAAAATTGCACGTTGATAACGATCACTAATAATAATATATAAATTGTATTTGTTTATTCATGTTTATTTACTTGTGTCATACAACTTATGCTGTTGATTAAATTTTATTCTTTCACGCATCTTGTGGCGTATTATATTTTGTCAGTATCTAATAAGATTATTTGGAATAAATAGATGGTATAACATTTGAAAGTTACAAACATACTATCTCACAAACGCACTTGCAAACTTTCAGATTTAGTATTAATTTCATCATTTGATGTATAATTTAATTAATGTTAATTGACATTGTTCATACATTTTGACAGCTGTTAACGCTCTAATCTTTTACATTGTTTGGTATAATTGGTACTTTATTAGTGTGATGTTATGAAATTAATTATAACAGTACATTTTGATGTTGCAGCTCCTGCAAACCATAGTAAGTTTTCTGGCAAGGAAAACTGACTTCTTTACTGGAGGAAGAGAAGGAGAGTGGGAAAAAGTAAGTTTAAGGAGTTTTGTTTTCTTGCTTTAATTTTTTTTAATGAAGCTTGTCATGAAACTATCACAAAACTAAAACTCCTTTAAAATCCAATTTGGGAGAAATTTTAATATACACTATTGTTTCTCTTGCTTCGTGCATGTAGAAATTGTAGAATAGAATCCACCCTCTTCTGAAATATTTATAGATCAGCTTGGTATGCTGATATGTTAGGTTTAGTGCAGTATTAGTATAGTAATTTGAGGTAGTGGATCAGCGCGTATACATACATGTGTGTTATAAATCAATGCAAAATAAGTATATGACAAGTGCTGTGATGTCTGTCGGTAAATATTGCATTGGATCATTATACTACTGGCTTTACTACTACGCCCTACCACCCAACCCAACCCAGCCCTTAAGCAGCCCTCCAGTGGTTCACCTAATACCCTTGTATGTAGGATTCAAAACGAGGCTGAAAGAAGTTTGGTACTTAATTATTTTCATTGCTGGGCTGAACACATTGACTTGTACAATTAATGGGATAGTTCAAATTTAGATCATCACATTTCTTTAATTTCGGTATTTTATAACCAACTTTGTTTGTGTAAATATTGGGCAAACAAATATCGCTCATCCAGTAGAATAATGACATAATTGCATTTTTAGCATGCATGTTATGTCATTGTTCCACGCGATAGACCTGACCTTTAGAACACTTATGACGGTAAAATCTCAAAACCCGATTTTTTGCAATTATGTCATTATTCTATTGGATGAGCCATATAGTCAAATGTTACTGTTTGAAATTAACCTATGTTAATAGAGCTATCTCCAATCCTATTTTTATCCAGATCCGTCCAGCTATTGCAGTGTGAAGGAGTAACGACACACACACACACACAAACCTTAAATAAATTATTTCAAGCACAATAAACCGAGATATATAAACTAAATAGTTGCTTTGATAAGATAACTACTTAACATATAATTTTCTTGAATTTCAGGTGGTAAAGGAAACATTCCACCCATATGCCGCCAAAGCAAAAGAGGCAGCAGATAAAATAAAACGTGAAAAGGATGAAGAAGCTAAAAAGTTAAAGGAAATACAACAGAAAAAAGAGAAGGAGCGACTTGCGCAGGACTTCAAACCATCACCTAAGGTTGTGGAACTCACTGACCAAGAGGCTGATAAACTGCAAGAGGATTTAGAGAAGGAGAAGAACAGTAAGTTTCAAGTAACCAAGATAAATATGTAATCGGATATATTTGGCTCTAATTTTTGGATGTCCTAAACTGTTCATAGCAATAAATTAGGGTATCCCGACTTTTGACCAAATCATCATTTGACAAATTTACATTTCGCAAAAAAATATTTGTACTTAAACCGTTACATATTACATTAGTATGCATAGGCTCATTAAATAGGTTAGGTTAAGTTAGACTTTTGACTACAAAAAATTATAAAATAATCCTGCGGGAAGTACCGGGTTACCCGCCCTTTACGGGTAGCGCTCAGCCGGGCTATTGTGTCTAAAGGTGGCGACTGACTTAACATTTCCGTGTAATGTATCGCGTAATAAGGACCGCGAGTGATATATTACACAGTAATGTTACGAGTCTGTCGCCACTTTAAGGTTGTGGATTTGCAACAGTGCCTTATTAATAACAGCCGGTTCCTGTCTCTAACCGTCGCGGACGCGTAATATCCGCTGGTAAGGCCCGGCCGCACGTGTCCCGACTGAAACACGAACTTTGAATCGCGTGTTACTCGGATCCTTGTAGTTTGGGCCCCTTATGCTGCCGGGCTAAAAACACGCATACGGGTATATGAAACGTGCTTTGGGGGCTCTATTATTAACCTTAATTAGCTAGGCTAACGTCCAATTCTTCAAATTCTCAAAATTATATTTCTGACAGTTTCGACCACAGATCACAGAAACAAGGGAGATATGTTATGGGGGCGTGGTTCGTGTCGCCTCGATATGGTCAAATTGACCATATCGGCACGAGGCGTGTCAAGCGTTGACACAGTCACTCACTGAACGCTGTCAGTATAGAAGCTCCGTTTAAATGATAAAATGACTGTATGTAGCGTGAAAGTGTGCAAAAATCGAAATACAAACGTTAATATAAAATCAAAGGGCATAACTTACCACCGGTAAATTTTGTTTTTAAGCATTATTTATATTTTTAAATGAATATTTTATATTTGAATGGATTTCAGAGCGTAAGGTTGTGAAAGTTGTGTTGACGTGATTTCTATCGACTATCGATAAATGGCTTATTCTACAGCTATCAATAGAATTCAATGTGTTAATAGTTTTAGTTATTTATCACTACCACGACACGCTTAAAACAGAAGAAAAATAATTTTAACAAATTTTCACGTTATACAAAATTTAATTTTCTTTACAATATTAACGAACGACGAAGGACTCTAGCAATTCAAATATAAGTAGGCGAATCATACAATTAAGATAAAAATAAATTAACCAACCACAAAGGCAAAGGGCTCTGGCTCAGTATTGAGCTGTGCTTGTACACAGCGCTGATTGACAGCTCGCGCCGACTCACTCTTAAAAGGATTCAAGCCTAAAGGTTGGATGGTAGAGATTGCCCCAAGTATTAAGTCTATCTTTCTGTTTTAAGTAATTTGTACCATTTATGAAAAAAAGTTTACATAATCAAGTCGGTAAACTACTGGTTTGTCCCAAACTGAGATCTTGTGACGTGACACTCAACCGAACCCATTTTATTAGTATATTTGTATTAACATCATAAAGTCCAAGTTTACAATTTAGACTTTTATGTACTAATCAAAACGAAAATCTTTAACAGCTCCAGAAAATTTAACCAAAGAAATTCGGCCATTTTTTTGTTACGTTCTAATATAGGTATCGTTCCAAATTTAAAATCTTATGTATCAATTTTACGCAAACCGTATTCTTGCTAATAAAATATTATTCTATTCTAACAATAATATATTAAGTTTAAATGATGTAATTGTATTAACCTAGTAGTAAAATAATAAAAATAGTACTTATTGCCTGTAAATTGAATAGTACCTATATTAACGTTGCAAACAAGTTTGAATTGTTTATCGATATATTTTGAAACATTCCTCGTGGCATCCCTAAGTGGACGACAGGAGAGAAACGCACACCTCTTGAAAAAAGTATAACTAGATGTCGCTGTGTGTGGGTAGTCCTTAACCTGCTGAACATAGGGACTACTATCTTGGCGCCATCTAGCTCTGAGGAACTAATTAATTACTCGTCGCATAGATGGCAGCTAAGTGACGAGTAAGCGCTACCTTACGTTCAGTGACTGAACTACGATGGAAAAAAAACGATCTTTCAGCATTTTTCAACCTTGAGAACTTAGTATAAAGCTTAATTTTCTGCAACTATCAAAACTATGTTACGGCGTTTTTAGTTCGTAAGCTGTAACCAATTATGAGGAGGTTGTTTTTGTAGTAGTTAATAGAGCGTAAGCGTAAGACGCACACATGTTTAAAAGTGGCGACACCGGGTCTTGTACGAATTGGCGTTCATGACATATCTCCCTTGTTTCTGTGATCTGTGGTTTCGACTTTTGCTTTTTATTTCTTTGTGATATATAAGAACCTGACTGAGCTAAAATTTATCTAAGTATTATTTGGAGATTGGAAAATGAACCTTCAATAATATCATAATAGTTTGGTTTTTGTATAGTCACGTCACATAATGGCGGATAGCTTTTTCTGACGGGATTTTTTTGGATCTTTTGGGCTGTTACCCCTCTGACACACTGAGCTATTCGTTGAGACTTTAATTCATCAAGACACTTTTTTTCTGTCACTTGCAGAGCCAGATGATGGTAGTGGTGATGGTGCTGATTCTAAGAGCTCGGAAGAAAAAGCTTTGCCAGATGAAGAAGATGATCCCAAAGAAAAAAACAAATTGAAACCAAACTCTGGAAACGGTTGCGATCTTGAGCACTACAAATGGACACAAACATTGGAGGAAATAGAGGTAAGTGGATGTGATAGTGTTAATGTCTTTTATTCAGTGCACAGTGCTCCAAGGTCATAAAACAGATGGCAGATTTGGCCAAAGAGTTTTTGAATGACGACCTTACTGAAAAGGAATAGAGGGTAGACAGACAGCTCCCCACAAGGTAGCCAATAGAGGTGAAGGATTTTTACAAGAGAACATAGTATTGTCCTTTAGCAATGTAATTCTTAGTTTGTTTATAGACAGTATATAATATTTCTTACATTTTACTTTGGAAAGATGGCAAAATACTAACTTCGCCGTTAAAGTCTTGAGATCCGGAACTGGTGAAAGAATTAATTAATTAATTTAAGGCAGCACCTTTACCGTTTAATCAACTGTTTACAATCCTCATAGAGCTGAACAGCATCGAAATACAATCAATGGGCCATGATAGGGATGGACCTCACAAATCCTTGAGATGGCTAATTTATTACACATGAGGTTTTTTTTAAGATCAGTAACAGCATTTGCAGTTAGTTAGTTTTAGTGTTTGCGCAAGGATTCGAACCCAATAAAAAAATTAAAAATACAGGTTCACTATTTCATTATACTAACAGGGACCCGACCACGGCGACCACCCATACGCCGATAAAGCCTTTAAAAACTTACCTAAGTATAACCCACTAAAAGAATAACCCCTTTGGAAGAAATATATAAAGAGCTAAAGTGCTAAAGCGCAGATCGTCAGAAGTAAATGGATATCCCTCTCTTATGGCATAACAAAATTAAAAACCGGTTGATTTGCTATTTAAAGCTATATTTATAAGGTTTACCCTTAACCCTTATAAACAGCGCCGAAAAAGCCAATCAAACAGCGTTTTTTAAGTTAAAGGGATATTGGTATCGCTCAAAATATAGCGCTTTAAAAGCAAAATCGATCAAGACTTACGAAACGGATTTGTATAGTTAATCCTTTCGAAATACAAATTCCAAACACTTTGTAAGGGTAACCCTTATAAATAGCGCTTTAAAAAGCAAACCAAACGGCTTTCAAGCGATACGGCTTTTCTAAATTAAATATTTATGTTTATTTGGGCACAAACGGTACAAGTAAAGAAAACATTTTTTCAGAAAAACTTACATAACACATTGACCAGTGAAGTTGCCACAATTAACTAATACAGTACAGAGTTACACGTCAGAAAAAATGTGTGCATACATTATATTAAATTAAATTACACACTTAACTTAATGTTTAGACAACGCAATCTAAAATCTAAGAGGGGAAAGACTAAATATATCTAAGTGAAAAAATGTGCTATTATAGTTTTTCAAAGTTCTACATAAAAAAGAAATTGACGCATATTTGTTACGAGTAAGGGGAACATGAAATAGATTGTTAATCCTTAATAAAAACCCATTCGAAACCCCATCAATGGTATAGCGGGCCGGTCCCTGTATACTAATCGGTAGGATCAATTAATAAAAACATCCATGTAACCTAACATAGGTCTTTGCAACAGCTTGTTCCAGATTTAAATTTGCAGTACAGTGTGATAGCTCTTAGAAGGTGCTTCTGTTTTGTACTAGTCTCACTCGCTCTCATACGCTCTTATTAAGAGTGCGATAGAAGTACTAACCCGAAGCACCTAAGTGCTCACAGACTGTACCTACGTGTCCTTCGTATGTTGACGATAAAATAAGATTAATGTCAGATTTCATAGACGTTTTTATTTCTAAGAGCTAATGTTTCTTGCTTGAAAAGAGTTTACCTCTCTTCGATCGATTAATACCATGAAGTCGTACTTAAAAGTGTTTATCTTTGCATATTTCGTTCAATAGATTCCCGGATCAGGTAAGCTTTTCAAAAAAACTGTGGATTCATCTTAAAAAAACATTCCTTGAAGTAAAATGAGCTATCTCAACGATTTGGGGTCCAGTAAGGGAAACTGAAAGACGAACCTTTTCCGCTCTTATCACAATATGAATAAGACTTAAAAAGGTACGTATTTCAGTTACCCTTACTGTACTTCCCCTTTATAGTGTCGTTGGTTGTTGTACACTGTCTAAGCCTGTGATTCTAAATTACATAAGCAATAAGCCTGTATTGCATTATTTTTAAACAGTTTATTTACATTTTGTCACCTGTTCATTTTGAAACTTACACGTTGATGTCGCTTTTTCAATTTTGGCACGTAGTTATTTTTACCCTTACGCATTTAAACGTCGTTACATTTTGAGACCTATTTTTATTTTGAAACTTGTACGTTTTAACTTTTACACATGCCGTCGCTTTTTCATTTTGGCTTGGCACTTGGTTATTTTTAAAAATACGTATTTTAACGTCTATTTGCACACTGTAATTTCAGCCCAACCGCGGCCACGCAGTTTGTGTTTATTTGAAAGAGCTTGATACGGCAAACAATTGATAAAAATCCGTGATATATATCTGTATAGGTACTTTAAGACATATTTTTTTTAAAAGATCGCTGACCTGAAGGAAAACTTGATCATTTATTTTATTACTCCTAAAATATAATTGTTTCTGTTTTTAACCCTTAATTTGGCAGTGTATGTCACAGTCAACATACTATAATGTTCACTTTTAATGTTTGGAATGTTTTTTATTTTTTTGCTGATTCAAAATCAAAAAGGGTTTGAATTCCCGACTTTTTTTATTTTTGACAAATTAAGGGTTAATAGTGTCTTAAAGTTTTTCTTAGTATTAACGTAACATTCCATTATCTAGGTATTCATTTAAAAAAAATAGGAAATGTACATTGTAAAAATATTGTGAACATATTTAAGTTTTTCTTATTTTCCCTTTTTATTAATTTTTTATTTTATCTTGTTGTTTATAATGTCCTATGATATTATTAAGAGTAGAGAAATATAACGTTTCTAAGAATCTTAGAAATTTATATGGAAATAGGGCTGTTCAAAACTATACATACATAAACTCACGCCTTCATTCCCAGAGTGGGGTAGGCAGAGCTAAAGAATTACCAACAACTTTTAAAACTCGTTGATAATTCTGTAACCACTATTATGTTCAAAACTATTCATAAAAATATTCTGACTTTCTTTTATTTTTTATTTTTTTGGGATTCCGGAAAAACCTTGAGTCATTTCTCTAATGAAATCATTAGAGATTAAGAATCGTTTGATTCTTACGCGAACGGACTCGCAGATAAATGCTAGTTATATATGAAAAATCGATGTGTCGATGTGTGATGTTTAAATTAATTTGTTATTTATTTTATAAAACTTCAAAAAACGCCTGGTGACTAGAATTGCAATGTTATGCAAGTCGCATTACAAGGCAACTTTACCAACCATTGCTCTGAAAATAAACTTAAAATAAATATTATCGATAATCGATTATTTTCAATATTATTCGTATCTATGTGTGTGAGTAAGTTTATCTCTGTGTCTATATGTTGTTTCGTGGCTTCAAAACGGATGTACGGATTTGGACGCATTTTTTTAAAAAGAAATCTAGTTTAAATCGACGCTCGCCGCCGATGAGAGATATCAGCTCTGAAAGAAGGTGTCGCCAGCATATCGGGGTTTTTATCTGTTTTATAGTAATATGAGCATGGAATTACTCCTTTTTCTAGCAAACTTACCCAGTTCCTCATGTGTATGTAATGAAATGATCAACAAGATTTTGGAAACACATTCAACAGATGATTTCCTTAAAACAAAGTCGTGTTTAAATTATATTAAAACTTTTTCAGTAGCTATGTTATTAGACGTATTGTGTACCATTATCCTTTGTTTTTTTAATACACATAAGAAGCCCCTTTAAGAGGTATAGCTAGCTCTATAATTTTCTTATTTACACGACTCGGTATTTGTCTTAGAATATAGAATGTCAGCTGCCAATATATATTTATTTGTACATGCTTACATTCATATCATAATGTATTCACATATCTCTGAATCATCTTACAATAAGTGGTAATGGGTATTAAAGGCAGGGCAGTGAAGTCACGAACAACATAGTTACCTATATTCGTTTTGCTCTTTTATTTATGGGTCATTCTACTTTTCAGTGTACATTTTTGGTTATAGTCCGATAAAAAGTATACCAAATTATGAATCCGCGTCTAAATAAATAACATAAACTTAGAATGTTTAAGTTTGACGGTTTCCAAAAAAATAACTCTTAAATTACTCAAAAATCTTGGTAACTCAGTGGTAAATTGCACTCTTTCCATAGAAAAGGCGGGGACATCAACATCCACTGCGTTACTGACATTATAGTTATTACAAATAACTTTTTATGTATTAGGATAATTCTAAATACAAGCTTATTTACGTCCCTCTTCGAGTTTCAAGTTAGAAAACGGTGCAATTCACCGTTTTTGAAAAAAAAAAATTGTTTAGTGCAAATGTGACTAAAAATTTATGTACAACGAAAAGTAGAATGGCCCTTATATTGTATTAAGGGAATTATAAAAGGTAATCCACGGGAGCGCGCCCCGCGATTAAACTTGACTTTCCACTGGTTTCAACGGTTGTCTCATGTACGGAAAACTAATGGGTGTATGGGCGCACCATATTGGTCTGAAAACACTAATACAAGGTATCAATATAAACAAATGTAGGAATTTCATTTTAATGTTCTAATCTAATTGATTCGAACTTTTGCATTTAAGTGTTTTGATGGCGATACAATACTCTATGTTTTCCCGTGGATATCGTAAGAGGCAACTAAGGGAATACTATGGGTATAAAGGTATGGTGATGGGGACGGTAGATGGCCGTATTGGCCGTAGAAACTTCTGAACTGCGAAATTATGAAAATAATACTTTAACATCAGCTTTTTCATAATCCATCGAAGAATCGGTAGTAGAATCGTTATTTGAAAATGAATCGTCTTGTTGATCAGTTGACGCACGAGAATCATTAGGGAAAGGAGCCAAATGTCTGTTGGACACCGTGCTCTCCACACCGTTCGACCTTCGAATCACCGAATAGTGTGGGTTGCAGTCCAAAAGTTCCGCTTCTTCCACTACCGGATCGTTCTTTGAACGAACGTTGTTCCTGACGAGTACCGTTCCAGGCGCTAGCCAAGAAGGCATCGATTCCCCAGAGGGTGACCGGCGTGTGTAGCTAAACAGCTTCTCGTGCGGGGTCGCATTAATAGGTGTGCAGAGGAGCGAGCGGATTGAGTGGAGGGCGTTCTTCAAAACACGTTCCCAGTATTCTACCGGCATGTCATTTGAACGAAGGCTGAGTTGTATCGCGCGCCACAGTGTCCCGTTAAGGCGCTCTACTTGTCCGTTACCTTGCGGGTTGTAGGGGGTAGTTCGAGAAGAGGCGATTCCGTTTAATCTCAGAAAGGTTTTTAGTTCCTCTGACATAAAGGAGCTTCCTCTGTCGCTATGGATGTACAGCGGTTGTCCAAACGTACTGAATAAGTCTCGTAGGCATTTGATGACCGTCTTAGATGTCATATCTTTGCAAGGGTAAGCCCATGGAAATCGGCTGTACTCGTCGATAATCGTAAGTATATACTTGTTTTCCGTATTTGAAGGCAGAGGGCCTTTAAAATCAACATTTAATCTTTCCAAAGGTGCCAATGCTTTTATCAGCTGCCCCTTTGTCTTCATGAAGCGGGGTTTCACTTCGGCGCACACTGAACATGAGGCCGTCATAGTCTTGATGTCATCAATTGAGTAGGGTAGATTCTTTGAGCGCACCCAATGATACATCCTCGTTATTCCAGGATGACATAGTACGGCGTGTAATTCACGCAGTTTATCATTATTCATGTATGCGCAGACTCTTGATAGGGCGTCTGCAGCAGTGTTTTCTGAACCTGGTCGATAGATGATATCGTATTTGAAACAGGATAGCTCAAGACGCCAGCGTTGGATCTTCTCGTTTTTTATTTTGCTTGAGTGGTTTTGGTTAAACATGTAACACACAGATTGTCAGATTGTTGGTCAGTTATCAATAGGAAGTGCTTCCCCATTAGGAAGTGCCGCCATTTTCTAAGGCTTTTAACAATGGCGTATGCCTCTTTTTCGACCGATGGGTGTTTGCGCTCAGCACTCGATAAGGACCTGGAGAAAAACGCCACAGGGCGACCTTTTTGAGAGAGCGTAGCAGCTATTGCATACTCTGACGCGTCGGTTTCTACTGTCAGAATTTCGTCTTCGTCAATTGCTATTAATGAAGCTTTACAAATGTCTGACTTCAGTTGTTCAAACTGAGTAAAAGCGTTATCAGTCAATGGGAAACGGTTTACGTTCGTAAAAGGCTGTATTTTACTGGAGAAGTTCTTCACCCACTTCGCATAATGAGCGAACAGTCCAAGTGCTCGTTTTAGTTCGGCGGTGTTCGAGGGAACTGGAAGCTGTAAAAGGGGTTCAAGCCGTTCCTTGTCTGGTTCAATGGTATTATTGCTGATAGTATAACCTAGCAAGCTGATAGTCCCTTCACAATATTTACATTTTTTTTCGTTTAAGGTTAGGTTATACTTTTTTACAGCTGCTTGGAAATCAAGTAAGTTTTTATCGTGTTCATTTTTGTCTTTTCCACAAATGGTGACATCATCGAGGTAAGTAAATGTTCCTTTTAAATTCTCTTTTCCAATTATAAATTCGAGTGTACGCTGGAATGCAGCGACAACATTCGTGACCCCAAAGGGTATTCTGGTAAATTGATAAAGCTTACCGGCAGCCTCAAATGCCGTGTACGGTTTTTCGCTTACTTTAATTGGCACCTGGTGGTACGCGCTCTTTAGGTCGATCTGACTAAAAACGTTGTATTTTGCTACTTTAGACACAATAGTTTCTATATGAGGTAAGGGATAAACGTCTAAATCCGTGAACTTATTTATAGTCAGAGAGTAGTCAATTACGAGTCTTTTCCGATGTGCTCCCCCTCCTGCGACTAAGACCTGTGCTCGCCACGGAGAGACACTTGGTTCAATTACACCGTCTTCCATCAGCTTTGCGACTTCTTCTGTTATGAATGTTTCATCTTGTTCGCTATAGTGTCTGGATTTTACTGCAATTGGTTTGGTGTTTGGAGACAGGTTAGTAAAAATGGAAGCGGGAGGCACTGAGGCTTGCATTACATTGCAGATTAGGGGCTCCTTGGATCCTCCAAAGTTAAATTGAAGACTGGTGTGTTCTTTTAATATATCATGCCCGATAATAACGTCAGCGCATAGGTTGCTGACGACAAGAAGAGGCCGGTGTTTATGTAAATGTTCATTTATAGTAAGAGATGCAAAACATACACTTCTCACGAAAGACACGTTGTTTTGAGAAGCTAATGTAATAGCTTGCCTGTGTGGTTTCTGTTTCAGCTGCATAAGTTGTGCTATTTTCTCATCTATGAAGCTCACTGAACTCCCTTTTGTCAATAAGAGCGTCGGCGTGATAGTTGTTAAGCGTAATTATGGGATTGTGGCTTTGGAAAGGCTTGATGGAGAAGCAGCAGAGACAGCATTAGAAACAACTTCAGAATTATCGGAGTCATCGGCAGGGTCTTCAATGGTAACGGCGTTGATGACAGTATTCGTGGAACGGCAAACGTTAGCAAAATGTCCTTTTCTGGGACATAGCTGGCACTGCGCATTATTCGCAGGACAAATTGGTCTTCGGTGTGAGGTCGTTCCACCACAGTAAAAACAGCGCCATTTAGTATTGCGTTCTGTAGTAGCTCGAGAGCTTTGGAAGTCTCTTTTCACGCGTGATGATACAGCTGGTACTGGCAAAGCGTTCAAGTTTGCACCGGTCATTGCACGGGAATCCTTCTCTGCAGTCTCTAAGGAAAGAGCTTGATCGAAAGCTTCATCTAAGGTCAGAGTGTGTTTTTCAAGCAATCTTTCCCGAATTTTTAGTGACATTATTCCTGAAACAAAAGCACCTCTTATAGCCTGCTCTTCATGCTCCATAGCAGAAACAGCTTGGAAGTTACAGTCACGTGCCAGGAGTCTGAGTGTCCTTCCATAGTCTGATATAGATTCGTCGGGCTTTTGTTTACGTGTAGCTAGCAAGTGGCGGGCCAGTATTTCTTTTTTTGGTTTGAGGTACATTCTATCCAGTATTTTTATAGCACCATCATAAGTCGAGCAGTCGCGGACGTGAGCGAAAATAGTGGCTGACAGATGGTTCATTAAAAGCTTCACTTTCAAGGAATCGGCACCTTTAGGAATTTCTTCGAGCAAGAAATTATTAAACGTATACTTCGAATGGGCCCACCTTAGGTCTGCTCCTGATACGGTGGGTTCCACGTCGAACTTCTCGGGTTTTAGGTACCTAGACATCGTGGGTGACGGTATTTTATTTTTGTCGGTCATTTTTACAGCTAATTAAGTTTTAAGACTTGTTGGTAATTCTTTAGCTCTGCCTACCCCACTCTGGGAATAAAGGCGTGAGTTTTTTTTTTTTTTTTTACATCAGCTTTTTTAATGTATATGCCCCTAAAACTTGTCGCCTTTACGCCAATGCTGAGACCATTTCAAATGCAGGAAGTGTCATTCGTCGAGACTACCTTTGATATAATAAATGTAAATATGTAGGTTTATAAATACAGCGATATTCTGTATTTCAAAGGGGAACAGATAAGATAATGTAGGATAAAATCATGAATAAATAAAAAACTTTTCGTCATTCTGTTTAATGTTATCACAGTTCTTCCTTAATTATATTCGCTGGCTTAGGTCTACTAAATGTAGAGTCGTTTCAGTTTTCTGCAAAAAGTTGGTATCAATCAGAATTTTCATTTGTTTATGTGACATCGTTAGAGCCTTTCATGTCGTTTTAATCCAAGTTACATGCATTAACCAAGTTTTTTTTACAAAATCGCCATGATAAATTCACACAAATTACGAACATGAGTGGTGAATAATATGTAAAAAATATGTAAAAATAATATAAGTAGGTCTCTATTCGTATTTGAATCATACTTTTAACTGAATAACGGTATGGAAAGAGACCACTTTATAGCTACTATGTAACCATGTGTGTAAATTTAAAAGCTGCAAACTTTCATGCAACATTACGAAAATTTACAACTTTACCCAGATAAGTTATGTCTTCACTCGTATGGAGCTAATACTTCTTATGGCCACACGACCCTTGACCTCGATTAGATTAAAACACTTCACTTTGTGAAACATAAAGATGTTACTATAGATATGTAAAATTGAACTTAACTTTTTTTATCATTGTCACTGAAATATGCCTACTTAAAAATATGTACTTATTTTCATTCACCCTTTTATCAACCACTATGCAAGAAAATGTGTACTATGTTACCCATCATTCTACCATGCTGATTCATAAATAGTACAACACCAATGATTATAAATATTCAACACTAAATTGGTCTAAATAATTTACTGGATAATGATATTATTGCACTAATAATTTATGTTTTATATTAAACTAACGTTCACTAAGATTGAGAGACTTAAGTCGGATTTCACCATACAATTTATAAGACTTAAATCTTAATCAACAGTGAGTCAATACCATGTTTAAAAACAGATTACACTTTTGTCTCATATCATAAGTCATAAGTTGCATGTAAATAATAAAAAATGTTTTTTATAGTTATCGTCAAGAAATAATGTCGTCACAAATCTGATAGAAGCGGACTAGTCTTGTAAAAGAGCATAAAGAGAGAATTATTTTTACTTGCTATTATTTCATTTACACTGTACTTATTCCGCATCATGTCCTGAACGAACAAAAACAAAGACAAAGTGGAATCCGTCTTAACCATATTATAAACCTATGTTCCGTTACAGTCATATTGTGCCAGATGAGCAATCAATACACAATTAGATCACTGGATAAACATTTCCATAGCAAATATAGACATAAACGTTGAAGTACTTCTATAATCTATTTACATAAATCGCGTTGCAGCCGTTGCTGTCTTCGTGCACAGCGAGTGTTTGCTATAATTAAAGTACACTTTTAATTTATAATACTATGTCGCAGATCCTCCACATCATTTTAAACCTCCTCGTTTAAAAAATCAACAATAACTATTTGTTCTAAGAATATTTATATATGCCTGTCTCCTTCCGCATTCGCACTGAAACAAAAGAAAATACTTCAATAAGTAACAATTAATTTCAAGTTTGTTGTTAACATAATTAACAAATTGCATGCATGTACAATTTATAAACAAGCAGCATCCAGACTGTTGCACAAAACAAGTAACTAGGGGCAGTAATAAGTCTCGTGATTGATTAACGCAACGATATTGTGTAATAAGTAAAACTTACTTTCAACGAAGCATATAGCTGCGAGAATGCAGGCGGAGAACAAGATCGTCATGGATATGACGAGGACAGTGATCTGGTGCGAATGGCTGCAGCAGCAGGTTTTTGGTTCCTTCGTAGATCGCTGCTTCGTAAACCCATTCACGACCGTAAAGTGGGTTGAGCTGGCTATCGACGCCGTGTCTTGTTCAGGCGCTCTTTTTACATCTATCCAAAAATTATCCGCAGGGTCTCTGGTTTCCTCCGGGATAGTGACTACGGAAGCCTCAGAAAAGTTAGATTTGTGGCCATAGCTGCCTAATCGGGTGGGATGAGACTGTTGCTCCGCTTTCCCAGGAGTTCTTCCGTGCATACGCGCCAAGTGAGCCGCGCTAAGTAACAGCGATCCAGACGACACGCTCTGTAAAAAGTATAAAAATATCAACATTATGATCGTAGTACCTATTACTATTGAAAGCATATACTTAATGCGGCTTTAAAAGTAGGTTGACATTCATTCGATTACAATTGCATCAGGAAGTAAACTTGATTTGCAAAAAAGACTCTCATGTTCTCGCTCATCAGTTGACATAACACTGCAGTTAGCACGCTCACTTGAAACCACATTACGCGTTGCAACATAATACTAAAATTACATCTGATTTTTTTTAAAGGTTAACGCAGTTTTTATAAGGTCAACTGTTATTTAGAAGCAAAAGAAATAAGTCAGATACTAATTGTAGCAATAAATAAAGTCGTTACATATTTGCGAGTCGATCCATAGCTGTCAGCTCCATAATTCAACGGATCCTATCACGCGAAAGGAATGTCTATAAGAACTGGCAGGTAGATCATGTGCCGGACACAGCCTCACCAATTTGTATTGGTTTGTTGACCTCTTCCATTATTACCTAATTCATACAAAAAAAGTCGGGTTTTTTATTGTTACCTCTGTCTTGCAAGTTGATCGAGGTGTGAAAAAAATCCGCACGGATCGAGTTTTTTCGTGATCGGTTAGATTGTGATGATGGTTGTGACGTAGGTATGAGTTAGCCTTACGTGGGTGCTGTGGTTGCTAGAAGAGCCTTGACTGGAGGCGGAGCCGCCGCGGGAGCGCGCGTCACTGCTACCAGACAATGACGGCCGCGGGATGTGCCACTCGTGTGAAGGAATCTGCAACAATCATTGTACATTATAAACAACACCGTCAATCTGTTCATGGCTTTTATATATATTTTTCGAATATCTTTTGCTTGGGTTTTGTCAGTAATAGGGTATGGTGCATCTTTTTTTTCAAGTATTATTTTAGCTCTTTAACTGCCTAAGGTAATTTGGCAAATTTTGCGACAATAATGTAGTCAGACACTTCTGTTAAGTAGGTAACTTGGACATAATGTGTAGAATATGCAAATATCAAGATGAATGATCTAGGTCAAAAGTTAACCTAGGTATTTGTTTGCATATTTATTATGTATAAGGGCCAACAACTATCCATCTTAGGTTCTTCCCATATTATTGTGCGTTGCATTGCAGGTGCTACTTATATAAAAAAGCAAATACCTACTTATTGAAGCTGGCTCTTATTTTGTAGTGGCTAGATTTACAAGTTACAAGTGTAAAGTGGCAAAGTCGGTCTCAATTTTCATGTTAAAACATAGGTATTATTTAATTTGGTTTATGTATGGCTAACCGTCACGTAGTCTCTTCCATTGAGTATGGTCTACGGCTTATTGTTTTTTTGCTAAGTGTATCGAGAACAAAAACTGGGTAATTAATAATCACAAAACACAAGTAGGTATCATCAATCTTTGGTACCTTTTTGTTCGCACAATTAAATTACCAGGCTAATTGGTTTTTTTTTCGTTTCATCGCAAGTAACATTTACTCATAAGAATTATATTATACTATTTTTGCTTAATGAACGTTCACGTTTTGGAAGTAACTGGACTTGATTATTTAATCATACTTAAAATAGTACGTGAATATATACAAAATAAATTTAGGCCAACTTTGGTATAAGCATTGTGGTTTGACATACTCACGCTACACGCTTGATTTATACTCAAATAAAAGAACCTTTGTTTGTGGTTTATGTACAAAGGTTTTGTCATAAAAACGACATATTACCTGTGCTATTGAGTAACTCAAATAAGTGTAGGTGTTAGTTAAGAATTGCAGTAGTTAATTCTTCCTTGTCACTTTTTCGCAGATTTGTGCTGTTTGGTAACACCTCTCGCTTAGTGTCTTAGAACATATTCTTCTTTTCTGCGTAGGTACTTCAAAAGTGTTGTCACTTTAGCTGATTTGTCTAGATAATCGTGTGTACAAACAATGCCAATCGGGAAATATATGGCGTTTTACCATCAAGCATGATTAAGTATGACGAACTATTTATGAAGCATCTCGTCATTCTTCATGTCAATCGATTTCAAGCATCACTGTTAGATTAAATATGCATTCTTTGTTTATGACAAGAGTAATCTCAACTACTATTAACGAACAAGTGTTAAATATTTAAACACTTTTGTCAGTTAAGTTTCATCAATTACATTTTTGGGTCAAGTTTTGTTCAGAGTCCGATTGATTTTGTCAGATACGGTGTTCAAGGTTCGCGTTCTCTTTATTTGCGGTCTCGTTTCGTCGGCCTCTGACGCAATAAATCTTAGCTTTGCTTTCGGCTTCATGGTCCTCTTTGTTACTTGATAATATGATGGATAGGCATTTCAGGTATGCCTGTATCTTAATGAATTTCTTTTATAGCCACAGCGAGGTCAAGGTTGCTAATTGCATTTATTCTTCTTTATTTAGGTACGTAGGTAATGAGGATTAACAAATTGTAAACATGAACTTTAAGCAGGTTTGTTAAATTAACTTGGATTACGGCACGATAAAACGAACTGTATATATCTTAGTGGCTGTTAAAGGTAAAGCCACTTTGTAAAGACAGTGTTTTGCAATAATGCGCTCCGCTCTAGCCACTTTTAATGCATTTTTAGTCCAAGTACAGTTCCAGTAGAAGTATTATAAACGCGTTCAATCAACAAAATGGATTCGCTACCACTGTTGAACTCTGTTGTAATGACAAATCATGCGTTTACGACACGTCATTGCGACAGGGTTCTAATATGATACACAAACACATTTTTGTAACTGTACAGTTGGATGTAGTTATAACCAGTGATCGTACTTTTTCCAGCATTCTTGGTGCGATGACGTCAAATGACACACGACAGCGACCTAGGGTTGTAGACGTGTATATAATATGATTGAAATCTACGATCACTGGTTATAACCCAAACCGGGACAGGATCGAATACTTTAATAGACATCGTTTTAATCATTCAAGGGATTTTAAGGAGTTCACCAACCAATTTAACAGACGGTTAAGTCTTAATCAGCTGTTAGTCATACATCTGACAACCGTTAAACCGCTAACCGTCCGTTTAATTGTTGGCGAACACTGCACTTATTAGGATAAGGACGGAGTGGAGTTTACCATCAGCACCAAGTATAGTGGGGGACATGTTGCAAAACTTGCAAAATGCTTCGCCAAATGCACACAACCGGTTCCTTGGTTGACGTTACGGTATGCGACACCACAGAGAGTATTGAAAACATTATGGCAAGCCCGACGCTTTCGCTCTCAGTATAAGAATTGATCCTTCGATACGCGTTCTTAGTCGCGTACTCTGTCCAAACCAGACCAACGATAAAACAGGTGGGAACTCGGTCGAATTGTTCAAGCTTCTTTGTCTATTGACGATGTAGAAACACCAGTGTACTTTGTTATTGGTAAAGCATTAGCCAATGTTATCTTACTGTTGGTTTCGAACTACAAAACAATCTTAGTCTTAATTTAGCAAGTATAATGTTTGACATATAATATTTGCTATAGTGGTAGAGACGAAACTTAGCGGCAGCGTTTAGCATATATGCTTAAATCTCCGCAGCAAACGTGTTTGCTTATTGTATTACTCAGTGTCGATTTCAATTTAAAAATAAATATAAATATGAAACTTCTGAAAATATACAACAAGTAAGGCCTGATTCGTAACGGTTTCGCCGAATGGAAAAGCTGTAACTGTAAGGTTTAATCGACCAAAATATATCATTTTATAAAAAAAAACAGTATTAAATTATCATCCCTAAAGATAAAGATAAAGACATTTATTCAGTAAGTAGGCCGCCCGGGCACTTTTACACGTCAAGAATCTACCAGCGCTTCACAAGAGGAGACCACTGCTGAGAAGAAACGCCGCAAGAAACTCAGCAGTCAGTCATTTATACACACACCCACACACTATACTAAGTAAACTTCTAAAAGCAACATGTAAACAGGTAAAGAATATACTAAAGCGATATTTACTTAATAATAAAAAAATAGAAAGACAAGGAATAATATAATGTTAATATTAAAAAAAAAAAGTATTTGTAATGCAACGTAGAACTCATATATATTCTTAACTGATAAAATCTTTGATTAATTTAAGATTATAAGTTAAGATAAATTAATAATGTATTTATTTTTTGTGTAAGAAATAAACAGATTAAATTAAAAAAAAATATTTTTTTATACCTACACTATTATTATAGTTCTACTTTTTCTCCCATTCTGGCCGCATTTTTTGAGTTTGATATAAATATTGTTACTGACTGTGCCAACATATGCACTGTTACGATCACCGCATGGGCAAATGGCTTGCCAAACCAGATACTTCGAGCAAGCTTCTCCATTTCTATGGTGGTTTCCGAATCTGGTAGAATTTCTCCATGAGCTGTAGTATAAAACTGATCGCCTGGAAGTGTTGAAAAGTCCGTCTTCACATAGGTTTCGTCATCCAAAATCAAATGAAAATTATCTGTACTCAGAAAGTCGTACATCTTTCGAGAACTAGTTTTTATGGTAAGTCTTTGTTTTTTTGATGTTTTCGGCACCTCCCGTTTCTTTTTGTCTTCATAGCAGCCCATTCCTTAACACGTTTCACCATTGACTGACTTGTACCTAGTTTTTTTTAGCTATGTCCCGTTCGGACATGCTTCGAGTTTTCCAAATCATCTTAATGATTTTCCTGTCAGCCCAGGATCGCGAGCACCACCATGTTCTACGGTTCGAGTAGGTATCAACGGTTATTTTTGTGATTTTTAATTATTTTGCGATGAATTGGTTCGAAGTCGGACGCTGTGTATTTTCCATCCATTTGGGCCGCAATCTGCTCACGGCGGTCACGTTGATTCATGTTTTTTAGTTTCATCAGTAAATTACGCAATAAATGACTATAATTTTGTGATAATTGTTATGCTAATGCTAAAAAAAAACTAAAGAATCCCGTCGAAAATATGCCGACTCTTTTGAACGAAAGCTGACGACACAAAGCGTTCCTAACACAAACCCTTTCGTTTTCTGTATCAGTCATCGGATATCCCAAGTCTTATTGTAAAGTTGTGAGTCAGTTCACTTTCTGTTACAAATGCACAGTGTGCATTAATTGTAATATTAATGCATTCAGTTTAGATTATGCACAGGTATCGCACGACACACGTGTTTGGACGGATGTGTGCCCACATGATTCAGTTTATAATTGCTATCAGCACGTGATAGCGACACGTTTGTGGACCCCCTCATGAACGACCTCGTGTACCAGACATTGTAATAACGCTTGCCTGTTGGCGTGCTAGTGTCCACGTGCTTATTTTAAATTGCAAAGGAGTTATATTACGAGTATGGTAATATTTAAGATGAAGCTTGGTAAACCATTTCGTTCTTTAGAAATCTTAAGTAACTCAAGTAATTTTGCAAGATATTTAGGAGTAAACTGCCATTTAACGGGTGAAGATATTGCAATATTTGCATTGTAAAACTAAACAATTGAATGCCGATGGTGCGGTGTGCTGCCAATGGGCGATAATATGCATATTTTTTAGGACAGCACCTACTAACAGTACTAACGTACTGTAACGGTTCAGTTAACACAATAACAGGTGCACCGTTGTGAAACATGCACTGCTCAACGAGACGGTCTAGTTATGCAACAGCGGTAATCTTCACGAATCACCAGTCAGTGCATGCGCCGCGTGTCTATAACGGTTTATTGTAATCACGGAACTTATTGACACGGCTCGCAAGCCCAAAATCTCACGAGTTGATAATAGCGCCGAATGATAATGAACGTTACGCCTTTTTATTGTGGTCATTACCTGTGTAAAACATACGAACACTGCAGTTGGAGTCCAACAGATATAATAAACCATTACTATATTGTTGTATGGTAATAATACATTTAACTTGAAAATGTCTGCATCCTTAATGTTTCCTAGTACCTAAGTAATTATTTTAATCAAATGAATAAATCAAGAAACTAATTGTTAACTTCCATACTAACCAAAACTTTTAACCTATGCCTCCGTTATATAAACGCCCGGTGTCTAATATGATTTCCATTTCTAACCGTTAGTCTATTGTTACTAAGATTATGATGTTCGCCTAATTTATTGAAACGGTTACATAAAATATTCAGTTGTTACTCGTGATTTAATAAATTGCTTTATTCAAAGTGGAAGTTGAATAGCTTAAATCCGCGGCTTTGAGAAGATAACTCGGCGCAACACAACTTTCATAATCTCAAACAATGCCCGCTACACTTACTATGATAATCAGTTAACGCCTAACCAGACTGTTCTCCTTAAGAAGAGAAAGTGTACAGCACATTCTTCCTTGCATCTCACTTCTTGGAACACTTTCGGAGATGCAAATGTCACAATGAATAACGGATAGTCCGTGATTTCGATACTTTGATTCACGTTTCTATTCATTACTGATTTCCAATACTCGAATGTATAGATAGCCAACAAGCAATCTATTATCGGCTTAAGATTTATTTTCGGAAGAATATTTTGATGTTTCTGTCGATTACAGATAATGTCTGTAATATTTCTTGAACCATATGTAGGTCTCATTAAGATGCACGCGACAAAATATCTCTCCCAAAACCTCATCAGTCAACTACATTCGTAAATATTACAAGTTTGGTACCGAGCCCGTTAGAAGTTTGTTTGACAAGAGCGAGACGTGCTTTAGAGCGTACAATTATCATATTTTATACGCGATTGCATGAGGATGCCGCAGCATAACTCATTGTTCACGCTGGTCACAGACCGACATGAGCCTTACGGCGTCCTTGAACTCAATTGGTTGTATTTATGAAGCTAACGGGAATCGTGTCAATGCAAATTGCTTTGGAAGCTGCTTGACTACTGACAACTACTGACTGAGATGTGCTAATAAATTGTTATTAATTGGATGTTTTGTATACTTAAATGGTCTTGACGATTGAATCTGTATCTATTTGCGCCATTCTAGCTGAATTGCACCTATTTAATGACAGCATACCGCTTGCTTGGCAGGTTGATCATGAGAAAACTTTTTAACTGTTTCTCTAATACCAGTACGAGTATTAATTATTTAATAAAACACTTCAATCTTTTATTGAGCGCGCTCAATAAAATTCCGGAACCGATACGTGGAGATTTTAATTAATGGTTGAGCATGTACTTGATAGATGTTTGATCATCGTGCTGCATTCTTTAGAGTGATTAGCCTCTATTAACGCTCATCTCATACTTCTAGTAGGATGATTCTGTAGAAAAAGTGGCCATGGAGTAATGGGCTACATAGCCGGATTCTTCGTCTACTCACGCTATCGTGACATCACCATCATTTGCTGACGTCTACAATTTGCTGTTATATTACGTGTAATCGACATATCGGATATAATATTTTGTTTTAATCGTTTTTTTTAATGATGAGAATCGAGTTTCAGTGTTCGAACACTTTGTTGTTAGCGTATTATGTGGTCATCGACGATATGGTGATACTGTTCTTTAATGTTGATCCATAATTGAAGTGATTGTATCTGGTGGTACTACAGAAATCTTAACAAACAAATGAATAGGCATCACTTTGTCCAGCTAACTCCTTACAAAGGCGCATCACCTTGACGGGTTAGGGTCTTTGTAAAATAGTTTACTAGCAACGACGCTTCCTGGCTATCGTGTTAACAGATTGACAAATACGGACTCATCTCCAGTGTTAATTGAGATTAAGGTCATTTCTGTTCGATACCGCGTTCAAATCTAGTTCGTTCACGGATGAATTACCATACACAGTGTTTTCTAGAAGCACGAATCGTAGACCGTTAGACTTTTATATCAAATTTAATCTGTTACCGAAAATGCGAAGCCGACGTTTTTAAACTATTTGCATCGATTTCAATATATGGAAATGTCTTGTCCTTGTTTGATTGTAAGACCGGTTCGCATATGACTTTCGCATGTTTCTAACACCATTCATTCTGACATTTCTGACCATCAAATGGGTATGTATAGGACATGTTTCGAAACGTGGTTCTTGAAATACGTTGAAGATTATATTGGACAAACATGTCCCCATGTTAATTTCTAGCTATTTCAAAATCGACTAAAGTATTGTTGGTGAAATTCGTGTTAATATGTTGTGCTAGCTGCTTTTTTCGAGAGAGGTAAATTGATGACCTTCATTTACGCATGTCTGCTATGCGAACATCGATCGTTCATTGGCGCGAAAAATTGTTGTTGACCACAAATATTTCGTAATCAGCAACCGGTTTTTGATGTCGTCACGTGCATTTAAAGTATCTTGAAAAGTTAAAAATACTCAAGAGACCTTGCATGGGAAACCCCGTCTCGTCACTAACTGTAATTTTTTTAAACCTGAGTATTGGAATTTTTTCCAAAGCGTGCAGCGCATTATAGGGTTCCGTATCCAAAGGGTGTAAAATGAGACTCTGTTGTTAGGCCTTCGTTGGTCGTTCGTCCGTCCGCCCTAACTTAGAGCTTTTGAACCGTATTAACCGTATAAATTGTTTTTTTCTTCATAATATAAAAATAAAAAGGTTATATAATAATGGGGGTAAATCATGGGGTAAATGCATGTTTTAGACGTATTGTAAAAACACATAACACATACAAGCGCCAAATTTAGTGAAGTTACAATGCAAACCCTTTTGAAAAACTACAACTAATTAATACCGGCCAAGAGTGAGTCGGTGGGGTGGTACGGTACCCACAGTGCGAGAACCGACTCGCACTTGACCGTTTATGTTTTAGTAAAATCATAAGCAATATTTTATTACTTAAAAAAAAAAACAGGTGGTAGTGGTGGTGGTGGTGGGTGGCAGTAAGGGGACTACTAGCGGTCAATTATGGTTTTGATAACTGGTTACAAATTTTGTGTACTTTACGATATTATGATATCATGGGTTACCGACATCCTGTGTTCAGGGTCTTTGTCGGACAAAGTTCTTTGCTTGTCGTGGTTTTTTCGTTTCTTTGTCACTGGGTACATTATAGCAATTACATCACGTGTTACTTTGTTCAACAGATCCGTTTTCAGATGGGATTCCCGTTGGCAAACAATGTTGGTGTGTGTACATGATGGATGGGAAGTTATCAACCTTTAGAATTCATATAACTTAATTTAAGTTAACACTTCGTCTTTTAAGACGTCATGCTGTTAAAAATATAGTTTAGCACTTTTACGTAAAATTATTCGAGACGGTGTAAGGGGTCTAATTAAATCAAACCTTTACGTAAATGTATGCAGAGCTAGTTTTCATTTATCATACCTATGAGTGCTTTATCTTGTAATAGAGCGCGAAATCACTAGCGTTGTTTAAGGAAAAAGTTCGTTTACCTTGCCATGCCTACTTACATGACGGCCTGAGCTGTTCGGAATTCATTTATCAACGTATTTGCGACAAGATTAAAATTGTACGTCCTTGACACGTTTAAAAAAAATCGCGTAAGCTAAAAATATCTTGTTTAATTTATGCGATTGCAAAATGTGTTCGGTTACTGGACAATGGTGCGGTATTTAGAGGCATTTTAATATTTTCTCATGCAATTGTATTCCTTGGAATATATCGCACCTTTAGAACAACAGTGACATAATTCAGAAATTCTAAATTACGAATTTGGTCTCTATGATAATAAATTTATGACTTGAAGTTTAAAAGCAGAAATTTTGAATTAGGTCATTGTTGTTCTGAAGGTGCGATATTTTGTCAACACGGTTAAACAGTTTTGCTTATCATCGGTTTGTTGTTTATAGTAGAGAGTAAATCAGTGCCATCAAAAACCTTACGGCGATGTATTTTTTTTTTTTTTTTTTTATATCATAGGAAGGCAAACTAGCACACAGGCCACCTGATGGTAAGTGGAAACTGTGACCCATAGACATTCGCATTCACAAGACCGCAATCCTAAGGCCGAAGATGGAATGCCTCTATGCTAGTCATTTCACCGGCTGTCTTATCCCCAAACCGGAACACAACAATGCGAACACTGCTGCTTGGTATTAGCTTTTTACATACGCCGCTTGTCATAGTTTTATGAATCACAATGAATAGCACGTCTCATCGTCAACGACTAGGACATCGGTTCTACGGAAATTATCGGATCCGTGACATTGAAACTTTTTGTGCTGCGTAGTCAAACTACCGGGAATCTCGTTATGTCATTACTTTGCAGCTCTTAACATAAATTTTATCGTCGTAAGCGTTGTCTGGTTGTTACTTCACTGCAGATACTTAAACGAAATGTGAGCTTACGTGTATTTTTGGGTTTTGATCAGATTTCGCGTAGGAGTGACATGGTCCCTAATAAGGTCACGAAGCAGAAACGAAATAGTGTCGTGCAATGCAAGTGCCAACTGACCTACTCAATAATTGCTTATGACATTATGGCCCAATGACGTATTGTGTCATGTGTTGTGTGACGTACGTGACGTAACTTGAACGCCCTCTTGATGTCTGAGGGCGGTACTAATCCCCTTCGTATTTACCATAAAGTAACCTATCGATGTTTAGAAATATTGTTGTTCGCTGTTCCGAATTTTCATTTGTCCGAAAATATTTTTTCTTGGAACATAATTATTTACTTTTCAAAATGTTTAATGAGATATATACCTACAGAACCTGGTAGGTAGGTTAGGTTAGGTTAGTTTTATAACAATCCAGAAAAGTTGAACGGTTCCAGGGAAAAAATATTTTCGGACAAATGAAAATTCGGACATACGAAACAGCGGACCAATTTTTTCGAAAGTAGGATAGATTACTATTTATCAAAAGCTTAAAAGCATCGTTTAAAATATAGTGTTGAATTAGCCCCTTATGACGATTTCCAAGTTCCGCGATTACTTGCGGTAAAAGGAGAGGTAAACATACATGGTTGTGAAACTTTCAGTCTAATTCATGTACATTACGTTACGTTTATTATATGAAGACTCAGTGGCCTACCCCCCCATGTAATGTATGATCATCTTACATGGATGATCTTCGATTAATTATACAATACATACATACATACATACCTTCACGCCTTTATTCCCAGAGTGGGGTAGGCAGAGCTACAGAATTACCAACAACTCCAAAAACGGTTTTAACCAAGTTTTTTTTTAATTCATAACTCAAGTCCGTACCTACGTGAGAAACTGCACGAATCAGTATAGGGTTTTAGCGAAATCTTTGTGTACTTTGAAACCGTATACTTCAATTATACCGGATTGCGGAGCTCTGCTGTTATATTGACAGAATCAGTATGAATTACGACAAAAAAAAACTTGATTAAGGCATTTAATATGCACTACGAATCAAACACCTATACTTTACTTTGAAGGAAGTAACCGTTTGATTGAAACAAGTCCGGTAGCGGAGTGAAGCAGGCGTGTTTGATTCCTCAGTTCGGGCGATTGTGCACTATACAATGAATTTTTGTGTCCGGCAGTTTGATTACAATTTTAAAATATATACAATTTATATGGCGTACCATATCGGAGTGTAAAAAATCGGACTGACAGACAGTAAAATTTCTTGTGGTGCAAAATCGCCCTTTAGGTACCAAAATATGCCCAAGAACGGCGCCGGCGGCGTCGTGGCGCTTCCTACGTTTTGAAGACCAAGGGCTCTATTCTACTCGGTAAAATCATATTGCTTACGGCACGCTATCGTATTGTCAACGTTATGATAGCACTTACTTACTTAACAGAAATTGCGGACGAGTTAAAAACGAGACGATTAGAATAGAGCCCCAATCTGATAGCGAAGAATGTCAAGCGCTTGGTGTAATGATCCCTGCCAAGTAACTCGTTTTGAAAACTTCCGGAAACGAAACTTAGTGCTTAGTATTAGTCTATAAGGCATTTGGAATTTTGGGCCGTGTTGCCTGAAATAAAAAATATTATTTATTTATTTATTTATTTATTTATTTATTCAATCAATTTGTAATTTACAGAGTGATCCATTGCATTACAAACTTAACCTAAAACTTAATTAAACATGTTTCTACAATAATCTTAAGTCTATACCATTCATTCACTCTCAATCACTCTCTTGCATTCATCAACCACTTTTGAAAGGCGTGAGGCGAACACATCGCAGTGTGGCGCCGCGCCGAGCGTGGCGTTGAGTATCAGGAGTGCCCGCTGCAGCGGAGAGTTGCGGTAGGTTGCGGTGCGCGCGCGCGGCGGCGCCAGCAGTCGCGGCGCGCGCAGCCGGCGCCGTGAGTCAGGCACGAACAGCCGCACCACCGAGTCGACTAAGTCGATGCAGTCAACTTTATTGTGCATGACACCCAAAGTGAATTTCACTGTTGCCAGCGAACGGCGCATCTCGAGCGAGTCGTATCCTAGTTGACCTTGCAAGAATAAGGTCGGGTACTGCTGAGGAAAGTAGCGGTAGATCTTCCTGTATAAGGTCCTAAGAAATTTCTTTTGCACCTTCTCCAACATCATAGCATATTTCCGTTCATAAGGACTCCATACTTCCGCACTACTCTCTAACACAGTACGAACGAGGGCTGCATAAAGAGAACGAAGGGCTATGGGTGTGAGAGGTTGTGAATTGCGTAAAATAAATCCCAATCTCTGAGCACCCTTCTTCGCAACCTGAAGATGTTGCTCACGGAATGTCAGATGGGAGTCAAAAATGACACCGAGATCACGCACCAGTGACTGTCGCCGTACCGTTTCACCCCCGATATAATATGTATGATTTATCGGTACCGGCGAACGCGTAAAACTCATCATCTCGCATTTTCCTGGGTTGAAGAACAATTTGTTAACTATACTCCATCTATAAATTGCATTTAAATCTTCCTGTAGCGTCTCACAATCTTTGTCGCACTTTTTAGTATAAGCATTAGTAACCATGTGATCAACACAAAGTAACGGTACCTAAAATATACAACAAATCCGATAAAAAACAGCCCCAATCTTGTCAACCCCTGTTGGGAACTTCAGCGGTTT
Organism: Acleris emargana; assembly: GCA_927399475.2. Taxonomy (NCBI): domain Eukaryota; kingdom Metazoa; phylum Arthropoda; class Insecta; order Lepidoptera; family Tortricidae; genus Acleris; species Acleris emargana. The sequence continues at coordinate 12,915,233 of OV656838.1, forward strand.
CTATAAGGGATTGAAATTTCTGTACTTGTACGTCATGTCAAAAATATATTTAATAAAAAAAATTAGAATCAGAAAAAGTGCTTTAAAATTTTCAAAAGGGTTGATTTTCTTAGCATCTTTTATAGGTTGACGCAGAGGTGGAAGTAGAACATTTAGTGGCATTATTACTTTTTCGCCCTTTTCTCTTTTTATAATTTATATCAACCTCGCTTGTTTCCACTTCTACTTACATTATCGATAAGTATATCCTATTTACTTCTAATATTCTAACATCTTCTATATCAAATATTTGAAATATACATTTTTAGATGAGTATATTATTATTTGTAGTTGTAATACGTAGAACTTATAGATCAGCTGTTGTCTTCCACGCAACGCGACGCGGCGCCATCGCCTGCTATAATTTTCAATATGGCTGTCAAAATAAACTTAACGTTCATAAATGGTCGCGTGAATTAATGATTTGAATTTGAACTGATTAAATTCAATTATAACATATGCATAACTTAAATAAGTCTGATGAAATACCAAGAATAAATGTTACTAATTTTCGTGGTACTAATAACTTAAATATAATTTTAGTGCTGACCAAGACCAACGCTATTTTATTTCAAAGTTTTTTTGTTGCATGCACCACGCGGTCCGGATTGGCTGGCTGGATGCGCAAGTCCGGGTTTTGTGAAATGTGAAGGCCGCGCGCCGAGGGCAGCTTTTAGTCGTCAGTCCCTGTGCCATTTAACTCGGGCCTATTAGCCGTTAGCCCAGGCCCGCTTAGCCTCGCCTACTTTCGAAAATAATCTTTTTACAACCAACCTCTTTGTTGACGGCATTTGTGTCTTGTTTCATTAGCGATTGCTTTCCTTCCGTGTTACATTTAACAAGGACACGCATTCCATCTTGAATTGGTTTTGAATTAATTCAAATAAAACCGCGATGCGATGTGGAATCTTTGCTTGCGTAATATTTCAAAAGGTTTCTTTATCCACGAAGTTAAGCTTGAATTCGCTTTGGGCATCTTTTGATATGCAATCGTCAATGATTAAATATAAATAGAAAGCATCCGTCACTCTCGTAAACGTGTCAGAAAGTGACAGATGTGTTATCCACATTTTGTCACGCGATAAACGCAGCCATATCAGGTCCCCAGCATAATCTTCTTTGATATAAACATCGGCAGCAAAAATTTATATCATTGACCTCAAAATCATTTTATCACTGTCAATAAATTTGCAATCATGAACGAACATGCTACAATAGAGATTGCACAATGAATGGTGAGCTTAATCATTTTATTATTTTAGTAATTTATGATTAACGTTGTAGGTACATTATAAAACAATATTTAATTTCGCGGCCGTTGAAGTCGTTATTATTGAGCTGCGTTATCAAAGACTTGATTGACAGATGAACGATTCGCACATGCTTGTAAGTTTGTTACGTTCAAATTGCATTGCACATCAAACTGGTCTCAAGTGTATGTTATGTTTGTGACGCATTCGGCACAATTATTTATTACTCAAACAATACAATGCGAGTAGTGGCTGTTGGTGCTTCTGCTTATTGTCTTAATCCAATATTTAACATCAAATAGATTCCTTTTCACACTAATGTTGTCCGTAAAACAGAAGTGGACGCAATCTGGTGATTAATCCACGATCCATGTAAGGTTGGTCCGTGTTCGCTGTTTTAGATATCCAATAATAATTAAGTTTGGCGGTGCCAAAATATGTTTTAACTTATTTGTTAATTTTTCGATTGGAGCGATTTTAAATGTTTGTGCTCCAACATTCCGGCATACCATTATCGTCTAGCGGATGTAACTTCTATACTTTTTGGGTTTTTTGATATAAACTAATTTGGGTTTTTTATTCAAACTGTAAGCGCGTCCTAATACCTAGCCCAAAACTAACAAATTAGCTCGATCAAATTACTTTAACGAATATGTTATTTTCTTATAGCAATTTATTCGGCATGCGATGACTCGTTCCAAAAGGTGATATTAAGTATATTGTTTTTGATTTTATTTATGTGAATAGGTGAAACCAAATGAAATTATTTGGTTAGTATTTGGTTTGGTGTTTAGCTAGTCTCCAAGAATTTTGTTTTCTACATAACAGTAAAATATTCTACACATTCATTTGAATGAATTAATTGCACCTGCTAAGGAATTATTTAATTTTTATTTTACATTGCATGCTACATTGTATTGTATTTTACACCGCAACCCTATGGGCTTCAGGCTTCATTGTTTTGATGGACTTACCGCAGTTTTGGTATCCATTGTTCACCCGGCACTTGCACGTTAATTAAGTTGTCTATTACGTCACTAAACACTGCATTCACTTGGCCACATGTCGGGTAGTCTCTCGTCCTCTCTCGCCCTCTCCGTGTGCCGGCGTCGTTGCACGAGCCTGCTCCAAGCGGCAAAGCGACTAGAGTCGTACTGAGAGTGTTGCAACAATCGCCAAGGTTTATATATGAAGTTGCACGCTGTACTTCTGTTTATAATTTTCTGTTGTTTTTCAATGATTAATCTGAAAATTTTGGGGTGCATCGGTTGCGTCATTTTGCCGGACGTTTATTTTTGGTATAACCAGGTAAAATTATTTTACAGTGCGAGTTTGAAACCGTATTTAAGTCTCATTGAAGCAAAATAGTTCAAAACGGTGCTTTATACTTATGAAGTAAAATATTCAAACATTTTAGATTCCAATGAATGGCTGTCATCAACAGCTTATTGGATTTCACCCAAAATTATAATTAATTTAAATCTGTGTATAGTAATAATAATAACAGTATTCTATCTGAATTATTGTTAAAAATGTCAAGGATTGTTTGATTTCGTGTCAATAAGTTGATTATTACAAAACATTTACCATCATTATTAATAATGACTATAAAATTGTGAAATATAAGTAGTAAGTATAAAATAAATTCGTATTGGTTCTGGCTGATATTTGAATCTAATGCACGTTATCCTTCAACGGCTTTTCCCTATTTTCAGTTATAATCGGCTGTCTTACGATATCAATTTCGTCAAAAAAGCCGATACCAATGCGAGCTTAAACGAGATGTAACTAGTTCCATCCCAAGCAGTCTCCGTTTATCAATTAATCTGAGTACTTTAATTCGTTTTCTGTGATCTACCATTCTATTTACATGTATGTTATCGACGTAGACTATATACGGGCTACTGATTGTTTCGCCGTACCCTACAAACTCGTAGCAAATGACACACTGGTTCGCCTATCAACTAAGCCCCAGCATAATTTTATACCCATCATCGCTCATTGCATACGAATGCACGTTCGACGATGAACTTGATATGGCGCTCGACACCGTTTCAGTACAGAGTTACACCACTAAACTCATCGCAATGTTTTATTTTTGACGCGTTCTTGGTATTTGCCCATAACAATATGCATTGCTATAGTAGCTACAAGAAATCGGAATTTACGCTCGACGAGTATCAATATGTTTTTTCATGTATTTGTTGAGTATTATCCTCGTGATTTGCCATTTGGAACATTTGTTCAAATTGAGTAGAGTTTTCGGGGCTGATCGTACCTACATGGCTTCGGATCAATAACACCATCTTATTCGCCAACCCTGTCAAGCGTGGTTTTGTTGCGTTTCAGTGTCGAGGTGAGAAAGCAGGGGAATTTAGTAAGCATAGACCAAAGGTCGTTATGGATGTGAAAAAGATGGCAGAGAATAAAGGAAAATGGCAATTACTCCACTGACAAGAGCATAACTCTTTAGTTAAATGTTTGAAGGAGAAGCATTCATGCTTTTCTTATCTTTGATGAGATGTCCCTTTTCGGATACATTTCTACCCTTTAGGATATTTTGTGCAATTACCCTTTTACACACTCAGCTGTCCGAATGTGCAGGTTTTCCTCACGAAGTTTTTCCTTCTTCGTAAGAACACCGGGTAATGATTTTTCCAACTTAGGTAGTTAGAAAAACTCATTGGTACATTGGTGACCGCTGAGGTTCGATCTTTACCTACCTATCAAACATGAGTCGAAACCCTAAGTCACCACGGCCACCCACGCTCTGGCATTCATCCTTAGGCCATAGGTTTTGCTAAGTACCTATTTGCAATCTTGAGATTAAACATGTCATATGTCCAGTGTCCGTGGGTCTTAAACTTAACTCACCCTCGTACCGGTGTGGATAAGGAGGGATTCACGTTGGTGCAGCACAGCAAACCACGTAGGAAGCCCCATAAGACGCGGTGTGATACTGCAGTAACGGACCCGAGTTCTGAGCTGCGGGCAGCTATACCGAACACGGCGCTCTACGTGTCTCGCCTGCACCACTTTGCAACGGTAGACGACGGAGTAGGTACGTCCGTCAGAAGGTTGGATGCAGTCTGACGGTGTTCCAGCTGCGGTCTCTTCGCTATGTGCACTTCAGTTTGTTTGTAATGCGCGTGCCGCGGTTTATGCTGGGAACCGTCGAGTGTCCTGACATCTCGCCGAAACGTGTCGTGTTCCGGTGGTTTCGGGGCAACCTACCGGCCAACCTATCATGTCATGTTTGGCAAAACAGAACTACACTTTCTGTCACCTCGGTGTTAGTTTTCAAGTTTTATATTGTTATGTTAGTCTATAAGGTATTTGTAACTATGGACCTCGTTGCTCGAAATAAAAGTTTATTATTATTAACTTACTATCAGGTGGGCTGTGTGCACGTTTGCCATCACCATGGCATTAAACAATTAAATCAAAATGAATGTTTTTTTTTGTAAATGTCTAAATTATCTACTGTTCTTATTAAAATAATTTCGTTATCCAAAATCACTGATAATTCGATCACAATGCGTGCTTACTAGCAGACCGTCGGCTTACTAACTCCTGCAGGAAAATGCTAAAGCAAGCAATACAGAAGCAATGTCACGTTCGACGTGGGACAGAGTGACGTGTCCCATTACCTCGTTGTGCAACTCGAGGACGCTTGGACCGCTCGCAGAATATCAGTTACAGGACTCTGAGCTGGCACCACCTTGGGCTTTTCTCAATAATAAACGGCCGATCACGTCTGCTTATTGATTCCGTAACCGATTTCCTGTTTTTTTCACTATTTATACACGGATGAGTAATCAACAAAAACTAAATGAACATAAATTAAATCGAGAAAATTGTTGTTGTGTTCCTAAAAGATAACGTTCGTTTTAAGCCCCATAAAGATGATACATTATAAAGTATGTATGTATTTATGTAAACACTTTATTGTACAAAAATAGAAAATGAAATTCAATATTTACAGAATTGGAATGTACAAAGTCGCCTGACGGATATTAGAGAGTCGCCCGATGACTACTTAGTTATGATTTTATAACTTCTTTAAAATTGGCATGAAGCTGTCAAATGTGGTTTAATTAAGATCGATTGAATGATTTCAATTTGGGATAGCTTATAGCAATTTTTTCGGTCTCAGAGTGCACTTTTGGTTGTATTGGGAAATGCTACAAATATTTTTTTTACAGTTTTATTCTTTGTACCGTTGTTGTAACGATTTTGATTAACCTTTTATGCTATTATATTGTAAACTAATCGCTAGCATTTTCTTTGCAAGGGAAATAACAACTCTATTGCAGTCACAAATAATATTAAATGAGCACCATAGCAGCTATTTAAAAAATGTTCAAGGAAAATAACTGTCTATGTAATTACTAAGGGACATTAAGTATGACGACACTAGGTTTCTTTACGTAAACCTTCGTTATATAACGTAACATAACGTATAAAGGGTGTACTTGCAAGTGTGGATCAAACGAAGCAGGTCGATAGAGGAGGTCTAGACCTATCGAATTCACGCCATGTATGCTCAGCAATTTTTACTGATTTCGGAGATATTGATAATTTAATCTGATTTTTTGTAACTTCCTTATGTCCATGTCATGAAAAATCATTAATTTAATGTTATATTTCACAAGTTTTTCAGGGTATCTTACATAATTAGAATCATTACGAATCAGCGAAGTTTTTAAACATATTTGCCCGATTTTTTTGTATTTTTTCTTAAGTAATCACATAAAGTTGTTTTTTCCTTCCTTCCAGAGTGAAAAGCAAACTCTGGGACTTATGTGATTACTTAAAAAAGAAACGGGCAAATAGGTTTAAAAACTTCGCTGATTTGTAATGATTCTAATAAGGAAATTACAAAAATTCAGATTAAAATGATCCATATCTCCGAAATTAGTAAAAATCGTTGAACATATATGGGGATGAATTCGATAGGTCTAACCGTCCTCTATCAAACTGCTTCGTTTGATCCACACTTCTAAGTACACCCTGTATAAGTAGCAACCCACATTAAAAATGTAATTATGAGATGAGAATACTTCTTATTTAGGTTCAGTCCCATTGAAGTCCTCTGTCCTGTTACGCCACACCTTACCGTCCAAACTGTCAGCTTAAAAATGCGGCAACCCGGCATCTCCGCCTCCGCCGCCCAAATATAGCTTCTTAATACTTTGATTAGCTTCAAATTATATATTCAACCTAGCATAAAGGATATTTCAATGGCGAACAGTACATACGCTCAAACTTGTCAATGAATGAATGCACAAACATGTACAAAGGAAATCGTAAATAGGGTTCACTAATGTTTGACCAAAAAAATATTGACAAATGGTCATTTGACAAACAACGTTTCACCAAATGATCATTTGGCAAACGAGACATTTGACAAAAGTATCATCTTACAAAAACTCACTTAACAATTGATCATTTAGCAATTAGTTTTCTTATTTCTGGGCAGAAAGAAAAACAACCTGGAAGGCCAAGGCGGGAGCCAAGCTCCCGCCTTTGCCTTCTAACCTAACCTATCCGAGTCGGTTATGTCCTGATTTGTCTTCCTCGTAAAATGTAAATTTTACTGTTGATCATTTGGAAAAGTAAGTCATTTGTAAAATGACTAGTAGTAGAATGATCAATTGACTTAACATTTTTTTGCAAAACGTTGTTTGTCAAGTGTAATTTTGCCAAATGAGTTTTGGTCAAACGGCAGGACACCCGTAAATAGGTCTTACGATAACGTCATATGTTTATAGTAAAATTATATTATATACGTACATGGTGTAAGTACTACCTACCTCTGAAAAACACAGGCTAGGTATAAAGACCAAGTTCAAACTTACGCTAGCCACAGGTCTAGAACGAATCCTTCAATTGCTTCTTAGTTCAGCCACACTCCTGCCTGAGCTATTAACAAAATAAAAATATAGATTGACTTTACGGTAACGGGCGATTTTAGAAAAATTATATTTTTTTGGAAAATGTTTTTTCTTCCATGTGCACTGAGCGTCTCATATCACTTCACCTCGCCATTGGTCTTATGAGTTATGCTATGATTATGACTTGATAAGTCGCTTGTCTCATGTTTAATTTGATTTTTATGACAAGTCTTTTGCCAACTTCTTTCGGGTCTCCGGGCGGGTCTACGTTTTAGGTGCGACGGAGATCCTTTATCTATGTTCCAACTAGCTCTGAGAAGCCATAATATTGCATTTTACCTTCTACCGTTACTGAAATGGCTGGAATTTGATTAAAAAACAGCGGTTGCCGCCTCCGACAACCTCATCAGAGCATCTCTTACCTTTCACCTGCAAGAAATAGCTGCGAGAAACAGTGCCTAGTGGTCACACTTGCATGATTCTTGCAAGTTACTGTCGGACATTTCTCGCAGATGATAAACCTAGACCCGCCGAGGTCTGACGCGTTAGTTTGGTCTTGATAAGCAGATAATGACTGTGCGTGTAAGAACGGTCCAGCCGCCAATGTAAGTTTGTTTTAATATGTGTTTTTTTTTGTCGAGAAACTAATTAAGTTAAACTCGGATTACGTTTATTTTATTAATTATTTGGAAACTGAATTACCAAGGCGGATATACCTACAGGTATAAAACGTATACCTATAATTTACGACAATTATCTATTTCAATTTCGCATGACGTTCAATGCTTACTGTTGCATTGATTGACATTTAGTCGTGTTTGGCTAACATTATTTTGTTTGAGTGTTTGCAAAAATTCATGGCTACAGTTTTAAAACTAATTGCAGACCTTGTGTTAAACTTATATCAATGTCTTTAACCAAGTAACGGTATACAAGTGCCGCAGTGACGGTTGTTTGCTGTGACGTATTTCTTGACTTTATCTTATTTTTTAAGCTTTATTAATGCTTTGCTTTGCATGTCCAAAGTATTTAATTTATATGCTTCAATTGTCACTTATATACCTACATCATTCAGCTTGTAGGTATACCTAAATTAAGGTATCGCCGAAATTTATGATTCGTGCTGATATTCCCCGAATTGTTTATTCAAATCAGATCGTCACAAAACTTAAGATAAGTGTCAAAAGCAGACATGGTAGGTTTGACATCAATTGAATGATCCTTAAATTCCGTCTCGTTGGTTCCTTTTTTTGAGAAATACTTATTTTCTTTCCCTTGTGCAAGTGTACCTAAGTTTCGCTCAACGAGGGGTTAAAAAATTAGATAAGAACTAAAAACCAAATTTGTCCCTTTGCAATGACAGATAGACCGACAGTGTAATTTTAATATTAGATCCAGACCTTCGACGAGGTTTCTTTTTTATCTATTGAATTACGGAATCTTAAGAATAGCGTGTTTTCGTGGGTAAGTCCGATGCAACCGCCGAGAATTCAGACTCCCATTAGATCGGGGTCGTAATTAGGCGCGCGTGTGAAGGCACCCATTATCACACCGGCCATTCATCGCTTCTGACTACAAGGTCCGTAAGTGCAGTAATTCATTTCGACAACAAAAGATTGAAGGCTCGCTTAATTTCTTAGTCGCACGCACCGTTCGAGCTTAATTGGATAGTAATTATATCAGTCACTTTAATATATCATTAAACAATTACTTGCTTAGTATCATTCACCACTTCACCAGTTATCACTCCCACCGTATCCTCCGCTCTTTGACCAGACTTTAATTGCTTTTTAATGTTTCGATCGTGAGGTGGTAGGTATCCATAAGATTTTTATTATCCTATTTTATTAACCTATCCATAATGGATCCACATGTTAACGCAAATCTAACTACTAAATTACAAACAGAAAATAGAAGTTTTTCACTGTTTATATGGCAAAATTAGAAACTGACTGGATTCTTGTCTAGATTCTGAAACGATAAAGTGACCGGCGAATTTAAAAGAGGTTCTCGTGTAGCTTCCAGTTATGTAACTTGTCTATCTTATTCTCGGGGATAATAGCTGATTGGTTACCCATCTCTTTCGGGGGTATCAGAAAAAAACATTGCCTAGGAAGACTGTGACGAAAAGCCAATAAGACCTATTAAGAATGAGAACATTTACCGAATTGGACTTAGAAAGAATGGGTACAGTTAGCGATCAAGGCGAATAAAGAATTAATGACGAATACAGAATTAGACGAAATCACTACATAGTATAAAACAAAGTCGCTTGCGCTGTCTGTCCCTATGTATGCTTAAATCTTTAAAACTACGCAACGGATTTTGATGCGGTTTTTTTTAATAGATAGAGTGATTCTTAAGGAAGGTTTATATGTATAATACATTCCACGCGGGCGAAGCCGCGGGCGGGTCGCTAGTAAGAATTAAAACAAAAACGAATGAGACGAATTACTCTGATACCAAAAGGGGGCCTCCGCGAGATTGCTTCGGCTAGTTCGGCTCTATGTACCTACTCTTTCCAAAGGTTCGCGACTCCCATAGTCTCGGTACTCGTTGTTGGTAATGAAATATAAATAATAATAAGGACCCTTAGTCATCCATTCATAGTCGTACAAAGTGAAATATCCATTCTGCGAAACATTTACATTTACTTTAACTTTAACGTTGAAGTGTGTCGCAACAAAGTTAACTTAGTTTTATAATATTATAACTGAATAATGATTATGGCCAGTTGGAAATCTTTTGTATTTGATTATATTTGATGGGCGTTTGCAATTTCAAAGCTTTAATAAATTAATGTTTCTAGTCACCTATTCGAAATCCTAGAAAGTAATTTATTGACTTTGCGAAACGTTTTGTGTCATATTATTTATTTTAAACTTTAACATTGAACTGTGTCGCAATTATGTTTACTAAATTTTATTCATTATCTTAACATAACTGAATAATGATCATGGCCAGTTTCAAATTTGTTGTTTTTGTTTATATATGAATATATGATAGATACTGGGTATCTTGCTAGTTTTATCGGAAATTATTTGTTCATGTCAAAATCTATAGGTATGTTAGATGACCACCTATTAATAATAATTATTCACCTATTAATTATTATTTTTTCTCTTTTTGAACGTTTTGGCGTATAACGACACTGGCTGTAAATTTACGTTCACGACCCTGATTTACGTACACTTATCGTGAGTTTGATGAATTATTCTTATTATTTACCCAAGAGCCATCAGTATAATATTATGCTCAAGAAAAATTGTCATTAAAGAATTTTGTCGTGCTAATGACTCAAAGTATAGTGGCAGGTCCGGTCGGCAGGGGTCGGGTATACGCGAGCACATCGTCCTTGCCAGGAATGCGAGGTCAACACGCCTTCATAGTCGGTCGCGTTCTTTTGTGACGGTCCTCTTGTGAAACATAATTGTTGTTTTAGTAGCACTCATTCCGTATTCTACGCATGTGATTTGACGCCAGTTCATGGGTCGCACCTTGTCCCGTCACCTCGTGATCCTAGCCTAACACTGCCCAGTGACTTACAACTCGCTAATAATCACGCTTGCATTTACAAGTCATTAGAGTAATCTATTTAACTTTTGACTTGACTACTGGATTTTATGCTTATTCATGAACTTATATGAGCACGATCATACGTCGCTTTGTAGTGAATGCCAACGCCTACGTCGTAGTTAGCAGTTTTTGACGTCAGATATGACAAACTATAGATACTCAGTGACGCAACACCGACGAAAGCGGTTGAGTCCGCTTCCAAATGCCCTTAACCTTTGAATCATATCTCCTACAATTGGCCGATACAATTTGTATCCGCTACACGAATTAAACTATACAACGCGCGAGCACATTCATAAATGTTACCGCAATCTATACATTTTAGACTACTATTTATGTTAATCGAGGTACCTATGGTAACTCGGTATAGGATACGAAAAGGTTTGGAATGTAAATGTTGAACACTTCTCATTTACCTGGGGATTTCCAACCAAGTACCATGGTTGAATTAGGCTTCGTCATATCCTTAATCCTATTCCGCGTGTTCTATTTGTTGATTAGCAATTCAAACGGTTTGGAGCACTCTTTCTCTTGTTATTAATCTATATAATAAAAATAAAAAATTTTGTTGTGTTCGTCATTGTCAGGAAAAGGTTTGTATGAAAGAAAATAATTGAAAACTCCACCGGGAAAGTCAGTAATTTGTAACGGAGCCAAGCGGCTGGCGGGCCGCTAATTATAAATAATATTTTGCTGTCTCTCCCTACTAGAGTCAAAGTGACTGAAGAAGGGTTTTTAACCACCTTTGAGGAGATCGAAGGGTTTTTGCTTTTTCTATCTTATGTAACCTGGTAGATCTGCTGTCAATTATTTATTTATTTATATATTAGGATTTTGGATTTAAGAAGTTGTGTTCTTCTTACACTTGCAAAATTTCATAGATTCCAACGAAACCTTCAATATACAATAGTAAAATAAGGCAGCTTAGTAAAAGACGAAGCCGAATAGTTGTTTGTAAACCTACCAAACCCTTAATGTTTCCGATGTCTTCTGGTAGCGACCTCGGTTCTAGTCCGAAGTGTCGGCACCTCTGGACATTCCATGATGACGTGGGCGACACCTTATTTTCTCATCATGCGGGCCTGCACAAGGTGCATGTATTAAATACAATTAAAATTGAATCGAGTAGCATAGACCGCTGCACTCCCGGTATCTATCCTGATCTTTAGTATACAAAACTGATATTTTGTTGACAGCTAAGAGTGCCTCTCCGCCAAGTGCTCCGGCCCCGCGACCTGACGGTGGTGATCGCGAAGAAGCACCTGAAGGTCGGCATCAAGGGCCAGCCGCTCATCATCGACGGTGAGCTGGAAGCCGATGTCAAGATGGAGGAGTCCACGTGGGTGCTGCAGGATGGACGCAACTTACTCGTTAATTTGGAAAAGGTACTCGACGCCAACTCTGCTCAACCGTATTTTTTTTTACTTCTAGTGCGGGCAAGTTAAATCGATTAGAGTTGAATATCCAACTATTGGCGTACAAAATACTTGTAAAGAGATAGCACCCAGTGTTTTTAGAATTTTTCCTTCATTAACTTGGAATAGAGATCACATTTTCCCAGTATTAAGAATTATTCTTAAACATCACAATACATTGCAGCACTAGCGTGTCTTTTTAAAATGAATTTGAGGTTTTTAGCTTTGAAAAAAAATACTTGTCAGTAAATGCAGTTAAACAAATATATTATTCCAGTCTAGAAACAAGTTTTAAATCATTGTCCCACAAAATATGTTGTCCTCTGCCCGTAGGCCATTAAGAAAAACTTGAATAATGATATTAATGTTATATGAACATTATTTAATGTTATCTGAGATTTTGGGCTAAAAACTTTTAATATCTGCATAGATAGACAGTTTAAAGTATCAGGATAGCGGTAAATGGTTATGCTATGGGAAATGTAACCGTTTACCAGTTTGACCCAGACATTTTTTGACAAATGATTAAACTTAAAAGCTTGAAAAAAGTAGGTGACCATATTTGGTGAAAGGTAAAAATGCATTGTTTTGTTTGAGTGTTGTTTAATTTAACTATTTCAAAGTCCATAATCATTAGTCCAGCCGTCCTTACCTTTTGTTATTTCTAACTGGTATTTTTCTTAGTAGTATTTTACAAATGCCAGCATACTTTTTAACTGAGAACACCTTGTAACACTTTACGCCAAGAGTAATTTAGTTTTAGCGTTACCCGTAATTTACGCGATACAGTGTCTTAGAGAATCCAATCAAATTTAATGACCAAGTTTCATTGCTTACTTGCCGTTATTTCTTTCTAGGTAAACAAAATGAACTGGTGGGGCAGGCTGGTCACGACGGACCCTGAAATATCTACGAGGAAAATCAATCCAGGTATAGTTATATAAATATAGTGTTGCGCATGTGTGTATAAATGTTCAAATACCTGACAGTCGCAACTGACATTAAAAATACAAGTAATGACGTGTGGGCGTCAATTTTGATTTGAATTATTCATGAGTTTTCTCAAAAGTTAAACAATTATAAACATGTGTAATGCAATAAATGTTTTAAGTTTAATTATCTGTTTAAAAAAGTGATCTTTTAAATTTATATAGAAGATTATATTATGTACGGCAGCTTAACTAAATTAAACTCTTTCGTTAATTGTTTTAGAGCCATCGAAGTTGTCTGACTTGGACGGTGAGACGCGTGGGCTTGTCGAAAAGATGATGTTCGACCAGAGGCAGAAAGAAATGGGTCTGCCGACCAGCGACGAGCAGAAGAAGCAAGATGTGCTCAAAAAGTAAGGATTTGATTAGGCAAATTTAACAGGGAAACCAAAGTACCTACACTCAAAAATAATTATAACGGGTATAAGTCCATTTAAATTTACGTACGAGGTGACAGAACGCACAGCATTAACTACGTAACGTGAATGTACCCTTGTGTACAATCTAAGAAAAATAATAAAGCAGAGGAACTTCTGCGCGTAAGAAGTGGTGGACTTTCATCAGCTTCATAAAGATTACTGACAGTGTAGGTATTTGTATAGATTGTACATTTTGGTACCTCGTTGCGGTAGCGGATTTACCTCGTAAGGCCCACCATACTCAAAAATGGGAGTTTTTTGTAACTGGGACTTTGAATCTACAAGCAAGGGAATAAAGTTCAATTGTGATTGTTCGAAAATGCCATTTTCAGTTAATGAACATAGGAAAATAAACCTTATTCTTATTGTACAGAGTTCAAAGTAAATTGCCTTGATAATGTACATCCTATTGCACGCTGGATCTTACGAGGTTTTCATTGCATATATTTAACTTGGTTTAAGACCGGTAAACGTGAAAACACGAGTAGAAACAAAATCCTCGATAGTTTTATTTTTCAAACAAATACAATATGCGAAAAAGGTGTCACCTTTTTCGCATATTTTTGGTTGAATCTTTGAAATCCTACGATCTTCAACGCTGATTTTTGATTCAATAGTTGAGTACTTATAACTTTTTAATTCTGGTAAACCGTTTTTTGTATGTTGTAGTTTTAATCAATTAGTTTGCAATAAAGGCGCGCGCGGACTATCTCCATCTCACGTTCTTTGCGCGGAAGCACATAAAGCCATCCCTTTTTATTCTTATGTGGGCCTGGCATCATATTATGTGGCCTCTTAAAGTAAGAGTGGCTCGAACGCTACTAAAATGTGATCAACCCTAAGCGTAGCCGCAATGCGCAGGGCCTACGGCAGTGCTATTTTGTCCGATTAAACTGCGCCAAAAGACACATAGTACACGCGTAGCCTCGACGCTATGATCCCTATACGGTTTCTTAAGAGACCGTAATATAAAACCGCAAAATAGTACCCTGATCCACCACATAACTGTGTAACAGTGACTTTTGTTTGACAACTATTACGATTTAATTTATACCTTCACTGAAAAACAGTTTTATGGCAGGTCGGTTTCAACTTTTGCTATTGTAGATTTGACATATAACTGATATAACATGTATTTTACAGGTTCATGGAACAACATCCTGAAATGGACTTCTCCAAATGCAAATTCAACTAACGAGTCAAGTTTTACAAATTTAAGATATTTTAGTTCATCGTTAAGGCGCTATAGTTACAGATTACTTCATTACTTACTTTAGATTAAACGTGTCACTGAAGATAATGCTACAATTGTTAACCTTGTGCAAGTGTCAGGTTAGGAAGCTTTTGCAGAAAATATCGTTTTTTTTAAATTCATTTTAACCTTTTACTCCGGTCGCTCAAAAAGGCGCGTCTATAGCTACGGTTATATTTTGTCTTAGACTAAGTATACCCTAGACCTGACACGCAAATGACAATACCAAGATTGCGGGAGATACCTGCTTCCCCTTTCACCCCGCTACGCCCCTCTGACTTCCGTGCCCAAAGTTAGGGCTGCGACTTGCGAAATATTCTAATCGGTATATGGATTTTATACAAGTTTAGTCACGACATGTTATGTCATGTTTTTCTTCAATGTGGAAACATTTTTTTTTATGGCAGAGGCAGGCAAACGAGTACACACACAGGCCACCTGATGGTAAATGGAAACTGTGACGAGAATAGACATTCGCATTCACAAGACTGCAAATGCACTGCCAACCCTGAGGACTAAGATGGAACATGCCTCTATGCTAGTCATTACACCGGCTGTCTTATCCCCAAACCGGAACACAACAATGCAAACACTGCTGCTTGGCGGTAGGTTGCTAAATGAGTTTTTACGTTTACGTTAAATTAGGTAACAATACTTTTTTATGATATTAAGATTATCTCCAGAAAATTACATGGCTTATGTGGCTATTAATCATCTATTAAACACGGAAACGAGTCTATAAACAACCAAATGTATTGATGTAAAATGCTTCCTGACTATTGATATATTAGTTAAAAAATGTCTTTCTTTTCATAAATTACTTAAAATAAGTATGCTATTTTTAGCGACGCACACTCCGTACACGCGTAACTAAACACTTATTTTGGTTTTAAGAGATTTTGTAAGATTTCATTTGTTATTTATTAAACCTAAGCATTCTGAAGAGCTGTCTCTGGAGACCCAATGCAAGATCAAACATGACATCATATGTGTCCTGTCATGTGGTTTGGTTTCTTAAAATAAATATTTTAATTTAAGTGTAACAATCTCTTTTGATTTCTGCCTTTGATATCTGGTGTTACAGGGGAATGAAATATATTTCAGCGTATAATAAGCAGAGGTCGGAATAGGCAGTGCCTATTTGCCTAAACTTCGCGGGAGGACGTAACTAAGATTGGTTACAACCACCAAAAATAATGATTTATTTTTATAGAATGCGGGATTTCCGAGATTATTTAATAAAATAATACATAAATGTGGCGACTAAGGGAATAAAGGCTTGTAGTACTGTTAGGCGATGGGCTTGCTACCTGTCACTAATATACACTGTTAAACATCTTAGCCTAATTGTGCAAATTGTGGTTACAGAGTTATCAACAAGTTTTTAGAGTTGTTGGTAATTCTGTAGCTCTGCCTACCCCACTCTGGGAATGAAGGCGTGAAGGTATGTATGTATGTATAAATGTGGAAATTGATACTAAAACTCAATATCACATGTTAACAACATTTTCTTATAGAGCGTCCCCATTATCAGCAGGGTCACATAATGCAGGTAGTAAGTACACGGCTAAAGGAGTCTCGATAAAATAAACAAGGTATGTAAAACAAAGTAATGAGGTAAAAATATACGACGAAATACGTTGTTAGTTTATTTACATTAGAAATAAATCAGAATATATCGTCGGTGAGACTGCAAAACCGCGTAAGTAACATTTTAAATAAGGAGCAAAATGCACCTTTTTAATAAGGTGGTAAGGTTTATTTTGCGCTATCATAAATTTGTTAGTTACGTGTTTTTGCAGTATCACCGACGATATGTCATTTAATCATGTAAAATTGTATTTCCACATTTATGTAATAATAAAAAGAAATCATTATTTTTGGTGGTTGTAACCACTCTTACGTACGTCCTCCCGCGAAGTTTAGGCAAATAGGCACTGCCTATTCCGACCTCTGATAATAAGTGACTATTATACAAATACATTTGGATGACAATAATTGGCCGTTTTGTACCCTATATCTAATTTGACTAATTTATTCCCGTCGCTATCCCGAAGTCGCTCTTTTGTGAGCGAAATTCATACGTTTTTGATAACAAAAAGGGGTTTGTTTGTATACAAATATTTTGGACTCATCAGGATACTTTTTAATAATTTCGTAGTATAATATCAAGTAGCGAAAGTTTTAAGAAATGCTTAGCTAATAGGGAATATGCATGTTTTTTTTTACAGCTTCAATTGAAGCTGATTCATGTAACAAACAGATCACAAAAATCATTTTTTTAATAACTATAAAAATAACCAAGATATAAGCCAACAAAGATTTGTTCCTATCTCTTTCTAGAAAAACGGAATTTTACATGGAGTTTATATGGCCGCAGTGCACAATGACGTCACGGTGCACATCGGATCTCTCTATCTAATTAGAAGTTTGAAATGCTTATAACTTCCGTATTTCTTGACCGATTTTAATTTTAATTTCCGTTTTGGTGATCTCTTTTACGGTATTTTCATATTCTGATGAGAAATGCGATTTTTAAAATCCATGCATATTCCCTATTCAATCAAGTCTCAGATCTCGCATATAACTAACATAAAATATACAAGCACGGTTGTGGCTGTATTAAATTAAATTAAATTATTTTTTTGGGAAAATTATGACTCCTTCAATGTTTTTGTAATTCTGCTAATGCCCAGGTTGGATAGTTCACCGCCGCACGGATTATACGAGTATGTTGTACTGCCATTAGACATTTACTCTTGTTCGGTGCGTTTATGCTATTCGGTGAGCTGTTTAATTTCATCAAATCGAAATTCGATTAGTTGTCAGTTCATCTGAAATTGAATGACTGAAGGGCGCTTTACGTTACGTGCAAACAAACGGGTGCGCTATAACTTAACTACTGGAAA
Source organism: Acleris emargana (assembly GCA_927399475.2). Classification (NCBI taxonomy): domain Eukaryota; kingdom Metazoa; phylum Arthropoda; class Insecta; order Lepidoptera; family Tortricidae; genus Acleris; species Acleris emargana. Next base: position 12,932,979 of record OV656838.1, read on the forward strand.
ACAAAAATTAAATCACCAATATTATTCAAGTGTTACATGTCAAGATTTTCAAGTAGTTTACTTAAATTTGACGACGCGCTGGCCTAGTTGGTAGTGACCCTGCCTACGAAGCTAGCGGTCGCGAACGCGAATATTTGTTCCTGAGTCATGGATGTTAACTATGTATATAAGTATATATTTCTCTATGTAAGTATTTATATCGTTGTCTAGTACCCATAGTACAAGCCTAGAGCTTAGTTTGGGACTAGGTCAATTGGTGTGACATTGTCCCCTGATATATATCGCGGGCTTCATAACAAAGGGGCGTAACAACAAAACCCCTACTTTTCAGGAGAGACAAAAAACTGAATAACTTTTTTTCTGCTTAAGTAATTTTAATGTAACTTTGCATGTAGCCCTTGGAAATGATTTTTGTGAATATAGATTGCTTTACTCTAATGTAGCTTGTTTCTAAAGACTATTTTATGTCATTACGTCTTTTTAGCATGACTGAAAAAAAAAGAAGTTAATTTATTTTCTCTCAAAGAAGTCATACAAATTATGGGCGTATAAACACATATTTTTTAAAAATCAGCTTTTCTATTTAAAATGCACAGAATCGTAATTCTGATTTTGTGATGTAATGATTCATCTGGAGGAGAGCGTTCCTTTCAGTGAAAACTTCCCGGTTAATCGTGTTTTTTAAAATCTATAAGTCCCTTTGGCTTGACGATAATTTGACTTTTTTTGGTTTGTACATGAGACTTATGTATCATTAGTAGGTATTATTATAAAATCCAAACAAGTAAAAAGAGTAAAAAAAAGTAAAACAGTATCAAATTTTAAGATGAATTTGTATTTATTAAAAACCTAAACTAATCGTATTTCTTATAAGTAATTTAAGCATCCATAAGACAAGGATATTACAAAAATAAAATAATACAAATTTTATAAACCTAAGAAAGAGATCTAAAGAAATCGTATCAGGCCTCGGAAGGGTAATTTTAATTCTAATTAATCACATAATACTTAAGTACTTAACTCTCTATTTTAAAGTCTCAACGAAAATAAAAACTTATAAAATCAAAATAACACAAATTTTCGGCGCTCTATCCGATAGGCAGTACGCCTATCGCGAAGGTTGCTCGACAACGTCTCTTACTCGTGAATTGGTTCAACGTGTCATTAATGCTAGGGAAAGAAACCAGTAAGTAGCTATCCTGTGCTGCGACCTCTCGAAGGCGTTCGATGTTACTGACCATGCCGTACTTGCCGGTAAATTGCAACACTACGGAATCGATGGAGCGTCGCTCTCGCTGTTCAAAAGCCTACTTCAAAATAGATCCCAGATTGTGGTTAGGGATGGAGGAAAGGCTGGGTCGGACCCGCTGAAGGCAACGATGGGTGTAGCCCAGGGATCGTCAGTCTCTAATCTGCTTTTCTCCCTACTCCTAAACGACCTCCCGGACTCGATAATATCTGCCGAAGTGCAATTGTGGTCGCACCAAATGTTGATTGCCTGGAGCTAAGACTGAATAAAACCGCGGCACTTATTGTTCAATGGTTCAACGTAAACGGACTGGCCCTAAATCCGAAGAAGACACACTTTATACATATCAATCTGTCGGGCCGGAACACCAGACCCTTAACTGTCTTGACAAAAGGAATACCATTGGAACAACTAGTACTACGTTTTTAGGGTTTGAAATCGATTCGTGCTTCAGATGGTACCAACACATCGACAAGCTATGTGGCAAAATTGGCAGCGCATGCTTTGCCCTGAGCCGAGTGGCGAGGGTTGTCTCTGTAACCACCGCCCGCACGTGCTACTTTGCCACTGTGCACTCCGTGATGCAGTACAGAGCCGAGCTCTGGGGACGTAGTGCCGAGTGGGAACGGGTTTTCCGCCTCCAGAAACGTGTCGTCAGAATTCTAGCGAGAGTAGCACATGATACACCGGCTAGACCACTTTTTAAGAAGCTTGGGATTCTGACGTTGCCTGCAATATTTATATTTCAAGTATCGCTCTATGTACGCATTGATTTAGGGATTATAAAACGCGGGGTATGATCCACTCCTACAACACACGCAACGCAAATAAGCTTGCCGGCGTAAAACATAGGCTGATTAAGTCGACTAAGCTCACTCATGTCATGGGTCCCGCGGTCTACAATAAGTCAATAAGCTACCAGCAAACATAATCGCGGCATCGAACCTGTCTAGCTATAAGAGTTGCCTCAAGCGCTGGCTTATTGAGCAGTCGTTCTACAGCTACAATGAGTTCATGACGTTGTAGTCGTAGTTTAAATTAATTTTAAATGATTATTACGATTTTTACTTGCTACCTGTGTAGCCTAATTTATTTTACTTTTGACATCCGTGTACCACATTTTTATTGACAATGTAAATTAGCTTTACGAATAAATTATTATAATTATGATTATTATGATTATAACTTGTCTTGAAAACTAAATAAAATAAAATTATCAAAAATAAAGCAATAATAAGGTAACTTCTTGTAATACTAAAAAAAAAACCTTACAAAACATAAAAACATAATTTAAACCTCTTGAAAAACGAAACAATTTTTTTTCTTGTGAATGCAATCTATCAGCAAAAATTATTATAAAATAGGAACTTAGTGTCGTGAGTCGTTATATTTATGTTGAAGAACCTAACAATTTAATGTTTTTAAATGTTTTCTTTGACCACTATAGCATAATTTAACAACGTATAATCGAATATAAGGCAATTGAACGTTTCTAGGAGTGTAAACAACTATAAACTGCGTAATACCTATATACCTGCCCCGATGCAAATTTCTGACTTCCCCTGTGGATTTTTCTTTTATTTTCTTTCATACAAACCTTGTCCTAACAATGACCAACACAACAAAAAATAAATCAGCCAAATCGGTTCAGCCGTTCTTGAGTTTTGCGCTTAGCAACACATTTAGCGATTCATTTTTATTATATAGAAAAAATAAAACCCCACATTTACTATAGTACCTACGTTTAAGATATTAACTACTGTTTAAATGCTGGAAATGGTAACTTTAAAGCTACGTCAGGTAATTTAATATAGAAATGAATGCATTGACCAAAAAATTATTTATATACTTTACGGACGCGGAATTTTCGGATAACGATTTTATTTTTATTTCTAGTATTTAAACTATGTATTTCAGAATTTTTCGTGAAAGAATCAAAATAATTAATAACATAAATAATATTCTCATAAATAAATTGAGACGCTACAGACAGTTAAGATGTTAATTTCTTTAAAAAGTTATTTTAAAGAGTCATGGGAATTTAATTTGTAAATAGAACGAATGCCCCTTTTTTGTAACACAAATATAGTTTGTAGTAAGTTTCTAATATGTATAAGGATGTTAGTGTCAGAAATTTTAATTTTATAAAATGTGGTATGCATGTTTCATTATTATTTATACCAGCTAGTACTCTTATGCAGTAAAAACCAATCGGTGACATCAACACTATTGCCCCACAATTAGATTCCATATTGAAGCCAAGCCTGGGCAAAGGCGTGATAAGCACAAACTGCGGCCTTTAAGTCAGTGTTTATTTTTATTTCTCTGAGAGCATATTATTATGCGAAACTAGATAATTTTAGCTGCTAATTTCCTATATGAGTTACATACATACATACATACCTTCACGCCTTCATTCCCAGAGTGGGGTAGGCAGAGCTACAGAATTACCAACAACTCTAAAAACTTGTTGATAACTCTGTAACCACAATTTGCACAATTAGGCTAAGATGTTTAACAGTGTATATTAGTGACAGGTTGCAAGCCCATCGCCTAACAGTACTATATATGAGTTTTCCAGTTAAAATGTTCGTCAATATGTATACAGAGTAGTGGGCACTTGTTTACTGGTTCTAAATTATCATGATGGCAGGAATAGTTAATATTTATAGCAGGTCTTTGGTACGGTCTGAATTGTATTAAGTTAGTTTCTTGTAGCTTTATACTAAGGTTGTGTGTGATCTTCAAGCCAGGACAGCACCTTATTAAGAATATTGTTTATAATTCGAGTATGTTCATACGCCTTTATAGCTTAACGCTTTCTGATGTACACATTTGATTTTTGTCGGACGTATGTGCATACGTCCATATGGTTTGAGAGTTTTTAAGTGATAGATCTCCAAAAGGTGAGCCGTAAGTTCATACGTCTCTTTACTTTGTCGAAATTATGCGACTCATAGGTAAAAATGTTCATACGCCTACGTTACGCCCCTTTCGTTTAACACATGTTTGTCATCCGCAATCATACGTCTTTAAGGTTTTCGTAAATTTCTCAAAATCTGCTTAATTAAAAATTATGAAAAAAAATGACCAAATTATAAAGCTATTTTGTGATTGAATGGCATTTAAAGCCTGACAAGTTCCTTTTTAGCCCTCGCCATGTTGCGGATTTTCAGTGGAACTAATTGACATGACGGGTATGATATTCATAGTGCGATTGTCATGAATTGGTTAGCTTGGTACTAAATATGTATATTAATTATTAAATTTTATTTTTTTTCTCATTCAAGGCGTCTGTAGTGCTACAATTAAGAATATATACAAAAAGAATGAGCCGTATTTAAATCCCATCGAGATGATTTGGGGCATCATGAAAGCAAAAGTGGCAACTAAAAATGTTTCCATCACGAATGATGCCTTCCTAAAGCTCGTTGAAGATAGTTTTCAGGTATTTACATTTATCAATGAATTTTATTGAACAGTTAAAAATATAGTTGCCGTGTGGTTGCCGGCTTAGAATTGTGCCACTCCATGTCTTCCCGTGGATGTCGTAAGAGGCGAATAAGGGAATAAAGGCTTGTAGTACTGTTAGGCGATGGGCTTGCAACCTGTCACTAATTTACACTGTTAAACATCTTAGCCTAATTGTGCAAATTGTGGTTACAGAGTTATCAACAAGTTTTTAGAGTTGTTGGTAATTCTGTAGCTCTGCCTACCCCACTCTGGGAATGAAGGCGTGAAGGTATGTATGTATGTATGTATGTAGTTAAAAATATAGCTTACTTTTACACTTCGTTATTACTTAGGAAGTGACTATAGAAAATTGGAGTAAATGCTGCGAACACGTAAAAAAAATAGAAGGATATAGGACAAAAGGTCCTATAATCGAATCACAGACCGAAAGATTTATAATCGAGGTTGGTGGTCCTGAAAGTGACTCTTCAACGGACGAAAGTGAAAATACATCGGAGCCAGAATCTGATGAATATATGGATGTCGAACATTTAGTTTCGGATTTTGACGGATAGGTAATTATTCATATTTAATTATCAACTAGACATGCTCTTCCGATTACATGAAAACATAGTTTCACAATCTACAAGTAGGTACTTCATTGTATATCTCACTCGTTCTTGCACGATGCCAATACTCACTGTCCCGACTATTCATGACGTACACGTATAATTGCCATATGTAAGCTGTTTGTAGCGACACTACATCAGGGCTAAATAGGAACTTGTCAGGCTATAAAACGAAAAAACGAGTTTTTGTTGATACGCCCCTATGGTATGAAGCCCGCGATATATTTATTTATTTATTTGTGTGATGAGCGCGAATATTTGTTCCCGAGTCACGGGTGTTTACTATGTATATTTAAGTATATATTTCTCTATATAAGTATTTATATCGTTGTCTAGAACCCATAGTACAAGCCTAGGGCTTAGTTTGGGACCAGGTCAATTGGTGTGACATTGTCCCGTGATATTCATTTATGGGCATTTTTCCGTAAAGAAATCCAACCAAGTTTTGACCTGTCCGCGACTTTAAACAGAAATTCCCAAAAACAGAAACGGATTTTAGGAATTCTTCAAATGCAATTGCATCATTTGGGTTATAATTTGTAAAAATAAGGTGTATTCCTTAAGGTAGAAAATTAATTTTCTGTTAAAAAAATATAATAATAACTTGAGCAACCCCATTTCAGGCTTGTCCTACGCTAACCAAGCACTTGTGTTTAGAGATTATTGTGGCCAATTTAAATTATATTGCTGTTTTACTGATATTAAATGAAAGAGTAGCTCTTAGTCTTATGTAAATACATATACAATATTTTTAAAAACTCCATTTGTATTATTTATAATTATTTATATCGTGTCCTACGATTTATAACGTGACTGGAATTCCCCCTTTGTAACCATGATTTTACGGTAATCGAATATTAAACTCCCAAAAAAGGAGACAAATTCTGCATTCTGGCAACATAAACGCAAGATGCCCCTTTAAAAATAAAGCGCCACCGTTTTGAATTTTACGGCCAGACGCGTTAGAACATTGCAAAACGTTACCACGTAAAAAAGTAATTCGACTTTGTAACCAGTGATTTAAAGAGATAAGCTTTTGTTTATTTTTATAATTCAATTATTTGACATAGTTTGACATACGGTTAAACTAAACATTGTAATAATATCATGAAACAGTACAGGGTGAAATCTAAGTCGTGAATCGTATTTTTTTTTCCTAAACCCTTACTCGACTAATAATCACTTACACCATTTGGTAACTCAAATAAATCTTTTTTTTTTTTGCTCATAGTTTAATTTTTATCCTAATTTATTTTGAAATTCTTGGACACCCTACATTACGAAAGATAGTTGTCACAAAGTCCGAACAGAACATATTCAAACTCTTTGCAATTTACTGGCTGGTTAGTGTTTTGGCATTAATCGGTAATAAGGTCAACATTGTAAACATTTCTCAAAAGAAAATTAAAGCGATTTATTTGAATAAATAAGCGAAAAATGCCTCCTCCTTATCCTTATACCAGCATACAAAGGTTTGACATGGTGTCTTTGTTCGCTCAGACTGGTAGAATTGGACGAACGCAAGAACTTTTTCAAGAAAGATATCCCGAGTCGCCGGTACCGAGACGTAATTTGATTATGAGGATGATACAAAACCTTCGCGACTTTGGTCAATTTAACGTTCCAACACACGCTCAAGCCCGCGGTCGCCCATGAGTCCATCCAGAAAGGTAAACAAAAAAGGAAAACAGAAGAATACGGTTATTTTTTATTCGTAATCCACAAGCGAGTACAAGGGCTGCTGCAAGACGTTTTCATGTAAGCCAATTTTATGTGTGGCAGTTGCTAAATGCATCAGGCCAACATCCGTACCACTTTCAACCAGTGCAAGATCTTGTGTTGGCTGATTATCAAAAAAGGGTGATCATGTGCCAGTGGTTGTTAGAAAACCAAGACAAAAACATACTATGGACTGACGAAGCAACGTTTACGCGGATGGGGCTGTTTAACGTTCACAATGAGCATTGGTGGTGTCGAAGTAATCCATATGTTACCCGAAGAGATGCCTATCAAGTCAGATTTAGTATTAATGTGGGGGCAGGCATTCTCAATGATGCATTGATTGGGCCTTATTTCCTTGAACGACGTCTAAATGGCCAAAACTATCTCCAGTTTCTGATCAACGTAATTCCAGATTTGTTGAGACCGACTTGCATTATCAACAAGACGGAGCCCCTGCTCATTTCCACCGCGAAGTTCGAGCACACTTAGATAGAGAATACCCTGGCTAGTGGATCGGACGAAATGGACCTATTGCGTGGGCACCAAGAAGCCCGGATTTGACACCCTTAGATTTCTATCTTTGGGGAGATATCAAACGACGAGTCTACGAACTACCGTCAGAAACAGTAGCGGAGCTGCGTCAAAAAATCGTAAGTGCATTTGAAGCAGTAAGAGCCGATGTGTATGTGTTAAGCCGTGTAAAAAATAACCTCAGGCGACGGGCGGAACTGTGTTTACAGGTCCAGGGCGAACATTTTGAACACTTGTTGAAATATGTGTAAATAAACCTTGAATCTAATACGATCTTTTCTTTTATGTAAACAGAAGTAAGCCATTTAAACGTTAAATTAGTGTTAGTTCAAAATTCTGATAGATAACAGTGATAACCTTTGCACTTAGCAAACGTTGCATTTCTAATCACGTGGTTGAGTAGGGTGACCACAGGTGATGATAACTAGGTATCAACTTGCTCTTTTTAGAGATAATTAATTAAGGAGCTCGTTAATTGCCATACCTACTAGTGCCTCGTGTTAGTCATCAGCAGCACTACCGGAAAACATGATTACGATTCACGACTTAAATTTCACCCTGTATAATAAATGCATTAAAAACTGAATTTTAAGATCGTGAACCATGCAAACGTTACTTCCATTTTGTTGGGTTATGTATATGCGGAAAGAGAAAGTTACAAAATGGAAGTATAAAGGCGAGTGTATCAAGATGAATTTAAGGCCATAAAATGTATGATGGCGTAATTAATAAACTGTAAAAAGTGGGTTTGTCGGCCATGTTCTGGCCAAGTTCACGCTCTTAATTACATTTGCGATAAATGTTTCCAAAACTAATTACATGGCACTATCGTAATACTCATATTTACTATAATAGGGGCTATCATTTAAAAAAAAAAAAAAAACACTTAAAATAATACCTTTTTGAGCTCAGCCTAATGTAATCCTTTTTGTTACCGCACTGTTCTATTTTGTAACTGTCCTAGATTATTATTACGATTGTTATTTTTTCTTGAGCTTATGATTCAATATGGTATGGAAATATTAAAGAAATTTAATAATAAAAGGAGTATAACATTATTTAAAAAATATATCCCATAAAAATATTATCAAGTATAGTATTTACACAAAGTAAAAACGAAGGAAAGGTCTTCTAAGTAACAAAGTGGATCAATAATGTTAAATTAAGGATGTTTTACTTTAATTTATGTAATAATAATAAATATTTTTTGGACAATCAATATGTTTCCTAGAGTTAACAAACAAACAATTAACAATACCTTTGAAGTCTAATTTATAATAATATTTTGAAAAGGTTACAAAGTGGAACTCAGATTTGCTGAGTGATGAGACTAAAATATTTTTTTCTATTAATGTAGGCTTGGAAATCGAATTATTTCTTGTTATTATGAATAAATAAGGCCAACTAATGATTTTTATTTTTAATATCGCACCACATAAGATATCTTCGTTTCTTTGTTCCACTTTGATACTGGACTTCTTTACGGAAAAATGCCCTTATTTATAAATAGGACAACAAATGATCATCATACAAACATGGAACTTTTTATTTGTATCAGCAAGAATAATTAAATAATCAACAATGACACTAGACTGACTTGTCATTGTTGATTATTTTAGGTGTGTCGTACTATGTTACTTTGACCGAAACTATGGTTACCGATTGCGCCCGAACTTAGCCGAAACAAATAGTCCGCAACGCCGGCGCCGTCAGCTAGTCAGGCGACTACCGCTGACGATCGGCGTTGAGTCGGCAAAGGCCATAGTCTCTATTTAATATACATGAATTAATTAATTATGTATGTATGTATGTAAACACTTTATTGTACAAAAGAAAAAACAGAACAATACAATTAATATAAAAATATGTAGGTACAGTCAACAGCATAAATAAGTGATCATTTATGTACCTTGTCGCTTTCAATCGTTTCACAATTTTGTATAACATTTCAAACACAACGTTAATGTGACAAGGTACATAAATGATCATTTATTTATGCTGTTGACTATACAAATGCGAACTTATCCCTTTAAGGGATCTCTTCCAGCTAACCCTTGAGAGATTGAGAAGAGTGAAAGATTGTGCAACGAGTAAACAAGTGTACAAGAAGAAGAATATAACTCATTAAGCAACCAATAAAACTTATATAAATAAAATAAAAATAAAACTACATTCAAATACCTACATAAATAGATACAGAAATATATATTAATAGTTAAATGTACATACATAAACTACATTTTACGTACCTAGAGGATAATTGATATTTAGGAGCCAGAGTCGAGCCAAAACTTCTTTAATTTGCCTTTTAGGGAATCTTCCGTTTGTGATTGCCTAATGCCAGTCGGTAGCCGATTCCACAATGTGACAGAATGTACCGAGAATGATTAAATAGAATGAAACATTTGCAATAATGATTTATTTATTTATTAGTTTTCAGGTTTTATTGGCATTGAAAAATACTTAAAACAAACAAGATACAAAGGTTTTTTTAGAAACTTTGTGTCTTAGAACGTACTGCCTTTCTGAGGACCCAGATGAATAACTCCACGTAGTGGTAGACTCTGCTTATAGCTAAGCAAAAAGAGGTAGACGTGATGTGGTGACCTGTACGGAATGAAATTGGCAATATGATTCAATTTTAGCCGACATCCGATGCTTTGCGGTGGTTACCACTTAAAGGATCGGCCACACCAACGCGTAAAGACGGCGACGTTGCGTAAACAAAAGAAGGGCGTCCATTTTAACGGTCCGTAATTTACGCACCGTTAAGCTTTGGTGTGGTCGCTCCCTAAGAATGTATTATCCAACTGTCGGCGCCCTTCCAACGTTTTTTTGCTAAAAATACTTGAAAAATTTAATTGACTTTTATGCAGATTTACTACTAGTTATAACGGTTTTCGGGATATTTATTCTAATATAATGAAAGAATAAAACACTGAAATAACTCGTCGACTAAAAGGCTTATAATCAGAACATTATAAAAAACAAATTTGTTTGACATCAACTGTCAAAGTGACATTGTCACATTGACAGTAGCTTATTTTTGTGCAACGGTGGCAATGTGTGTAGGTCGTAGGTGCATTTGGTTCCGTCAAACAAACCCATATTGTTGATGAGTAAAAGTTTGACTAAATCGCATGAAACTTTGTCAAAATCTTCAAAATGGTTAGGACAGTGTATTCCCCAGAATACTGTCTTCAGTATCTTGAACAGTATGCGACACAGGAGTCCTTTGTTATAGGACTTATTCTAGGTCAGGTATGTATCAATTTCTTATATTACATGGCTCTTATACTTACCGTTAAATACCTAAACTAAAGCTAACTAAAATTATGAATGTTAACAGAGCACAGCGGCTCGAGAAAGTGTTATACATCTGGCTCGTACACCTGAGGAGAAAAGTCCAGACACGGTTTCGGAATCGAGCTTTACTTCGGATCGGACTGGCATGGCCAAAACCTTGTTAGGTGTGTCTGAGGCTTGGGTAGCAGACCACGCTAAGCATGTCACAAGGATGCTGCCTGGAGGAATGTTTGTTCAAGGTACGAAACATTGACTAAAGTATCTCTTAAGATGAGAGATAAGATACGATAAGTTTATTGATTGACTAAGCACAAAGAACATACAAGAAAATATCCAGTGAACCCCAAACTAGGCTGAGCCTGTATCTTGCGGCCCATCTTAAATGTTTAGTCACTCAGATTCTATATTATACTTTATGTTTGCCAAAATATGCTTTAAAAATGTACAATGAGAAATGCATGCTTGTCTTTGAATAGGACTAATATTGTACAAGCCATATATAGGTATATATGGCTTGTACAATAAACTCTAAAATGTTACAATTTAACACACCTTTGAGTATCAATTGTGTTCAATTTAATTGTTGCTGTGTGGTTGCTGGCTTAGAATTGTGCCACTCCATGTCTTCCTGTGGAAGTCGTAAGAGGCGACTAAGGGATTAAAGGCTTGTAGTATTGTTAGGCGATGGGCTTGCTACCTGTCACTAATGTACACTGTTAAACATCTTAGCCTTATTGTGCAAATTGTGGTTACAGAGTTATCAATAAGTTTTTAGATTTGTTGGTAATTCTGTAGCTCTGCCTAGTGCCTACCCCACTCTGGGAATGAAGGCGTGAAGGTATGTATGTATGTATGTATGTATGTATTTATGTATTTATGTATGTATGTATATTATCTATCTATAAATGAGCATTATTGTGTGAATTGTCCTACTCTCAATTGTATCTTGCAGGTATTTTCATCACTAGTGATGATGAAATATTTGAAGACCCAAATTACTACAGCAAAGTTAAAAGTATTCTGAATTATATATTCAAAACACTAAATGCCAATCTTTACATGTACGGAAACTGTGAAATATATGCGGAAAGGCTGGTTTTACATATGTGTACAAGCACAAAAGTCTTAACTTGTAAGAGTATCGAAGTAGGGTTGACTAAATCTCCAGTCAGCAAGAATGTCGACTGGAAATACTTACCAAAATTACAACAATGGCAACGGTTGGACTGCTATTTTGAATTTGATGATGTTTATCCTGTCATTGTGAAAAAGAGTGGTATATCTGTCAAACAACAATTTCAGGTAAGCCTTTTCTTATTATGGGTTGTGTAAAAAAAATTACCAATACAATACGAACCACAGTAAAAGTAAGATGATACCAAGTACACTGTAACTTAATTGGCTGTTATGCATATGTATGCTTATAAAAGCCAGTCTCTTTATACTTTGAGTTACAACAATAAGGGCATTATTTATGTATTTATTTATGCAAGTTTCGTCAACAGGAAACAATACTTACAGTTTAGATGGTTCTTGGTTTAAAAAAAATACAGGTTATATCTCCTACTTATAGGTGATTACTGATTACAACATGTAATTTAGAATGTGATTATACAATGACCATATCCCTACACAAAAATGAGTAAATAGGATCAGGAGGGCTGGTACATGTTGTCTGCGACTTGTTTGGTGCTTGGATCTCTCTTTCTATCCAGTCTGGAACAGTATGGTGCCACTTGTACAGTACATTACAAATTAAATAATTATATTTATCACATGCGAATAAAGAAAATAAAAAAAAACAATAAGATTCTAATCAAAAGTAATTTAAAATAGAATTGTTAAGATAAAAGTTCACCATTATATTTTAAAATAAAGTTGTGGTAAATGTCAGTGACTTCAACTGGCTGTACAGTACGTTGGGACCAATGAGGCATTAATAAAAATACAAAAAAGTTGAAAATTTGGTATGGATCTAGCATTTTTGGCATGAAAATATGAAATATTATATTAAGAAATATGTAACTAATAAGAATAACAATTTTAATCTAATCACATCGGTATAAAAACTAAAGCAGTATGTATCCAGTGGATTCCAATGATAAATTGTTACCTATTTATCTCAAAACACTTATCCATACTTTTCAGCAAATATTGGAATCAGCCCAAAAGACGATTGAAAGCAGCATAATGTTCATAGATGGAGAACTAAAGAGTGGTTCAGAAGCTCTAGAGAGTTTGACTAAAAAAAAGAAGTCCAAAAGTAACAGTAAAACTGCACAGCAAGATGCTCCAAGGTCGATGCAAGTGTCTTTATTTGTGCCATTTGTGAGTATTACTTTGTGGTTACCCCCGTGTGGTTGCCGGGTTAGAATAGTACCACTCCATTTCTTCCCGTGGATGTCGTAAGAGGCGACTAAGGGAATAAAGGCTTGTAGTACTGTTAGGCGATGGGCTTGCAACCTGTCACTAATATGCTGGTAAACATCTTAGCCTATTTGTGCACAGTGTGGTTATAGAATTATCAACAAGTTTTTTCTTTGGGAATGAAGGCGTGAATTTATGTATGTATGTATGTACTTTGTCTTAAAATTATAATAATTAAAATTGCACTTTTAGAATTACTCTCTAACTAAATCAAATCTAAATATGTTTTTTCTCTGATGTGCCATTTTGTTTGTTAGTTGTACATTCCCTTATTGTCTTATTATCTTCCACCTTCAAACTATAACATAACATAATACAATGTAAGTAATGTAATAAAAATCGGATGTTCCAGTTTAACTATTATTGGATCAATTTTAATAAATGGGTAGTCCTGTTTCATCTAGAATGTGTAAATGTCATAGAATACATTATTAGGTTTCCCTTGGTTTTTTCTGCTTCATAACATAAATCACAGGTTGGATGAGAGATATTTAATAGATTAATAGTATAGTTATTAATAGTAGTTTGTGTATTTTTTTTAGGAAAATAGTCTGCCAGACACAGTTGAATATCTTGAATGTGATGGCAGCATACACTTCAGCGGCGTTGTGTCTTCATGTGTGTTCATGTACCCGAAGGCGACTGTCGAGGAGGCCATAACGGCCGTGAAACAGGACATCGTGAGGTCACTAGCCTCTCGTTTCACCATGCACTGTGATGCTTTGATTGATGATAACTTATTACCTGAAGGTAAGATAAGATCTATGGTATTTTTTATCATGAATGTATAAAAAACTTACAGCAAAGTAAATTTTAACATGTAGGTGTGGTCAGCCAGGTGTTCTGGTTAACTTCCAATTCATCACATTTTTTGCTTCGAGACAGTAATTAACCTACAATGACCTGCATGTGTGGGCATATTTTATTAATAAGTTTGGGTTACGAGTTTTAAAACATACCTAATGCTTATTTGGGTTTCATTTCCAGACAAGGAACCCTTATACAAGCTGACCGTCGTCCTTGCGTCGGTCTGTCCTTCTCTATATTACATTTGTCTTACTCAGATACCGTCAAGGCTAATTGTATTGATTTGATTGAATAGTACAAGGGTTATAGATAAGATAGATATGATATTTTTCTCAAAAATGACCGGAAAAGTTGACATTACTAAGCCCATACTGAGATGCGAAGTATATAGTTTACAGACAGTTCCCCAATTAAAAAAAAAACATTGCGTGCTCGCTACACAAGCCCGCAATGTTGCATACAAATTTCATTGTTATCTAGTTTGTAACTTTTTAAAAAGTGAAAACGGCCATAATAAAATGAGAGCACAAGTCGTATGCATCCATATTTTATTCGAAACGTAACTTTTTTACCTGTGTCTGGAATAGCTTGAGTTTTTTTTTCTAAAAAAAGCTTGCGTTTCTTCTTGTTATAAAAATAAAGGCGGTAGAGAGTGATGTTATTTCACGTGAAGTTTCTGTTTATATGCGATTTGTATGTTTCGATTTTTGAGAAAAGCACTATATATGCCTCGGCAGGAACGGCAATTGCGGGCCTCGTATTTTTAAACGGACTCGCAAGCTCGTCCGTTTAAACCAATTCTCGGCCCGCAATTGCCTGCTTCACTGCCTAGGCAATAATGTACTATTAAAATTGTGTTGACATTTTGGAAAAAAAAATGCAGTGATCAACAAGTGAGATGAAAACATTTTTACTAGTATATTTTAAAAGAGAATTCATCAGGTTTTTGAATAGTTTGCTGCAGCAATGTTAACAGCTATTAGCGCTATCATAATACTGTAGCAACGTCGCTATTTTACATAAACTCACGCCTTCGTTCCCAGAGAGGGGTAGGCAGGGTTACAGAATTACCTACAACTCTAAAAACTTGTTGATAATTCTTCTCCTACGCTGATGTCGGTCGCTGACTATTATTCATTATTTCATTATTTATTTATGTTGTTATTTTCGCCCCATAACGTTAGAAGACCTGGATTCATATCAGCATTATAATGATACTCTAAATATTTTTTTTAGAAAATGATCAGATTATTATTTATTTTAAAAACCTTTGTGTAATTTTACAGAAAAAGTGTGCTTCAACGAGCCGCCCCGCCGCGTCCTCGTTCCGGTGGGGTCCTTGTACCTCTGCGACTACCTGTTTCCGGGCGAGGCACCGGCCGAGGCCCTGCTGTCCGTGAAGGAGCTACTCGATCTGCAGATCACTGAGACTGATGTGGTCTGCGACGTGGAAACTCCTGCAGGTGAACGTCTTATGTTATTCGTTTTTTCAAACACCCTATCAAACAATTTTTTTTTAAATCGGTATAGAATTGACAGAAAAATCGATGAACATACATAAAAAGAACCGAACATAGAACCTCCTCCTTTTTTAAGTCGGTTTAAATTTTAGTTTTAGTGACACATACTCAACGGAGCTACTATTATTAGCTATTGAGGAGCTATGGTTACCTTCCGTCTCCATCATCACACCAGCTCTTAGAAGTGAAGCTAATATAAGTGAGAAACTGTAGTTTGAATCGCGTTGCTTAGTGCGTCGCGCGTTGAATAGTGTTTTTGGGATCGTTTTCGTTGATTGGAGGAGCGCGTCTTTCGTAATAGGCAGGGGTCGAACTTTTCAAGCCGATGACGTCAATTTGTATACAGGCTGATTAAAAATGAGACTAGTATTGAAAGCTTGAAATTTGGTTCGAGTATGACCGAACAAGTTCTGCATAAACCTATAGGGCGTTTATGTAATATGTAGGTGACCAATACTGAATGTAATGCCAATTAGATCACTAAAATTATTTATATTTTACTTTAAGTACAACGACTTATCAACTTAAATTCTTGACAACCACTCATATGCACATGCACTGCTATATGAGTTGACGCAGCATTCTGTGTCCCTACGAACCCTTATTTAACTTTCTGAGTTTAACGATACTGACATTGAGAAGGACAGTATATGATTAAATAGTCATAAATACAATTATGGCATTGACATTCATAAACGAAAATTGTCTACATGTACCATTTTTAGTAATGAGCGGTGAAAAAAATATGATCCTGCCGTGATCCGTATTTTGATTGCAATTAAGCTGTATTTGACTTGTGCCAGTTAATACATACCTAAACACCTGCCAAATTAAAGAAGAGCACCCGGTGTGTAAAATTTCGTCATTTTGACGTCATCGGCATGAAAAGTTCGACGCCTGGTAACAGGAAAAAAGCTTTACAAAAATCATGATCATCACTATATGCGGACGATTTCGTATGGACATTTGAGTGCATAATACCCTCAATAATAATACTGGTGTAATAATGTATGTACACTTTAATTTATAAAATTATTTCAGATTTAATTTTTGTAAATACATTGTTTTATTACCGATAGGTACCTTCTGAGAAAAACAAATGAGGTTCAACCTTATTTGATGTTCCATTTACAACATTGTGATCATATCTCAAATAATAATGAGGCAGGGCTGAGGTTCTACACGGTAAAATGTTATTGCTTTTGACGTGTTATCTTATTGTCAACTTTACTTTTAGTTCAAAATAATACCAAAACCCATCAAAGGTAACATAGAGGCTCTCCAGTGTGTAACAAAACGTAGCAAATTTAAAACATTAAACCGAGCTTTAAATTTGGGATTTTGAAATAAAGTTTATGAATGAACAGAAAACTCCAGTTTAAATCTAATAAAAGTGCAGGCATTACTGATGTAATAATAGTTACATGTCATCAATACGCTTGTACTAATTAATAATAATATACTCATACAAAAAGATCTGATGTACTTAATAATAAAACTTGGTCAATTTGATGAAACAAAATATAAGTTCGAAATAAAATAAAAATAGGTTTTTCATTACGACTGCAACGTTTTAGTTCATTTGAATATGCCATTTAAAAACCAAAACGACAGAACGGACTTGTATGGGGACGCCCACCTAAACCAAGGGTTAACTCTAGGTTAACATTTTAAATGCAGTGTTCACCAACAATTAAACGGACGGTTAGCGGTTTAATATTGACAGTTCTCATATGAATCTGACATTCGTGAATAATTTAAGCTGGGGTTAATTAATAATAAATAAAAAGGAGAGAGGGGCCGAGCACGCCTGGCCCCCCTCCCAGACCGCCAAGTGACTAGCCTACGGCGGGCAGGGGACTCCCATCCCCCACCCGCAGGGCCTTAAATAACCTGTCCTGTCCGCCGTAACCTACAGCTAAAGTTAAAAAAAAATAGACAAAATTATCAACCTTTTTTTTCAGATACATCAGAATTCGACGCGCTAGACCGCGACTCCAGCAGCGAGGAATTGCTGGCGACTCCACAAGAAGCCAGCCAATTCATGTATATAACTGGCATTTGCTTTGCTATGGTCGTCCTTATCGTCTCGATCATAGTGCATTATTACGACTCTATTGTCGGTTTGTTGAGCAAAATCTTATCGAAGACACGTCAATAATATTTACGGTTTTAACTACGTTTTTACTGTGAAACAACAACACTGAAAGGCTCACTTAATACTCGTCAGATACTATATGGCAAGTATACACGAACCTATTCAAGCACTACATAAATAAATGTACCATAAAATACCATTTTCGTTTAGTATCATTAAAATTGACAACAAATATTAAAGCCCATCTGACCTACACACAGTGTCAAGGCCGAATTAGAGTAAAGAATCAAATTCTTTATCGATATTGGTCCTGCTTGAAATCACAAAACGACCAAAGAGGCAAAACAGAATCCTCCACAGCTCTCCGCTAATCTGCTTTGGCAGAGTTAACATAAAATAAATCACACAGCCGCGTCAACTACATAAATTTAAAAGTATTAAAACCGCCTCCACGCTGCGTCCGATCCAGATCTGAGATTAAATGATTAAAAATCAATAAACCGTTTTCAAATAATTAAGGATTCCGTCGACTTTCCATGGATCCTATTACCGGATCTTTGCGAATTTAAATGGGTCCACTCCATCCCTAAGATGTACTCTACTCATGTAAAGAAGTTTAATTAAAATCGGTTGACAATTGGTGGAAAAACATAGTCTGTGTAATTTTACTATGGCGATGACGGTGACAATCCGTATTCTCGAATCTAGGGCATAAACGCTCATACGAATAGGCTACTTAGGACCGCGTTAAAATCGGACCCGATTCGGATGCAGGTTGTACAGATGAGATGTGTGTGATGGATTGTTTTCTATCGTATTTTCACTTGTTATTTCAGTCGGTGACAGTACAAAAAGTACTGAGGTTGACTCTAGTAGCATGACAAATACGAAAGTTTCGAGATAATACGAGGGAAAACAATTATGCACTACATCTGTAACATTCGGTGCCGACGACGCACGGCGTTTTCCAATTACTTATAAATCCTAGTTGATGGCAGTGAATATTTGGGATTACTGATGTGCCAAAGGAAACTTTCCAAAATTGCGGAAAATTTCATGTAGGAAAATTTCGGAAACTTCTCACAATTTTGTATGGGGATTGAAACTTTCCGTTTCTTAAATTTAAATTTCCTATATTTCTTGTGAAAGTTTCCGGAAATTTCTTGCATCTTTTCCAACTTTTTGGAAACTTTCCG
This sequence comes from Acleris emargana, assembly GCA_927399475.2. Classification (NCBI taxonomy): domain Eukaryota; kingdom Metazoa; phylum Arthropoda; class Insecta; order Lepidoptera; family Tortricidae; genus Acleris; species Acleris emargana. The sequence goes on from OV656838.1 coordinate 12,951,917, forward strand.
CAACTTGCACATCAGTATTTGGAATTGACCTTTTTGTGCCATGCGCCCTTTTTAGAAACTATTTTGTGGATTGAGTTAGTAAAGGGAGTCATCTAATTGCGCTTTCTAAAATGGCTAGGTCATCCATAAAATGTACGCGTAACAAATAAATATAGGTATTTTAATTTAAACCTAGAACTGTCGAGTGGAAAAATATGCATACAAAATTGCACTTTATTCCGTTGAAATAAATGTGTATACATCTTTGCACTTGACGGAACGAATACAGAATGAAATTAGTATCTTAAAATTGGCTATTGTTTCGTGTAAAAATGTAATAAAAGGAGCAACTGAATTTTGGTCAACCCCAATTTTAACTGTCTTTGTTCGACTACATTCCTAGTTCGTTGCGTTGTAAAAAACAAAGGTACGAGTACAAGACGCTGGATACCTGATGCATTGTAAGCTTGCAATGTAACCATTTTTTCGGAAGTTGTATAGAATCGGCATCCTTAACGGCGGCGGCGTGTTATACCGTCGAATTAGGTTGTTCGAAAGGCACCTCTCTCGATCGGTAGTTTTTTCGTTGCGCCATATTTTCGGTTCAGCTGCACTTGAGTGGGATCGCAACCTTCCACTTGAAAATAGAGTTATGTTAATATTTTTGACACAACCTTCACCGCTTTAGAGCCCCTCATTTTGATTTGGATGTATTTATGATGCAACGTGTGCGTGTTGGGCTGTGCCCAGGTAAACTTTTTCAACAGACAACTCGAAGACACGTAGTTTGATCTAAGCTGTGTATACATTTACAGCCGCACTGTTCATATTGTAATTAAACCTATTTATTAGTGTATCCAAACGACGGAAATATGTATTACATGATTACCCTAGAGTTAATACATGTATTTTTTATTTGGGACAAAGCTTGATTCGTAGGTAATGCGATTTTATTATTCGTCGGCTTAGAGTGCAAACCTGCTAAATCCTTTTTTAAGAATTAGCTGATTTGCACTTTATTTCATCTGTTTAGAGTGCAAACTTGCTAAATCCAAAAAACGGATTAAGCAGGTTTGCACTCTAAGCCGACGATTGCAAATAACTTATTTATGTACAGAAGTTGCATGTTTAATTTAAATTGTGTATTTTAATAATTAAACGAATTGTTAAGATGGTTTTTTTTTTTGTATTATACCTTGTATACGAACCCTATTATGGCATTACATCATTTTATCGAATTTCACTTTATCGATTGTATCATTTCATAGAATTCCATTTCATCGATCGCTATAATTTCTGCTGAAATCATGATGTTTTTAGGATATTTTAAGCATTAATTACGGTTGGACTTTTGACTGCCAAAAAATGTTAGCTCATGCGGCGAGAAATTAGTTTCGGGGAAATGAAAATTCTGTGTAAATACACATGCTCGCTGGCACACTTTCATAACTGGCATGCCTTTATCTGGCAAGCAAGTAGAAGTAGTCACCGTGGCAGAAAGTGCCAGACGAATCCCCTTGCAAACGCCAGCGACCACACACCTATGTCGGAGCGTTCACGGCTTAGCTTCGTGTCCTCATACGCGCCGCCATAATATTCCTAATAATATAATTATCTTGAATAATTAATTATCATTTCTTTGCGGCGTTAGAATTGTGATTACTTCCAACGTTTTTGGTTTCACATAAGTGATTTGTAAGTGACATCTCGGACCCCGATAAGGGGTGTCACTTTTACCCTACAAGTCTGGTGAATTTTTATTCAACACAAGACACCAACCAACTCCAGCCGGCGCTTCCCGATCCGGGTGCATCTCCCATACTGCTGCCTGCCTGGAAGACCTAGCAGCCTCCGCCACCTTGCAGGGGAGTACCGTCCTACGACGGCAGAACCAGACTTAGGCTATTATTAAAAACCTACACGACCGAACTCTAAATAAGTTTATGTTGATGACTCGGTTGTTTCTTTATTAAACATTACCACATCAAATGGTTCCGAACGTCACACAATATGAGGGAGGGGCTGCGGAGGGCTGCAAACCGTATGCTTATGGCACGTGTGAATGAACGCGACAACTACAGGCACGCTTACCCGGATGGAATTGCATGCAAGTTAAATTGTCAACTTGATGCCATCTAGGCATTGGCAATCGAATGACTCGAAGAAAAATGTTGAAGAAAGATCATATTTCGTTTTTTTAACAAAAAACTATAAAGCTCGGTGTGCTGAAATTTTGCATACTGGTAACTGATAGAAAACCATATCACCAGAAAAAGATACAAGCCAAAACTCGCTGGGAGCAGATTCACTTAGCTTATCCAAGCATGCATGGCTTTTGTAAGAAACTTTTTTATAATCGATATTGTATTACAATATTGATTTTTATGATTCCTCGCATTTAAAGTGAAAAGTAGAGTGTTTAACGCGACACTAAACCCTCTGGGAACGAAGGCGGGAGTTTTATGTATGGATGATCAACAATCTACTATTGCTGATGATTAGATGCCAATGACGCCAATCAGCGTCCAATTTAACTTAAGCTGCATGCCGTGGACGCCGATCAGCGTCACATTCAGCTTCAGCTAGGTGTCGTTGATGTCGATCGGTGTCCAATTTAACTTGAGGTGGATGCCGTAGACTCCGATCAGCGTCACATTTGGAATGTAAAATTTCAAGTGAATACAATGATTAGCAGTAGGTTAAAATCTATTTCCAAGATAGTATTACATTGTGTGTTACTGAGTTACAAGTTTAGTGAAGTTTATATTTAAATGTGTTTAAAAGATTACAATAATAAAACATTTTTTGTAACACATTTTTCTTATAATTATGAGCAGTGGGCGGCTGACGGATGCAAAATAGGGACGTAAACAGAACATGGATAAGACTTTTATTAAATTTCGAGAAATATTTATGAATACCAAATTATGCAGTTAAATTAAGTTTCTATTAAATTTTTTTTTTTTAAAGTAGCAACACGTTTAACTTAACTTAGAAGTTTTAGATTATGGATAAAATCAGGCTAATTTTAGTCAGCTGATAGTGCGTCTTATATGTTAAAAGGAAGATCACTTAAAAAAGTCTTTCCCAATTTAAAACATTTTACATGTCTCGCTCACGCATTAAATAGAGTTGCTGAGCACATCAGATCACAATACTCAGACGTGGATAAACTAATATAGAACGTCAAAAAAATATTTTTGAAATGCCCAAGAAGAGTAAAAATACTGAAAGAGAAATATCCAAAATTGCCATTACCACCTAAGCCAGTGGTCACAAGATGGGGTACGTGGTTAGAAGCGGCGTTTTACTTTGCAACTTTTTACGACGAAATAAAATCTGTAATAAATAGTTTTAACAATAGTGATGCACTTTCGATACGCAAAGCCAAACAACTTTTGCTAGAAGAAGGATTAAAAAGTAATTTATCATTTATCAAACAAAATTTTGAAATAGTTACAAGAAATATTACGTTAATACAAACATGCGGGTTAAAAGTAAGTGACGCACTGAATTTACTGGATGATGTAAAACGATGATGTGATGTTAACATCTTCTGTTTCTTCACTACATAGTATAAAACAAAGTCGCTTGCGCTGTCTGTCCCTATGTATGCTTAAATCTTTAAAACTACGCAACGGATTTTGATGCGGTTTTTTTTAATAGATAGAGTGATTCTTAAGGAAGGTTTATATGTGTAATACATTCCACGCGGGCGAAGCCGCGGGCGGGTCGCTAGTTAAATAATAAAATGGAGTCAGTAATGGACCGAATCCCAGACTATGACTTTATAAGAGATTTGAGCGATGGCGATGGCATTAGTAATGATGAAGCATCACTTTACGAATACGCACCTCTTTCATCTGTAGATGTAGAGAGGTCATTTTCCTTATATAAGTGGATTGTGAACCATAAAAGGAATGGATTGAAAATATGCAATATAGAAATAATTATGATTATTTACTACAACAATACAATTATATAACTATTTTACAATTTCGTTATTTTTATTAAACCCCTTGCAGTCATATCCATATTACGTATAACGTTCCACATTATTTTGACGTAATTTGCATCCGTCAGCCGCCCATTGAATGAGTTAGGTAGGTACTCTGTGAATTTCATAAAAGTTAGACCATTATCTATTTTGGCAAGGAATGCTTTAAAAAATCTGTGTCATAAACACTACTTTTCAGAGGAAGATTTTTATACACATAAAATAAGAAGACAAATAATATTAAACCAAGGGCAACTAATGCTACGTTTAGAAGAATCCAATCTAGACTTAATTTCACGGCGTGATCCCTCGGCCGAAAACTTCAAATAAATGAAGCATGTTGGATAATTTAGTTTCCGGTCGATTACCGCAGCTTTTATTTGTGAAAGAAGCCTACGCCGAAAATAATTGATTTCATCGATGTTTAATTACTGACGTTTTTAAGTATCAATAAAGTGATCTTAATTGAAATAGGCCACATGAGAGCTCTTCTACACGTTGGTAATATGTCGTAAATCGTTAACTAAAAACAATGCCTAGGAGAACAACCCGATGAGTTCTCTACGTCAAAAACCATAACTAGAATGATAAACCGAACAAAAAGTCCTTGCGACCGTAAATAGACCGGACCGAACAAACTGCACCCGTTCACGAGTATGACGCGTATCTCAGCCAAAGCCTCCCTCAACCATGTGTTCGGGAAAGTCGAGGCCGCCCCGTAAGTACAAACCTTTGTAAAACCTTTCAGCGAGCATGACGTGCTCATGCTGCCGGACATCATAAAAGTAACATTGTGTGAAATAGCTGTCCGGCGAGTGTGTCATTTAAAAGCGTCTTGTACACACAAGAACTAATCAAGATAAAATACAACACACAAACTGGTAGTCGTGTCAAAACAAGTCGATTTAGACGTCTAGTCATAAAAAACTGCCCATTCTATTTCTCGATTGTCTTGAGACGGAAAGATCAGTTTATTAGTATCTACGGACCCGAATAAGTAGGTAAGTAAATAAAACACCATATTAGCTCAATTAGGTTTTATTAATGTAGGTACGAGTAAGTACGTGCTTAGATACATTCAAGGGTAAAAATAAATATCCGCACAAAAGTGTAAAAATATGTAGGTACTTACACAAATCGTATTGTCTTGCTTTGTTTTATTGATCTTTTTAAGCATAATATTTTGGATTCATAATTAGATATTACCTATGTTAAATTTATTAAAGTATTTATGTTAACTTATCTTTGGTAACATTAGAATCTTTTCGGAAACTTATTATTATTTACACATATACCTATAGTCTGTGATTATTTATGTTACGTACCTGTATATTTGTCGTTCTAAAATGGGAAAATATAGGTACCTACTATCGATTTAGCCCCGCCATCTACATGTTGTTGTAAGTATTGTAAATATTTGCCGGTAGATGGTGCTAGTTTAACGTAAAAATCAAGCTCTGCTTATAATCCTACCAAATTCCAGATACAATTTTGTTAAGTCAGTGGCGCTTTTGAAGCGTGAGTATCAAATAAGAAAGAAAGAGAGGTTCGCACGTTTTATCTTATGTAAAGCGCGTTTTCAGTTGTTGTGGTTTCTGTGTTTTGATAGTGGGAAGTGACAGCTACGCAATCATTTTATCTACATGAGTTTCAATTGAATGAACAAGTTAGACTCGTTGCACAGACGTTTTAACGGTGTCGCACGGAACGTGCTAAAGGAAATTAATTGTGTTAATTCAATATCAGTGTACAGTGGAAAAATATGATTATGAAAATATCGTTAACGAACAAAACAGTGATATTGTGTAGTTTTACTTGAATAATTATCGCTTCGGACCGGTTTAGGCGAGTGTTTCGGGTTGTGTTAGCAGTTTTAATATTTGTTTACAATGGCGTTTTCTCTAAATAAACTGAAGAATATTTTGAACACGAACCGGGACAGTCAGCTAGCGGGTAGTGGGAGCCTGGAGCCTGAGATTGGCTTTAAGTTGGCTTTGCACCCAGTTTCTAAGAACTTGTACGTGACCGTTATCGGAGCCCGGCACCTTCCGTCCTTGTTTGGGTTGAGTCGCGCACATGGATACCTCGTTAAGGTAACTTCCACCCATTGTTTTGGTTTAATTACCGGCAACAAACTGGCGAAGTTTACCCCAAGACACCTTAATTGTGTCTAGGCGCTAATTTCTTACTGCAGCGCAGGCAATAAACGTACATGCAGTTCTCAACAACTCCGCAACGAGAGAACTTAAACCATAGAACAGAGTAATTGCATCGTAAATTTGCACTAGTGCACATTGGTTTAACTGGATATGTTGATTCACTCAGAGTAGCTCAGGTACCTTTTACGAGACCTACGCTTAGTGCTTTCTAGCTATGGGTATACCTGTTATGCTATTTGATTATCTAACGGTAAAGTTAAGCATGACAGATACAACTAAGCAAGTAGGTAGCTGCTTAATAATGAGGACTGATGATGTAATTTAAAAGTAAAACAATGCATATGTATGTAGGTAGGTACATACTACGTAGGTACCCGTGTAACCTGTTCAGCATCCGTTTATTTGTTTACATTTTATCCCCATTCAAGATTGTCCTGGTCGTTCTACACGGTCAAATTGCCTTCTAGGTCCTCTGTCCAACTTTAGCAAGGCAACACAGAATCCCTAATAGTACAAGTTTCTCTCTTGGGTACTTGTCTGGAGTTAAATGAAACAGTTTAACCTCCACTAATTACGACCTCGCACTGTTAATCAGTGTTTAACAGTTCCAAACAAACCTATTCTAATCATAGCTATAAATAGATGTAAGGTATTTTTGGGCGTGCCGGTTCAGAAAGATGTTCATTGAATTTCATAGCGATCATTAATTAATCTGTGCGTCGGCAACCGCGGCCCCTTCGATGCTTCTTTAATGCCTAATTACCATTTAATTGCGATTCTACACCGTTTTACTTAGTTGCTTAGATGAACTCAATGCACATTGCAAACAGTATGATGGTTAGATATGTACTCGTTTTTTGTGCGATGACGGTAGGTAGGTACTGCATATTCATTATAGGTTACCTATGCAGTTATAGGTTATAACTACTGACTGTTATGTACTTGCTACGGCAGTTTTTAGTAGGTACTTAAACTTGTAACATAAATTGATTATGTAGATAACTTCACAGAGAATACCTAGAGTACCGAAGACTGCTAGCGATATTCTGGTAGGTAAGTAAGTAGGTTATGTACCTACCTATCTATAATTCACTTACTCACGAGGTGCATTTTGTGGTCGATAATAAATAAATGCAAGCAGGGATTACGTTTTTGAAACATTTAAAGTACCTAGGTATTATGAGAAAATGTTACAAGAAAAGACAGGTATATAATATTAGACTCCGTTTAATACCTACGTCCTGATTATGTAAGTGTCGTCATTACAGGGTTGGGCAGATTAAGTGTCCTAGTTAAAAATAGCCATAAAACTAAAACAAGACAGATTTTTTTTAAATTTATCACGTTTTTATTTTTAGCGTACTCTATACTTAAAAAAACTAATTCATAAGTTGAAATCGCTCGCCATCAGCTTTAATAACTTGACGCATTCTTCCATAGAATGCATTGCACGCGGCACGCACTACCTCGTCTGGTATTTCATCCCATATCTTGACTAATCGATGCTTGAATGAGTTTAGATTCATGCCCTGTGTGCTCCCAATCTTGCTCAGCATGTAACCCCATATCGAAAAGTCCAAAGCATTCAAATCCGGCGATGATGCAGGCCATTCTTGCCAAGGTATAAAATCTGTCAAATTTGTTCTACACCAGTCTTGAGTGCGTTTAGCTTTGTGAGATGGGGCACTATCTTGTTGGAAGCAGTAATAGTCGTTTCCATAATATTTTTTCGAGCATTTTCTAGCAAATGACCCTGTAACACGTTCTGGATGTAATAGTCTTGGTTAATTTTGACACCTCGATCAATAAACAGCAGCGGTAACTTGCCTCTAGGCGATATCGCACCCCATACCATGACAGCTGATGCACTCTGGAACCGTTGTACGGCTAATTTGTCCACAGGAATATCCTTCAATGAAGCACCATAGACACGATCGTTTTGTTGGTTGTGACTGTCTTGTAACTGGAACATCTTTTCATCGGAAAAAATAATATCATCGCCGTCGTGCCAAGCTAGCAATTCACTACATTTTTTCACTCTAGCTTGTTTCTGGGCATCTGTTAAGCCATGAATTTTTTGTTTTTTGTAGGCCTTTAGCCCAAGATCATATTTTAAAATACGACTCATTGTTCGACGGGATATCTTCATATCTTTAGCAAGTTTGCTTGCACTTCGAGCTGGATTTCGTCTAATACGCTCACGAATATTTTTAATGATGTTTTTGGTGCGAACAGATGGCTTTCTCCCAGGTTTGGGCCTGATTTGTGAAGATCCCGTTTTTTTGAATCGCTTGACGGTCCGCGATATAAACCTTATATTGATATTTAAATGTTTCAGCGTCTTCAATATCTCACACGGTCGGTTTTTTTTCTGGCACAAATCGCACACGAGCTGGCGTTTCGCGTCCATTGTTGAAAACAATATAAAAACAAAATATATCAAGCTGACGTGTAGAAATCATAAAGAAGGTTAAATTGTCAACAAAAAAAAATTACGAATGAATAAGAAGTTTAGTTATATTTAAGTAAAAAAGCCACACACAACTAGAACACTTAATCTGCCCAACCCTGTACAATTAGCAGTCAACCAATTACCTACTACCTATAGTTACTAATGCACAAATGACATGTTCTCATAAAATTACGGTTTAATTTTCTTAAACTGCTTTCCGATAAGTCTCGGACTGCGTCGAAGACACGTCGCCGTAGTTCTTCTTCGTTTATTATAGGTTTTGAATAAAATTTATCTTTTACGCATCCCTAATAAAGAAAAGCCCAATGGGTTTAAATCCTGTTATTTAAGACCGGCCGAGTTGCCGCCGATTCTGAATCGTTTTTTGGAAAATCTTTTTTATAAACTTATCTTTTAAACATCCCCAATAAAAGAAGTCCAATAGGTTTAGATCCGGGGAACGCGGTGGCCTTAAAATTGGTCCCAATTGCCAAATCCATCTGCCAGGGTACGTGTTGTTTAGGTGCTCGCGGACTGAGCCATAGCGTACCTATTGTACCAGGCAGCCATCTTGCTGGAACCACTTCCTTTGCCTCAATGCCGACGGCGTGTCCCCAATAAATATTATATTATAATTCTGGCCATTCAGAATCGGCGCAACTCGACCGGTCCTAAATAAAAGGATTTAGGGGGAAGCGGATTAGTAGAAGTGAGAGGAAACTCTAAACTCTACCGTAGAGTTAGGGAAGTTATTATGGTCTCTGTCTAAATAAATGTCTGTCTGTTTAAATTCGGTTTTTATGAATTTAAATTTGGTTACATACCAAGCGCCACCTACCGGGTTCACTTGTGTTTTCAAACCATCCAGGAACCCATTGAAATAGACACACAAAATTTGATCCAAATCAGTCCAGCTGTTTAGGAAATAGGCGATTGGTGACATACCAACAGCAGCACCACCTACCGGGTCCAATTGTGTTTTCAAACCATCCAGGAACCCGTCGAAGTATACACACAAAATTTCATCCAAATCGGTCCAGCCGTTTAGGAGTTGCACAGCAGCGCCACCTACCGGGTCCAATTGTGTTTCCAGGAACCCCTTAAAATATACACACAAAATGTCATAGCTTCTGCCCGCGACTTCAACCGCGTAGATTTCGATTATCGTTATTCCCTCAGGATTTTTTTGCAGCGTGAAAGGGTAAAAACATCCATACATCCATTTTATTTTATTTTCTAATCTATTTATTTATTTTTATTATGTTTGAACCTTGATCAACCAAACATTAATGATATTCTTCAAAAAAACACAAAGAAATGAGATATCGTAGATTACCTACACGATTTTACTTGGCATTATTAGCATTGGTTTCCTCCAGTTATCCTTATTGGGAAAGATGATACGAATTCCTACTTGTTATCATTGACATATCGTTTATTTTTGAATCGGCATAATATACACATTTTTTTAAGTTATTTGCTTATATTTTTAATTGGCATAATTTGAAAACGGTGTAACTTTTACTGAGATCATGTTAAGCTGGTTTTGTTGGTCTTAAGTTGAGGAATCTCCGGTGTCAACGTGACCTTGCTATTTTTGGGACACCCTGGATACGATAGGAATATAAAATTAAAATAAATAAAACGGGTCTAACATTAGATCATATTATTTATATTATGAGTTTATAAGGGATCGGACCGGAACATCTGACAGGAAGTAAGCTCGCGTTACGTGAATGATCTAATTACAAATTTGAAGATTATTTTTGGAGATTTTATTACCTGCTGGTTACCTACAAAACCTGCTGGTTAACTAAAAATAACACAATATAGCCAGCTACTTAGAAGAATTCATGCATGAAACGTCATTTTCGCTGATTGCTTATCATGGAGAACTTATCTATGACCAATAAAATGTTATCGCCCCTTATCAGACGCATTTTTAAAACCGTTATGCTATCGACACTGATGCATAGTCTCAATTGCTTATAACTCGTCTACCCACGCGTTCTTAATTGATAACAAAACTACTACCTACTATTCCTACTAAAATAATCGGTAGTTGAATACTAGATATGGACGTCGTTTTACAGGAGTTGCGATGAATGGATGAACTACACGCGTGTGTGTCCTCCTTTTAAACAAAGATATAAATTTCAAATAACTTTAATTAATTTTAGGAATTTGCAGTCTTGTGATGTGAACTCTTGAGAATGCAAATGTCTATGGATCTTAGATTAGATGGACTTACCATCGGGTGACCTGAGTATTCGTTTGCCTTCTCCTTGACATAAAAATACACAAAATTCATAAAAGAGAACATATTAATAACAAGAGACATAAATCAGCATATAAAAACAAAAAACAATACAGAACTTAAAAATAAAAGACATAAAGAGAACATAAAAAAAAATACATAAAAGGGAACATAAAAACAAAAGATATACAAGTAGATACAGAACAACAGAAATCATATGGCTAAATTTATTGACACAAAGGAATTCAATTTATAGCTTAGTATAATAGCTTTCCAATTTCAATGAGTAATATTTTGTAGTGAAACTTTCGAGTTACCACCAAATAAATAACGAACCTTATTTGCCTTGGGTACCTATCTTATTTATGGACTTAACATCTTATTTTAGGTCGATTCAGGCAGGACATGATCAAAATCGTTACAAAAAAAACTGTTAACATTAGTAGGATTTATGTAAAAAACAATGTTTACATGGTGTGGTCACTTAAAGAAACAATTAAGTTTCTTCATCTATTCCAGGTCAAAGTGTTTCCCGGCGAAAGCAAATTCGAAACTACACTACAGGAAAGTTCGTGGCCAGTTTGGAACGAAGACTTCAAGTTTCACCTCAAACAGAAGGAAACAAAAAAGTCAACAGAGAAACCTGACCTTCAGAGCCTTGTCGCCGGCCATTTTTTGTCCCTCACAATTTACGCCTTATTAGAACCCCCAAAACAGGACTCAGACAGACGGAAAAGTGTAAAAACGTTGGATAATAAAAAGAACCCGAAAATGGCTGAACCAGAAGAACATAAAGCAAAAACCGGTTTTTTAGAAAAGACTTTCAGCAGTTTCAAATCGACCAAAGCTGAAGCGATCGCGCAGAAATCCGTTTTAGAGAAGCGAAGAACAGTTGGTGCGGCGACGTGGAATTTTGATTCTAAGCTCTTCCAGAATGATCTAAAAAATGGTTTAATTGGTACACCAGACATTTGGAGACCAATAAACGCGATCGCGAGCGGGCTCGCGGCTAATGACACAAGAGTAAGTAATGTTGTTTTATTTTTTGAAGCTTCGCAGCGAATAAAATAAAGTAACTGCCAAAGTTTATCAAATAATTTTCTATAGTTTTTATCATTTTTAATCAGTCTAAATGAAATAACACACGTTTCCAATTATTCCGTTGCAGCGAGCTCTGTTAGTTGATCCTCTGAACAATTATTAACCGGCGATTTTAAGTTGTCCCGTGAGAGCACACAAAGAAAATTTAAGGGCGTCCATTCTAAATTAGGTAGCTCCACTCATCGAGTAACGGCCGAACCCTATATTCAAACCGAGGATAGATAAGGCTTACCTCGGGTTAAAATTTGACATTTGCCCATACAAAATGTGTCAAATTTTAATCCGAAGTAAGCCTATCTGTCCGCGGATTGAATATAGGGTTTGGCCGTAAGCCAGCTCGTATGACTCCACTGACTTGTTCGACCGTTCGACAGAGAGTTTATCTCTATCCTAAAGTATCACACTGCGAGAATGATAAATGGGAATATGCATGGATTATATTAATCACATTTCTCCAACAAAATATGAAAATAACGTAAAAGAGATTTTCACAAGTAAAATAAAATTAAAATCGGTCAAGAAATACGGATGATGCAATCATTTCAACCTGTTAATTAGACAGCGATTTGACAGAAAGATCCGATATGCACTGTGACGTCATGTAATGTCGGTCATATAAACTCTGTTTTGCTAGAAAGGGATAGGAACTAATCTTTGTTCGCTTATCTTATAATATCTTAGTTGTTTTTACTGTTTGTTACATGAAATTAGATTTTATTTAAGCTGTGAAGATAGAGTCATGTCATGAATATTCCGTTTTATCGAGGTTTTCAAATTTTACATTTCGCTCATCCAATAGAATAATGACATAATTGCATTTTTAGCATGCATGTTATGTCATTGTTCCACGCGATAGACCTGACCTTTAGAACACTTATGACGGTAAAATCTCAAAACCCGATTTTTTGCAATTATGTCATTATTCTATTGGATGAGCGATTTGTAAAAGTTGTAATAGTTTAGTATAACGTTGCTCAGCGAATAAAGTTTAAGTAAGGTACAGAGGAACATAATCCAAATTTATTTAGAAATACATACCTACCCACATTCGATGAGCGACGACAAACATTTGATATATTGATAGTTATTTCAGGTCTAACGAAATGAGGCCACTCGAAAACAGACGTTAGCTTCATTAACGTACTCGTAGGTACTATACTTTGTTTATTTTTATGGTTTTTCCTGAATGACATCATTTACAACGTTTCTTCATCCATTCCTACTGATAATACACACATTCCAACACGACCGAATCAAGTAATATATACATGCATAACTTCACGCCTGTAATCCCAGAGTGGGCTAGGCAGAGCTACAGAATTACAACTTTAAAAAGTTGTTGATAATTAATAGTAACCACAATTTGCACAAATAGGCTAAGATGTTTACCAGCATATTAGTGACAGGTTGCAAGCCCATCGCTTAACAGTACTATAAGCCTATATTCCCTTAGTCGCCTCTTACGACATCCACGGGAAGACATGGAGTGGCACAATTCTAACCCGGCAACCACACGGCAATATATACCTAATATAAAATAATTTCAGAACGTTGTTTGCTCGGTAGGAACCTACGGGCTCTAAGGAAAAAGTTTAGTTAATGTTTATTATCCTACCTCCGGTATCGTCTATCAATCTCAAATAAGTTATATAAACAATTAATATTTGTTCACGTGGAACAACTAGGTAAGTATTATCAGCTAGAAACTTTCAAAATTTCATTTATTTGTTTACTAACGACCCGCTCCGGATTCGTCCCGGCGGGATCTATCATAAACTTTTTAAATAAGTATCAGATTTTAATTTCAAAATGTAGAGTTCGCAATTACTTACCACTCTATTTCAAATACGTATCTTAATGTAAGTACTTACGTAAGATTATATTTTCACTTTAAAAAAAAACGTGAACTGGAAAACCATGAAATTGCATGGTTCATCTTTCAAAGCGAATCTCAAATACCTAGTTACTCAGGTGATTAGACATATTTTTCCTTCTCAGGTTCCTCCCTTTAGGCACATTTTCTCTCATTAATAGTAAAAATGGTACTAAATGGTACCTAGTTTCGAAAAACTCAACGGACTACTTAAGGCATTATTTCAATTTGATTAATAATTTAATATTTTCCTTGCAGAACCTGTCAAAAGTTTTAAAAACTTCAAAAAATTCAACTCAGTATTAAATTAATCTGACATGTACCTCTATAGCTCTATAATTAAATTCCTCAATTGGTAGGAGCGGAATGAGTCATGCGATGATTCAATAGTACACGTTTCTTGTAGAGATTCCAAATAGAAGCCGCCACAACACAATAGAATAGATTTAACCTTGACCATCCTTGATCACCTACCCAGGTGACCTACGGTCGAGATGTCAAATATACACACACAATGTTTTTTTTAATGTATTTGTACTCTTTGTTATTTGAACGACCTTAATCGTTAGTGTGCGTGCAAAGCACAGTCAGGGAATTGGACTTGCATTCAAACGTAGAACCATAAAACCATTGTCACAATATCCGATTAAAGTGTGTTAAGACGCAGATGATGAATAGGTACCTCTACATACTTCACGGTTCTGCGGCAGTTTGCATTTTAATTTATTGACTGTAGTGTACATAGGTATTTAGGTACACACTTTTGACATTGACCGTGGATTTTTTATTCAATTTAAAATTGGACTCGCGACTCTGTATCTTATAACGTGTAGGTACTACACTGTAATCATAAACGCATTATTAAAGTGTTCGTGCCAAGACTGTGTATTTGTTTTTTATCTGCGGCACAAAAAACATGCATTAGGCTCTAGAGCGGCTTAAAATATCCACAGTTGAGTAGTATGACGTTACCAGCGAAGATTATTTCGAGTTATTATTAGGAAACTGGGCTTCTATTCTACTTTGTAAAACAATATTGCTTTTGACGTGTTTTGGTATTGTTTTTTAACTCAGCTACCATTAATGTCAAGTAAATAAGAACCATCGTAACGCTGACAATACGTAGCACGTCAAAAGCAATATGGTTTTACACAGTAGAATAGAGGCCCCGTTTTCTAAAAGTCACTCGAAACAATCGCATACCCAGGTGTCAGATTAAGCCTTGCGAGTCGCGCGTTTTAAACACTACTTAATTAGTGCAAGGCGTCTTGAAAGTGAATAACGTCATTGTGTTCGTATGTCATTCGAACAAAAATGGTTACAGAAACCTCTATCAATAATGGCTGATGTCTTCAAACGTCACATCATCAAAATCAAAATCAGAAAGAACCCTACGTAAAATCACGGCGTCTATTCAAATATGAACATTTCGTTGCCATCCACAGAGAGAGAACAAGAAGGGTCAACTGGAAGTGACCCTGCTGTACACGGCGAGCGAGGACGGCCTTAACGACACGGTGCAGCTCACCGTCAACCGGCTGCGGTGCAGTGTGATGACGATGCAGGAACAAGAACAGTACAAAGGTAACTTAACCTTATGCCGCGATGCTGACTCTTCTTCAAGCATGACGCCAATCGGCGTCCGCGGTTTTCGAGAAGCGTTCTTCAATTCGTGACGCCAATCGGCGTCAGCGGCTCCCAGCTAAAGCTAAATGTGTTGCCGATCCGTGGCAGCCAGTCCAATTTAAGTTAAATTGGCGATCGAATATTAAGAAAAACAAAATTATGTGTTATTTTATTAAACTGACTAAATACAACTAGTACTTTTGAAGGCTAAAAAAATCAAATATCAAATCACGATATTTGGGTGAGGACCAAAAAGTTGGATCATAGTTAAATGCGGTTAAGTATACAAACAACGAAGTCCAACATAAATCCGTTGTCCAACGAAAAGTATCCCTACAATTGTATCGTTAATTTTCGTGTCACAACACTCACAACACTCACAACGGAAAAGTTTCATAGAAAATTCAATTGAGTGAGTTAGCCTGCCCAACTTTTGGACCATACTTATTTAATCCCGAAACAAATGCCACGGAACCGTTAAGTTAAAACATGACGCCGATCGGTGTCCACGGCATTGTGACAGGGTAAAGAAAAACTCCTTTCGGCGTAATCGAAAGTTAATGGTTTAATATCCCACTAATATTCTTAATGGTACAGTCAGCTGCAGAAAAAAGGATACCCCGCCCTCCTGGTAAGGATTTTGAAAACCTGTGGTAAGATTTAAATGATTTTGAGTTTATGTGTAGACAATATTGAAATCTTCAATTCACCGAAAAATCATATAAATTTAACAACAAGTACATACATAAACTCACGCCTTCATTCCCAGAGTGGGGTAGGCAGAGCTACAGAATTACCAACAACAAGTTTTTGGAGAAAAACGATCCTTACCAGGAGGGGGGGTACCACAGATCACAGAAACAAGGGAGATATGTCATGAACGCCAATTCGTACAAGACCCGGTGTCGCCACTTTTAAACATGTGTGCGTCTTACGCTTACGCTCTATTAACTACTACAAAAACAACCTCCTCATAATTGGTTACAGCTTACGAACTAAAAACGCCGTAACATAGTTTTGATAGTAGCAGGAAATTAAGCTTTATACACTAAGTTCTCAAGGTTGAAAAATGCTGAAAGATCGTTTTTTTTCCATCGTAGTTCAGTCACTGAACGTAAGGTAGCGCTTACTCGTCACTTAGCTGCCATCTATGCGACGAGTAATTAATTAGTTCCTCAGAGCTAGATGGCGCCAAGGTAGTAGTCCCTATGTTCAACAGGTTAAGGACTACCCACACACAGCGACATCTAGTTATACTTTTTTCAAGAGGTGTGCGTTTCTCTCCTGTCGTCCACTTAGGGATGCCACAAGGAATGTTTCAAAATATATCGATAAACAATTCAAACTTGTTTGCAACGTTAATATAGGTACTATTCAATTTACAGACAATAAGTACTATTTTTATTATTTTACTACTAGGTTAATACAATTACATCATTTAAACTAAATATATTATTGTTAGAATAGAATAATATTTTATTAGCAAGAATACGGTTTGCGTAAAATTGATACATAAGATTTTAAATTTGGAACGATACCTATATTAGAACGTAACAAAAAAATGGCCGAATTTCTTTGGTTAAATTTTCTGGAGCTGTTTAAGATTTTCGTTTTGATTAGTACATAAAAGTCTAAATTGTAAACTTGGACTTTATGATGTTAATACAAATATACTAATAAAATGGGTTCGGTTGAGTGTCACGTCACAAGATCTCAGTTTGGGACAAACCAGTAGTTTACCGACTTGATTATGTAAACTTTATTTCATAAATGGTACAAATTACTTAAAACAGAAAGATAGACTTAATACTTGGGGCAATCTCTACCATCCAACCTTTAGGCTTGAATCCTTTTAAGAGTGAGTCGGCGCGAGCTGTCAATCAGCGCTGTGTGCAAACACAGCTCAATACTGAGCCAGAGCCCTTTGCCTTTGTGGTTGGTTAATTTATTTTTATCTTAATTGTATGATTTGCCTACTTATATTTGAATTGCTAGAGTCCTTCGTCGTTCGTTAATATTGTAAAGAAAATTAAATTTTGTATAACGTGAAAATTTATTTAAATGATTTTTCTTCTGTTTTAAGCGTGTCGTGGTAGTGATAAATAACTAGAACTATTAACACATTGAATTCTATTGATAGCTGTAGAATAAGCCATTTATCGATAGTCGATAGAAATCACGTCAACACAACTTTCACAACCTTACGCTCTGAAATCCATTCAAATATAAAATATTCATTTAAAAATATAAATAATGCTTAAAAACAAAATTTACCGGTGGTAAGTTATGCCCTTTGATTTTATATTAACGTTTGTATTTCGATTTTTGCACACTTTCACGCTACATACAGTCATTTTATCATTTAAACGGAGCTTCTATACTGACAGCGTTCAGTGAGTGACTGTGTCAACGCTTGACACGCCTCGTGCCGATATGGTCAATTTGACCATATCGAGGCGACACGAACCACGCCCCCATAACATATCTCCCTTGTTTCTGTGATCTGTGGGGGGTACCCTTTTCTCTGCAGCTGACTGTACCTATCGAGAAGGCTAACGGGCACAAATTCCACCTGATGATAAGGGGGCAATGTCAAGACTGCAAATATTGCCAACTCTTAGGGCGATGGAATGTGCGGATACTACTGCTTGGTGGTAATCTGGTAATAGCCGACCCACGTGAACCCCGCTATCCCTAGGGGGTGATTTGGGCGTGCTCACAATAACTCACGGAGGTTGCATTGCAAGTCAATGTATAAGGACAAAGAAAGAACCTTAATTTAATAAAATATAAGTATGTGAAATTTTGTTAAGTATAAAGTTTAGGTAATGTTGTTTGACTCAATCACGTATGGCAAATACTCATAACTCATATCCTAGATCGGATTATTAATATTGTGGTAGTTGGTAAGAATTTTTGCTTGATTGAATGAATTGATGAAGCATTTATGTGTTTCTGTTTGAGGAAGACAACCGGTGAAATTACTGGCATAGTCACATTCCATCTCAGTCCTCAGGGTTGGCAACACATTTGCGGTCTTCGGATTGCAGTCTTAAGATTGTACTCTTGAGAATGCAAGTGTCCATCAGGTGTTATTTCAGCTCGTTCGCCTTCTACATCCCATTAAAAAAAACAAGAACTTTACTGAAATAAATCTTTCCTGTAACTTACTCATTTAAACGCAAAAAAAATACTGTACTATTTGGGAGCTCATTATGGCCACGTCTATGTATGAATGTATTTATAAACACTTTATTGTACAAAATAAAACACAAGAAGATGTATGCAAATGGTTACGTAGCAAAACGACTAAAATCAAATGTTATAAACTTGATACACATACGTCTAGAATGCCGAACGCCTAAATGAATAAAGTTCGTAATCTATAACGTTCGAAATATATACAACACGACTGGTCGAATGAATATAATATCGAATTACAAAATGAATAAGATTATTTGACATAAACTTGATACACATAGGTCTTAGAATGTAGAAAGCCTGAATTAATAATGTTCTAAACCTATAACGTTTGATATTATCTAGCCGCGATTAGAAAGGGATTAGAAGTGACAGTTTTACCATATACTTATGTCAAAGTGCGTATGACAGCTATTCCAATCCCAAAGTAATCGCGGTTTCATAATACACATACATACAACACGACTGTACCTCTGATACATGAATATTTGTGTAATAATACAAAATATTGTATGGTATGAAAATTTATTTAAACTTACTAAAACACGGTACTTATTCCTTTCATTACAAAACAAACATTTCAAAGTAAAATCACAAATTGGCAGCAATACTCTTTAAAAGGTTATTCGTGTATTTTTGTAATAATATTTGCTATATTACAAGAATCATTTTTTTAAGATAATTGATATATTGATAGCCTGATAACTAGTTAAGAGTAATTTGCTGCACGCATTTGGTATTTGCCATTTAAATTAGTTATAAATTTCGTACGTTATGTAATTTGACTTTATGTATTTTGTACGTTATACATAGTCAGCAGTATAGATTATAAACGTTATGAATTTAGATCGTAGACATTTTGAACTTATGATAAATGATGTTATTGATGTCGTACGTTATGGAATTTGACTTTATATATTTCGATCGTATGAAAAACGAACTTATAATATTCGATTTTAGACGTTTTGCTACGTAACCATGCAAATGTACATGTTTATTAGGAGCAGCATAATAATTAAACGAACCAATAAAATTGTAATAAATCGCTGCTTTTTCTCGATGTGGAAAAAGTTTTCATCTCTCTCACACTTACATGTTTTGTCAGAAAGTGACGGATGTTTTTATCCACACCAATAAACGCGACCAAAATAGGCCTCTGATATAGGTTGACGTCGCGTTGGCCTAGTTGGTAGGGACCCTGCCTTCGAAGCTAGCGGTCCTGAGGGGCTTATTGCCCATCGCACTCGCGATCGTAATCGTTTTCATTTTGAAAATCGAAGGCTTGTCTGCATACAAAATGAAAACAATTGTTCTCTTTGAAGCCCGTTGCGATTGCGAGTGCGTTAGGCAATACTGACGCCGGGTTCATATCCCGGCAAGGGCAGATATTTGTGTGTTGAGAACGAATATTTGTTCCTGAGTCATGTATGATTTCTATGTACTTAAGTAAACAATATTTCTCTATATAAATATTTATATCGTTGTCTAGAGTAGGTACAAGCCTAGAGCTTTGTTTGGGACTATTTAAATTGGTGTGACATTGTTCCCTCATATTATTATTATTAGGTAATAATAAGGATACAGGCTATCTAAAAACAAATGTCGCGCAAAACGTACCTTATTTCACTTTACTTAATTAATCTTGCTTCAATTTCGTTATTACACTGAAGTTATAGCACTTATGTCAGCTCTCAACGTCCACATTACGATTAAGGTCGCCGTCAATAGAACTTCCAAAAGATGTAAACAAAACCAAACGATCCAATTCACCATGATTAATCGATAATCACATACTTTTAAAGATCAAGTGAGGTATTTGCAATGATTTATACACTAGATCATTATTTTTATATCCAGTTTAAGATGGAATAACTATTAATAAAAACACGCTTGGTGAATATTTGAGGTTATGTGTCAATCAGTACTTATTTCTTTACATCGTTCACGAGTTCTATTGACGGCGACTTTACGACATCAAAGTAACCTAATACAATGTGGAATAGAGAATCAGAAGTTGTTTCATAGTAAACTTTCCTAATAAACCTAATCGCTTCAATATGGTTCTATTCTATTCCCAAACGCAAAGGAGAACTTGTGGTTCGTTAAAACAAGGGTTCGCAGCTACGGATAAAACATTTGAGGATTAGGAAATGTTAAGCAGAAATATTTTATTTACGCAACCAATTTATGAACAGGTAAATGTAAAACGGAAATTTAAATTTAGAATACACTTATTCAATTTCTATTTAATTGCGAAGGTTTATGGGAATATCAATTAGGGACAAGTCGATTCAGAATTTCTACCGTGAATTTATTTATTTTTAAAAACTGGGCAACGGTATGTCTGACCATGCTCAATAGGGGACGTACCCTAATATTATTTTATATTATTTTTACTACTTTGTCGGCATGACGAATATGTATATTCATGCCAAATAACAGTTTCCTGGAACTAAGAGTCTAAGCTAAGGTCTCCTGCGGACGGACGGACAGACAAACATAGTGAAACATCATGTTGATTTAAACTAGGTACCTTTTAACATATTTGTAGGAGTTTTACTTCAGATTACTGTTTGGCCGTACACTATGACGTTTAGATTATTATTTAAGCTTAATGTGACACCGAAATAAAAAGCTATCATACAAATACAACCCGTACTTCGGCTTCCAAAGTTAAGCAACTAAGTAGTATAAGCGTAGACTAAAACAGTTTTCGTGTCGTGTTGATAAAATCAGTTTTGCCAATACGAGTATTTGTAGCAGTTTAACTTAAGATTGCAACAATTTAAGCAAAAATTGCATCAAAATAAGAAGCTATTATAAAAAAACAAATCCGTATAAAAATTAAAAAAAAAATATTTTTTTGGTTCTTGTATTTGGACTTTGATTTATTGTTCGTTTTATAATTTTAATCGATAGAGTTTTTAAAAATACTTATTCTGTGAAAATGTCGACTGGTTCCTCATTACGGCGCGCACCGCTGTGATTTGATGATGGCATCATCACATCAGTGAGCACTAGCAGACGGGTTTCGAGCGCCGCATACGAAATTTAAATTTAATATCTCAGAAACTATTTGATGTACCTACCGAAATATATTTTTTCACCTGTTTTCTGTTTTTAATAAAGAATACGGTAAGCCAAAGATCTAAACCGGCTGATTTTCTCATTCATACTTGTTATTGTGTTTGTAGTAATGGCGTCGGAATCGGAAGCATACTCTGAGTATGGTCTGACGTGCTCTTGCCCAGTTTTACCTATATTGTGATTTCGGTACGAGCTCATATTTTAATTACTAAGTACGAGCATAATGTAAAGTAAAATGTTGGTTTTTACCACAATGAAAACGAAGATATAATTTTCTGTAAATAAAAACATTAATAACAGGTATAATTATACATAAAATGTGGTTACAGAATTATCAACAAGTCTTTAGAGTTGTTGGTAATTCTGTAGCTCTGCCAAACCCACTCTGGGAATAAAGGTGGATACATGTATGTATAAATATTCAAGGGGAAACTGTATCCGTCACCTACGATACCGTCGATAATATTTTGAGAAGAAACGTGTTTATTCGCGCAACGGTCCTAAAAGGTCGTCTAATCTTCTTTTATGGGGCCTGAACGAGCAAAAAGCACGTTGCCTTCTTTTGTTTATGCTCGAAAAGTTTTTGCCCGAAAACCCAGACTATTCCAGACATTCACTATTCGACGGAAAACTGTGTGCTGGGTGTAATTAAAAGGTGTTAAAAGTGTTTATTTGTGTATGGTATTAACGCTAATAAGCTGGTTATTGCTTACTAATTATAATTTGTGCGCGAATCGAACTTGGAGTAATAATCGCTGTATTGCCAAATTATGTAGATTAGCCAATATTAAATATTAACATTATTCATTCCCGTTAAATTATCTGATACTCTGTTAATCATCATTATACGGGTGATTATCTCAGCGACAATTTTTTTGCGGCGGAGCTGATAATCATAGTGTGGAGTAATTATTTAAGAAGTTTTAATTTTTTTCTGAAAAAAACATACTAATTATTATATTAAGCCAAATCGCAAAGTGTTATAAAAGTCATTCATGTTTATTAAAAAAATATATTTTCGTCGAAATCATAATTTTGGTGTGGCGTCCAGTACCTGTTGTTCTTGATATATGATTAATTATAGAACCATAATATCCATTTATTTAACTTAAATTGCCATTACTTTAATTCCTCATTACTTTATACATCATATAAGAACATATAAATAAGGATAAGTACATTTATTGATACTCAAAACTTGGCCCTAAAGGTTGTCCGGGTGAAATTGTCAATTTTGTTGGTAACTATTGAATACGATTTTGTCGTCGTACAAAACGCAATAAGACCACCTAACGGGAAGTAACCTGTTCGTTCAGTTCAACTCCAGCCTTGACGGATGACACACGTGCCATATCTTGCCAGATCTGTCCGCCAAGAACATAAGTACCTAATTTTGGTGTGTTAAAATACTTTTTTATGCAATTTTGGTGGTATATGTTATTAATGACTGAGTAATATTTGTTCGTGTTTGAATTTAATGTAAGGCGTGTTAGCAGTCTCATTTTCAATATATAAAGTTAAATTCGAAGTGTATGTTACTGTTTTTTTAAAATATTTTTTTTATGCACGTTTCCTAATTTTGGTGAACCAATTTTGGTGGTTTTGATGCCACCAAAATTGTTAATACTATGTATAGTTCCATATTTGTAATCATATACTTTGTATTTACAATATTATTGACTCAGAACACTTATTTCGAGTAATATATATAAACACTTAATCATACTACTAATATTATAAACGCGAAAGTTCGTGAGTTTATATGGATGTATGGATGGTTGTTACTCTATAACACAAAAACTACTAGACGGATTTTGATGAAATTTAACATGGAGATACCTTCTACCTTGGATTAAAACAAAGTCTACCTTAAATAATGCTATTCCTTCGGGAACTGTTTCTACGCGTACGAAGTCGCCGCTGGAAGCTAGTTTACAATAAAACTAAATTACTTGTATAAATTCATGGTAAAAATTAAAATTTGGTATTAACTGTCTGCTGGAAATGAAAAGAAAGTAAGGCTTTTTATAATCGTTTTAATTATAAATACCAAAATACAATGTTATTAGTATATATATTTTTTTTAAATTACGTACGATTTTCCTATGGATGGATGGTTTTTTTTTGGATTGTTAGAGTCAAACAGTAAGTAATTAACAAATTTTACCTGTAATCAACAATACCTAATCCTAGGATATAATTAGATAATGTTTTACTTCAAGGAATTATATAACCAGAGATCGGACAAATGGGTGTCATTACTCGCAATAATGTGGACATGACTCCAAAGATTTTAATTAAACAAATTAAATTACATTAATTGATTTGTTAATTGAACCTTAATCTTGATCCTTTACAGGTCAATAATAATAAATAATACAAAGACGCGAGGAGTGGCCATTATTATTAACCTTTCGAAACCCAATACATATAGCGAAAAAACAAAACTGTCATTAATGTCTTAAATTAGAATTAAAATACTTTTTGTTTCTGGCTCCTTTGGGAGCTGGCGGGTACCGAAAGGTTAATATCTACTTAAGTTTGCTCCATTAACTTCCGTGGATTGCAAAAGAAGCTTTCATCTCGTAAGTTTATTTTAACGTTGAAAAGGAATAAACTAACCACGGAAAAAATATTATTAAATAAAATTAAATATTCTATGCATTATTTTTAGGGTAAGTAATCAATGAATGTAATTTAGTTTGATTAATTAAAATCTTTGGAGTCATGTCCACATTATTGAGAGTAATGACACCCATATTCCGATCTCTGTATATAACTTAAATTAATATGTACTCATAATCGTGGACATCAGTCAGAAACCTATAATAATTGCACATAAAGTCATAGAAGTATAATCACCGTTTATATTTGTACTTCAATGACTTTTATTTAAATCTGGCAATAGTTGAGATCTTCGACTCTCCGAATAAAACAGTAAGTAATTATAAAATTTTACTCGTAATCAACAATATTTAATCCTACGGACATGATAAGTTCAATTCCTAACTAAAGAAATTATACATATAGGTAACTCACATTAACATTAACAATCGTGGGCATCAGTCAGAACCCTATAATAATTGCACATAAAGTCATAGAAGTACAAACACTTTTTACAAAAATAAGAAGTACAAATATAAACGGTGATTATACTTCTATGACTTTATGTGCAATTATTATAGGTTTCTGACTGATGTCCACGATTTTTAATGTTAATGTGAGTTATGTAATTCCTTGAGTTAGGAATTGAACTTATTATGTCCGTAGTATTAAGTAATGTTGATTATTGTAAAATTTTATAATTACTTACTGTTTGACTCGAAGATTCGAAGATCTCAACTGTTGCCAGATTTAAATAAAAGTCATTGAAGTACAAGCATAAAAAGTGATTGTACTTCTATGAATTTATGTGCAATTATTATAGGGTTCTGATTGATGCCCACGATTATCCTTATGTGAGTTATATAATTCCTTGAGTTAAGAATTGGACTTATTATGTCCGTAGGATTAAGAATTGTTGATTACGAGTAAAATTTTATAGTTACTTACTATTTGACTCGAAGAGTAGAAGATCTTAAAGATTACATTGTATTTTCGTATAATTAAAACGATTAATAAATTTATTGCTTTCTTTTCATTTCCAGCAGCAAATTTAATAACCAAATTGTAATTTTTATCATGAATTAGCACAAGTACCTAATTTTGGTGTAAATGTGCAATTTTGGTGGCCAATTAATCTAATTTTGGTGAGTACAAGCAATTTTGGTGGGAGCCAAATTACAAAAAACATAATATCTCTAAAACCATTATGTATGATGAAAGGCCACTACTACGCTTTATTGATTATGACTAGTTACGTATTATTTACATGAAATTTTGACTCAGAAATCAAAAATAAAAAATGCCACCGAAATTTGATAAATTTCGAGCTTGTTGAAATTCACCCATACAGGTCGACGTGACGGCTGGTTGAAAAATACGGGAATTAATAAAAGTCAGGGAACTGTCATGAACAACTTCACTTGGAGTAATCATCAGCAATTTAGGATTTTAAAAAATTGCGTTTGTTCGCGCCTTTGTCCGTGTGCGAACGATGTTATTTTCGCAGATTTAATGTGAATCTTGTCCTTTTAATTATCTATCAAAGATTTTATAAACTTGATACTTACTTTATAACACGCAAGCTCGCGTAAAATCATTAAAAGGGCATTAAGTCTCTTAAAAAGAGATCGCTGTATCTTCAGAGCTCGTAATCGACAACTTAAAAAACGTAAAAGTCATACCGTACTTACCTATTGTAAATAAAATCAAGATGAAAGAATTTTAAACGTTAATAAGACAGACAAAGGGAGTAGTTATTAGCGTAACTAATAATTAACATAGTTATATTAAACTTACGCGAATAAACTTATATTCCTTAAGAACTAACGAGAAAAGAAAGGACATTAAACTATGATAGTTAATATACCTTCTGTTAGTAAACAACTAACGAGCCCGGAGAAATTCTGTACTCTGGGGCTATGTACGAGTATAATATACATTCCCGCCGTGGGCTGCCATTCCAAACCTATGATTAAGTAGCCCGGGTCGTCTTTAATAAATTACACTTTATTATTATGACCCCTTACGCCCGCGCCCATAAGATACTCTTAACAAGACGTAATAAACACTTCAGTTTGTGCTAGGTAACCTTTGTCCTTTTTTTATTTGATGAAATTAGTCGCCTTTGGTTTTTAGGTTTCCGTCCCCAAAGGCTTCATACCTCCAGTTTATACCTTTTTACCCGACTGCCGAAGGAGGAGGGTAATGTGTTTACCAGACTATACATATATGTACATATGTATGTTTGTCTTATCTTTTGAGTGTCACTAAAGATATTACAGTTATTAAAATTTAATTTCGCAGCAACCAGCCGCTATTTTGTAAAATAGAAAAAAGTAGTCGATGAACTATGAATAGTACCTAACTATCATCAAATAGGTATTTAAAAACCACCTTTATGTTTTTGACAACAATTTTATACATAGGTACATACATAAACTCACGCCTTCATTCCCAAAATGGGGTAGGCAGAGCTAAAGAATTACCAACAAGTCTCAAAACTTCTTGATAATTCTATAGCCACATTTTGCACAAGTAGGCTAAGATGTTTCCCAGTGTATTAGTGACAGGTGGCAAGCCCATCGCCTAACAGTACTACAAGCCTCAATAATTTTAATTTTGAATTATCATTTAAGATTTATTACGATTTAAAGTTGGTTAGCAACAGACGGGTTTTTTACAGCTTGCTTTTTGTAACCTAGTGGGATTACTCCATGCCAGAGTAAAAAAAAAAAAAAAAAGTTGTTCACTAATGTGGGTGAATGGGCATGAACAACTGGGAATTTTATTTCCCAGGCCCTTATATCCGTAAAATAGACATCGTTATCAGATAAATCTACTACAACCTCTCACCCTTGACTTTTTCGTTTTGAGACCCAAAACTTCACTAATTTATATAAATTGCAGCCCCGTTAACATCTTGGTTCGTAACTTAAAGCAATAACAAAACTTGAATCAGAGCTTCTGCAGGAACATCTGACAATTTAATTATTGATAACTTTGTAAGATTTATGGTTCAATATTTTATCTTTAATATGATTTTGTGTGAGATCCTAATTCAATAAAGAATGTTATTTTTCAGAACATAATTCTATAAGTATTTGTGTGGGAGCCTAAATAATTAAGGAATTTTATAAATTCGGGTAAAACCTTGGAAATTTAACCGAAATCTTCTAATTACACGAGTTCGTGCGATAATGTTGTCGTCATGTGGGTATTAATTATATTAAGGAGAGGTATAATTAATTAATGAGGCGTTAAGAAAATCTTTGTTTTGGGAGTAATATACGTAGGATCTAAACACATTTTTAGATAAGAAGGTGATTCTTAACCATGTGTAATTCTTTATTCATAAATTCATTACTTGAAGTAAGATTAATTAATATAACTGTCAATATGTTTGTAATGCTAGAGAGGTTCTGAAAGCAATACGTCGGTGAAACTGCAAAACCGCGTAAGTGACATTTTAAATAAGGAGCAAAATGCACCTTTTTAATAAGACCGTAAGGTTTATTTTGCTCTATCATAAATTTGTTACTTACGCGGTTTTGCAGTATCGCCGACGAATAGACAGCTGAGTACGGTCGGCCTTATTAGTAGAGGTGCACTTTGTCACTTTAATATCGTGTTTGAACTGCTGGGGGGTTATTATGACCTGTCTATGCAGTCCATTTTACGGTGACCGTATAGGACAGAGCTATAGCAGTTATATAGCTCTGTCCTTTTCTCTCAGCTTAAACTGAACTGCATAGCTATGTCATAATAACCCCTCTGTTCTAATTTGTTAAGTGTTAAAAGCGAGGCCGAATACTAAAAAATACATGTTTTCTTATCAACGTGTAATCTAATCTGCACGCCAAATGTATTGGTAAATTTTTCTGTTTTCGTATAATTTATGTTGGAGTTTGATAAAAAAACATGTATTTTTTAGTTTTCGGCCTCGTATTCTCAAACGTGTAATATTTACAATATATATTATCTGTTTATATAGTAATATAAACAGATAATATTTTTTTTTAATATTGCATAAGAACAAAAATTTCATCTTGTACAAAAGCAAATAAAAAAAGTTGATTTAAATTTGTTATTTTTTTTTATTTTAATTTTTTAAGTTTCGTTTCTGACTTTAGTTTAGTTCGAAGACGAATTTCCGCCCGCTTCCTTTGTGATGATTTTTTTTCAGTTTTTTTAAAATAAGTTCCTAGTTGTTATGCATTTTTGGAGAGCTAAGAAAACAGTTAAGTTTTTAAAATAATCTGCAAGCCAAGTTTTATAACATTTTTTTTTGTTTTTAAGGCATTTTAGTGGAAAGCGATCGCAAAAAAATATTGTTTTTTTTTTGTTTTCCGTCTCGCTTTTTTAAATTTGGACCGATAATTATTGTTTTAATATTGAGAAATAACCAGTGTTTAATAGTATTTATAAATCAGAAAAAAAAAAGATTTAAATTGATACTTTTTTTGTAATAAATTTTTCAAGTTGAATTTCTGACTAATTTAAAAAAAAAACTAAAAAACGCGATAACTCAAAAATGGTTCACTTTTGCATAATGCATATGAGGGTCAAAATTATCGCAAATAGTCACCCCTATCACCTCCTAACGGGAATAGGTCGACTTACCAATAACCCTGTATAACAAATGTTTGTACACGAAGGGTCCACGGAAAGAACATGTCTAGTCACTTTAGTAACTTTTTGAGATATCTCGATTTGAAAGTTAGGAACCATGTCATTTTGTACGTAATTTTCGTGTGGATGTTTATTTAAGAGTGAAAAGATACCAGTTATATGAAGATTTATATCTGAATCTGAAAGGTACGTAATAGTTCATTGCGTCCTCTACATTTCGAGATTAAAAACTCATTTTCAAAAAAAAGTGACTAGACATGTTCTTTCCGTGGACCCTTCACATATCGTAGTTTAAAAAAGTTTAATATTTAAAAAACCATTGCCGACGCGTTCGTAATAAATTTACGAGAATTGTATGAACACATCAGCATTGGTTACATTTTACATGCTAAACCTTATTTATCAGCTAACGAATTGAATAATAGCAATACAATTGGTCAACTAGTTCTTGATTGGTTGTCAATTTTCGTAAGTAATATCTGTAGGTATGAGATGTAAGTACAAAGGTGATATATTATTTGCCGGTGGTACTTGTATGTTGCTCTAATAAGATTAGAACAACAAACTTAAGTAAAACAAAATTAATATAGATACAGCCGAACTAGCGTAGAGCCATGGCGATGCCATGTCGAAAGGTATTATTATTGTTAAGATACTAGCGACCCGCCCGCGGCTTCGCCCGCGTGGAATGTATTATACATATAAACCATCCTTAAGAATCACTCTATCTATTAAAAAAAACCGCATCAAAATCCGTTGCGTAGTTTTAAAGATTTAAGCATACATAGGGACAGACAGCGCAAGCGACTTTGTTTTATACTATGTAGTGATTATTAATAAACAATTACCTTTGTTCGTTCAGTCAAGGAGATCTCTATAATGTCAAACGACAAGGTATAACTTAAACTTATGTCATTTGGCTTTTTAATATCACCCCATTGCGCCAGGGTTTTGCTGCACTACGAGTATTCCAATTCAATTTTCACTGTACCTAGGTAGAGCGCAATAGCTCTTATGCGCTTTAAGCCCTCTTGCACTGCTCATGGACTCTATTCATACACAGTATCTTTCAAAAAATAGAAGATGCAAATTGCAAACCCTTTTTCAAAGAAAGTAAGCTGATTGACCACTACCAGGGAATGCATTGCATCAGTGAAAAGGCCCCTACACTCGCGCAATGCTCTTTGCTTATTAAAAAGGAGAGAGTTTGTCGTGCGTCTTGAATCATAACCAAACCAACCACTGCAAAATAACCGCTATTGCGTAGCCCGAAAGATCCACTGAGCATGAAGTATCGTAGGTGTACAGTACTATGTAGGAGTCTATTACGAAATGGAAAGTGTACGCTTCTGAATCAGCGTCTCAGCAAATAAATATCATTTGTATGAGGACTTTTTGGAATTACTCGTATTTGCACATCAAACGTTTACGTAATCCTTGATTTAGCAGTCGAACATACTAAATAAATATTACACAGTACACATCAATAAAGTAAAAAAATAAAGCGAAATCATGAACGAATCCTTTCCTTACTAATATTATAAACGCGAAAGTTTGTAAGTATGGATGTTTGTTACTCTTTCACGCAGCAACGGCTGGACGAAATTGGATGAAATTTGGAATGGTGATAGTATAGCTTAAATACTGCATGGATTAAAACATAGGCTACTTTTATCCCGGAAAATTTAAAAGACAATCAAAATATAACGTTAATTTCGGACGAAGTCGTAGGCAGTAGCTATGAAATTTTGTGTGTATATTTCAATGGGTTCCTGGATGGTTTAAAAACACAATTGGACCTGGTAGGTGGCGCTGCTGTCGGTATGTTACCAACCCCTCCTAAACTCAATTTCATATTTTTTTGACATAGAGACCATAGTTAACAATGAGATATCAAAAAATGATGACTCAACCGTAGATTCGTTACAAGTAATTATGGAATTGCAAAAATAAAAAAATGAAAATACTATGTTTTAAATATCATTTATTTAATGTGGCACTGCTTTTCCGTGCAGGATGACATCTGCCGGGTCCGCTAGTACCTACTAATTAAATTAAAATGTTTCCCAAAATGTGTTTAAAAAAATAACCGTGACTACCACCTACCAGATAAAAACAATTAAACAGGCGTTTCATTATTAATTCAAACCTTAGGAAAGGTTGTTTTTATAAACCTAATGTCAGATCTAATTAGAGTAACGCAGCACAATTTTTACGACGCGAAAGGTTATAATAGTCGGTGACTCTGCATACTAAACTGGTAACTAGATGAGCACAAATATTGTGTTCCTGATTCTTGATTGTTTTACGTTTTCGTATCTGTATGTATATGTATACACTATAGAAATGTGTTTGCTCTATAGGTGATGATACTGATGATTGATGGTTATTCTCAGACTCTGAGCAGGGCGTGTAGGCTTTCTTCCGACGATCTATCAAGGCACCCCAGTTTACGCAAAGAAAAGCGGGCAATTGAAATGTACGTGCATTGTTTACGGAATGTGAACTTCTGCGTGAAATGTGATTCGATTAGTGTATACGTGCTTTGGGATAAAACCTTCCTTGGCAAACTGGTGAAAATAACACGGACAGGACAAAAGTTATGTCAATTTTTTTTCTGAGACGGAGGCACTATCCTATAAGTTGGTGCCGACTTTTTGTTTATCTAGGACAAATTGACTAATTAGGTAGGCTAAACTTTAAGAAAGAGAAGGTTCCCTATTATTTTTTCCCTCAAGCCAGGGTTTGCTCAAACCAACTTCACCCAAATAATTGTTAGACTCGAGAATGAATGTCGACCATAAATACCGGAAGACACAACGTGTTCAGGTCCGCTGATGGACGGCGATGACTTGGTAAATTATCTAGGGTTTCCGATCATGGTGACGATTTTGGGGAATGCCTATGTCCTGCAGTGGACATTTTTCGGCTGGTGTGATTGTTTCTATTAACTATGTGATATAAGAACGACGCTTGCTAAAACGTTGACAATACTATAGCGGGTCAAAGACGATATGGTTTTTACGAAGCTCGGTTCTACATGGTATTATGCATCATGTTCGCCAAACAAGTTATTTAATTATAAGGTTTACCGCGGTGCTTACATCGATTCTTGATATAAGTTTTAATAGGTCTCCACTGCTGCACATAGATTTTCACCATACGAATAAAACTTTCATCAACCATACGGTAATAATTGTTATGTATAAGTAACAAATCTTGAGTTAGGTAAAAATAACATGCAAGAACCCTTTGCTCTCATAGTTTTTCTATACACAACCTGCTTTCCAAGCATGAATATTTTAATAAAATTATTCCGTGTTAACGTATGGATTCGGCAAACAATACGAATTTCACTCGGTTGTCTAGGGCAAAAGTTAGAAGAGCTAAAACTAAGTTGTTGCTAATGTGGCTCTGTTGTGTGTTGTAGACTAGTTGTAAAGTTATGCCACAACATAGCATTTGCCACTGACAGTAAACGGGTAATTTATGTCGCGTGACTGCTCTGCGCAATTTAACTGCCAGACGTAGTGAAGCTGTAGCATTATACGAATACTATTTGCAATAATTTTCGTCAAAACCTATAATCGTCTTTTGTATGTTTCAGCGCCGCTGTATTTGAAAGCTACAATATTAGAAGCCAGCAAATCTGAATGTTATTGGAAAAGTGACAGATTTGTTCCCACTATATCCGCCAGATGGGATCCTAAGTCGGCGACCGTAAAGCTGACGGTGTATAGAGCTACTTTGAGCAAAGTCAGCGTTTATATTAGCCTCGGATGCAAGAGCAAAATGGCTAAGAAGGAAATACTCGGAAGAGCCAGCATCGACGAGAAGTCTGCCAACGCTGAGACTTGGAATGAGTGCATCAGACATCCAGGCATCCCAAAAACCTTTTGGGTTAACTTTGAATGAACACTTATTATCAGTTTGAAATATTAAGAATCAAAATTGTAGGTACGTTTTGTGGTATCTCAAAGCTACGTCTTAAGCGAACGGAACGAAACATGGACGTAAAGTTTTTTGCGATCCGATGTCCGCTAACAAATTTATTTGTAAGAATCAGCGAAGAAGAAAAACATTATGACATTATAATGTTAGAAACAAAGAGCATTTAGCAATTTTAAATCATAGCGCATAATCGTAGCGCACACTTGACTGTAACAAAAATTTACTCTTTAAATTTTAATATTTCCCAAACGAATCCCTTAATCAAAAAAATGTTGTTGCATGCAATGCCTCAAAAGGCTAAAAAGGGTAAAACAGGGCCTGAAAAAAACCCACGTTTCCTTTCCTTTTTACGTGCGTGTAATATTAACTACATAAAATGTAGAAAGGAAGGTACATGATCGTTATAAAAATTCAAAAATGTACCCTACAATTTAATCCAGTTCCTGGCGCTACCGATTTCAATCGCGAAAAATGCGCAAAATTTACATTTCACAATAGTTTATTTCCGCTGCATGGCAACATGAATTAATAATTAACCCTCGAAACTGAATCAAAGCAAATGTATTTGTTCAGATAAGTGATGACGTTATACAAATAGTATTCCGAACTATTACTAAGTAATACTACTAACATTAATGTCGTGAAATTCTGCACAATGTTGTTCTCAAAAGTTCGAGTATTTCACCCACCCCACACTTACTTAATTAATTAAAGTTAATTACCGTTCCTCTAACTATCGAAAGCAGGGTCTAAAATTGATAACTTTATAGACGACGGCTCTGTACTCTGGCCGATTCAGCATCTGATTCCGTGTCAGGTTTCCGTTCATCAATAATTGAGTGACACAGTAATTAGAAACACGAGAAGTAATTAAAACGCTTGGGGAATAACCGTTGGTATTATTTTTGACATTCACAATTTACTGTTTTATTTATTCATATTTATTTAGATATACAGACTTTTCGAATAAATCGATTTAAACTCAGTTTGTTATTTAAGGAAATCATATGAAATAAAGTGATTGCCATTGCAATTAAATATTTAAATAATTGATATTTGTGTACATATAACATGACAATTGTTAATTAAATATCAGTTTATGTGAACAATACAGACATAGATTTTTATTATGGCAACTACGTTTGTTCTGTTTAATCTTGAGTAACTTAGTTTAAGTTATTTTGTTTCATTTTATGCATTATTTTAATCAGTCTTTTTTTAGTCCGGTCATTTTTTATTTTAAGTTAAAAGTACGGACAGTAAGACGTGTTTTGGCTTACGTTAATGAAGATGATGTATCAGTTTTATTTCTGGTTCTTAAATTTACAGTGTCGATAATCTCTGGTGGAAACCATTTAGTCCCATAAAAACTCGTCTCGTATGTTTATGATGAAAACTCTAAGTAAACAATGAACAAAGGTAAATTAACGATTAATATAATGTATTAGTAATAATTATCAATATAATTTGTAACATACTGACAAAATTAAAGGTTAATTTGACTTGGATTTAATTGATTTCAATGTAATCCTTTGGCTCCATAACGCGATTCAAACGTTTAAATGTTTCGTGTTGAAGATTATGTTGTTCCTTATTTTGTTTACCATATTAACTTCACATAATGACTACAAATTGTTAAGATTAGATTTGATACTGTATCGTAGTACATATTTTTAATTTAATAAGGCTTCAGCTGGCTTTGGTGACACGAACTTGGTAAAATGATATGCTCTTAAACGTTTGTCGATGTATAAATAAGATCCCATAACGTAACATGTTAAAAACCAGTATAAACTTAGGTTAAGTATAAAGCTTGAAGAATGGGTACCTACCTATTTACTTTGTAGTCTATGTATTATAATGTGACCTGTAAACAAAGTAACGGTTGTGATAACCAAAATACTACATGTTAACGAGAAATCCGCGACAGGTACTTATTTCTTGATAATATTCCAAATAGTGACAACTCCTTGAGGAAAGGTACTAAATAAGTATGTGTAACATAACATAACATGCTAGCTCTATGCTTAAGCTTTAAATTAATAAAAATAAACCCTTCCTCCATATTCCAAACAGCTATTTCATGACAAAATTAAATGTTATGTATACGCTACAGTTTGTTTTATTGCGACCAATATTTTGATACATTATTGTAGTGGCCCGAAAAATGTAGGATTGCTGGATGAGATCGTAAAATTACGAGTCAGGCGACCCCCTTTTCCTCCGAGGCATGCCTCTATGTAGTAATACTTTTTTTCAAAGAGTGTGAGTAAATAATAACAATAT
This sequence comes from Acleris emargana, assembly GCA_927399475.2. Taxonomy (NCBI): domain Eukaryota; kingdom Metazoa; phylum Arthropoda; class Insecta; order Lepidoptera; family Tortricidae; genus Acleris; species Acleris emargana. The sequence continues at coordinate 12,987,119 of OV656838.1, forward strand.
ACTGGTAAAAGAGATTCTGACAAATTAATGACTTGACTTAGCCTTATCAAGGCTTAGCAAGGCAAGTAGCCCTTTCAATTTCGTATGCAATTAATTACATTAAAAAAAATCGCAGCTGACAGAAAGGTTCTGAGTTTTCATTTGTTTATTTTACTCCTAGGAAGTCGAAAATCGTACTTATAGATTACAGAAATACTCTATTTACTTGTACGTAAGCATGACAGAATAAGATTGTCGAAAAGATGCCATAACTTTGGCCGCTTCCATTGGTATTGTCTTTAAACTGTAGGCTTTGTCGGTCGAGCGACCTCGCTGCTTGGTTTTTAGAATAACACTCCTGAACATGGGTAACGATACCGACGATGTTTAAACGCTTACTTAACACTTTACAAGGAACTTAAGTGTAGTTTAAACGCTTTGAAGGTGCACTTCAGTAAGTTAAGTACTACGTGAGTTTGGAATTTGTTAGAATTTGTCGTTTGGAGAATAAGTTTCATTACGACTCGGATTACGACTTAATTTCATGACACCCTGCTGCCAATGCGTCAAGATGTCAAAACGATTGTGTATCATAAAGCCTAAATAAATACCGAAAATGATGTATGTTTTTCTCAAAATACCAGATTCCTTAAATGACTGAAATTGGCAACACCCATTCATTCATTCATTTGATTTATTTCATAACGCCTTAAATTCAAAGTTACTTAATCTCAAAACGCCTTTTAGATGTTTTGGATTTAAGTTATTCTAAGATTCAGTATTCAAGCATTTTGGCAATCTGACGTTTTGGGACAAAGTCATGAAATTTCGGATATTTTAAGAATGAGACAATTTGAAATTTGGACTTAATGTTAATTATAAGGGTAATTTAACATAAATGCCATTTAAAGGGGTACCTATTATTTTATCGAACTACCTTTCAAAGAAACAAGAGTTAGTCAAGAGCAAATCCATTTTCCATTAAAAAAACGAACGTTATATTATGCAGCATTTTCATTCCATCATCGGAAGGCATTTCTTGTCGCTGGAGTTTTTTTGGTTGTATCAAGTCTAAATTAACCTAAATGACGTAATTAATGTTTAAGTTATCCCGAAAACATCATGGCTTCAGCAGAAAATAGTGTTCGATGAAAATAAATTCGATAAAATGATACAATCGATGAAGTGATATTCGATACAATGATGGGTTACCCATTTAAAGATTTTGTGCGTAATGAAACCTACTCATTTTTGATACCGAATAGCATATTATAAAAGGGTTCCAATGTTCGGTGAGACTCGTAGATGTGTAAAATGTTTACAGCGTTACTTATAAACGTGGAGTAACCATGGATTAGCTATGCCATGTTTTGTCCTTAATTGTCGCTGTGACATTTGAATTCGACGGATAAGGACAAAACATGGTATAGCTATTCCATGGTTACTCACGTTTATAAGTAACGCCGTTAATGATTATTTAATGTCTTCAGATAAATGGCATAGTTATTAAGATTTGTGCATGGCATAATCTATGGCCTGATAATTTGCGCCAACATTCTTCCCGAAATTTTCATTTACCTACTTAAAATAAACTTTCATGTTTTACGCAGATACCGCTATTAGCTAAATTAACCATCTAAGTCGGTCTATGTAAATGTATGCAAATCTAGATTTATTTGCTGCTTATTAAAATAAAATAAAGATTAGAAAAAGTTTTCAAACGCCGCAGTCGCCAAGCAAGGACTAGATTTTCACTCCATACATTACTTTTGGCGTAGGAGGACATGAAAAAAAATTACATTCGACGGCGTTGGTTGAATTTTCATCTTAACGTTTTTACCGTCGTTACAAACCCTTTACTTAAGTTTAAAATCAATCAAAGCCATTTATTATACAGTCAAAAAGTTGAGTAAAAACAAAGTAGCGGTAGGTATAAAAATGTTTCATTTTTCTTAGGGTTTGAGAAGTACGCTTATGGTTTTTTACATCGATTTAAATACTTCTATGTCATTCCTAAAACTTGTTTTTCTGTCTTTAATTTCGTCCAGCATATATGATTGCTAAAATGCATTAGCATGTACCCACAGAACTAGAAGGAATAAAGACAATTTTGAATTAATTTACTGCTTAAATGCTTTAAAAAAAAATTACTTGGGGTAATTTGCATGATGATAAATCCTGTTCTGCGTTAAATAGTATGGATATGGTTTAGTTAGTTCAAAATGTATGAATCAGGTTTAATAGATTTATAATTTCTGGGAAAACCGGCTTAAATATATGACTCAACACATAGTCGTACTCGCACTCTATAGATCTCGACAGCTAATACATTGGAAAGCATTTAATATGCAATTATTTTTTTAACACCTAAAATATACAGTCCTATGTAAATGCTTGTAATCAAACAAAAGTAATACCTACTCGTATTTGCCCTATTCAACTTCGTAATCTGCATTCTTGATCCCAAAGTTTAAGTTAAGAGGTTCCCACGACGTAGAAATGTTTTGCAGTAGGTATCTACTTGTAAGCCCTCTTCAAAACTCCATTAGCCAGGTGTTAATAGTTATAAGATCATCAGATTTGGGAGATAGTTCATAAGTTATAAGTATAACACTATACGAGTTCGTATGTAGGTACTTACTTATTGTTTAATACGTTTGGCGGTTGATTACATTTGGTTTGAATGGATGGACAGGATACCAACCAAAGAAACCGCCTAAATGCGGGTCTGACTCTCACACCGACGCTTGTTATGTGGAAACAACGCAATCAAAAATAGGATTTATTTCCTACGGATTAAATTTCTTTCGATTAAAAACATCTTAATACGAGGCTTTAAAGGTTTAGTTACATTTCTAAATACAAGATTTTCATTTATTTGAAAGAGTATACATAACAAATAATCATTTCAAGTTAACCCGCCAAACTGACAAGACAGTTTGTTGGTGAGATCGCGCTCACATTACATTTTCTGCTATGCATGCACATAAATTACAAATTAATTAAGTAAGTATAAAAGTATACATTTTAGTAACACACTTTATATAATTGCTACATTAGGTAATACAAAGCGATGACGCGACGCTTGAATGATTAATAACCTCTTTTTATTTACTTTCCCTATAATTATTTTAACTCTTAATAATTATGAAATGTGGATGTCACAGATATCATCTTAAATTAATCAAATTAAAAGGGTCATTTTTAAATTCCGACTCCTATGCGTAGAGAATAGATATGTTTTTCTTATTTGCGAAGAGGCTGGCTACGAGTATGCAATGTTTAAATCTAATTCAAATTAATAGCTTTTGCAAAATTGGTTACTAGGCAGTCTCAAACTAACTCTTCGTAACAGAAATTGAGCGTTTTATACTGAACTGAATGAACTGTTTTTGATGGGCTTACCGTAATAACGTTAGAGAACTCATTAGGCGAAAAATCTGCTAAATAACCTCATTTTAACAATTATCTCTGCTGAACTTAGTAACACCACATTATATGTATTACTTACGAGATTTATGTAAAGGAAATACATTTTGTAACCAATTTGGTCACCTTTATAAATGACCAGTCTTTAACAAGATAATGTTCCTGCATTTTCTGGTTTTACAAGTTATTGCAATGAAAATGGCTGAATTGACATGGTGTCGAGCGAGATTGCTAACATATCGCCGCGTGTCGCGTGCCGTAATCCAAGCCATCCCTCGTTCGATACGCCGCGGGTAATATGGTTAATGTGGAAAAATATGTCCCTGTCAAAATTAACATTTTTGAGACAAGCTTTTGTGGCCGACTGCACTTGTTTTTGCTAATTCATCATCTGCTTGCCGAGACCAAACTAATGAGTCCGAATTCGGTGGATCTACGTTAAGCTCTGCGGAGATCCTGTTGCTACCTTGTTGTTTGGTGCTGGTAGGACCTTGCGCAGCGTCTGTCCGGATTGCTACCGCCATCTTATACTCTAGCATGCGGTAGTGTTCGCATTGCTCCGGTGTGGGGATACCTAAGACAAGCGGTGAAATTACTAGCACAGAGGCATTTTATCTTGGTCCTCAGGGTTGGCAACGCGTTTGCGGTCTAAAATCGCAGTCTGAATATAGTATTGAGAATGCACACCATCAGGCGGCCTGTATGCTCGTTTTCTTTCTCCATGCCTTAAAAAAAACCTTTTGATTCCATCATCAAAACAGCTCCTAGATACCATAACATTGCATTGCCCTTGGGTTTACTTGTATATTCCAAATCTCAGCCCATTACCATAACGAGAAATGTTTTTAAATAGACCCGCAAGATTTGACCTGGAATGACAGACACGCGTACTAAGGCAAGTTAAATAAAAGGTGTTTTGATCTATTCGTTCATAAAATAATTTAGCCGGAAGCACCGGGTGAGAAATCGAGTTAGGTTAGTTCCAAACTCCGGGGTGATTTATTAACGTAACTTTTTTGTTTATAATTCAATAAAAATTATTATTTGATCTTATGGCTGAATAAAATTTAACATTTAAGGTACACAAAGGTCAGGCATTCTCCATTTTTGAATAGGTATAGGTCGCTTTTTATTAAAAATCCGAGATTTTGATCTAATGGTGCTAAAATTAGAGAAACCACGATAAATTAAGTCACCTAACCCTATCTTTAAAATAATAACTACCGGGGCTAAATAAATTTCAATCTCACAGAATGGGGTACCAAAAAACGTTCAAGATACTCCTCTTTTTGTAGCAGGAGAAAAATCAACAGTATAAATTGAACATTATTTATACAAACGATCCTCAGAAAGTAATGAAATCAGCACTTTCGATAATCAGATATTACAGAGGTCCCTTTCCCTCAACTTAAACGTAACAACGAGTAAAAGGGATCGTCCGAAGTTTCGACTTTAGCGCTTCGAAGTAACCATCCAGGTTCTATTAGAGGCATGGCTGTACAAGATAAGGCCTGAATGAAAAAGTAACGATGCAGAGTGATCTTCCAATCACGTGAAAATAAAGCGTACTCTGCCGTTAATTCGCCCTTTATCTCTATCGGCTCGTTAATCTAGGCACTTTTCCAATATTGTTGTCAATAGCTGATACCGAAATTATTCACCATGTTTTATTTATTATTTAAACAGCTAAAATGTTGTGACAATTTGTAAAATAACATTAATCTTGACATTTGTTGGCAAATTAATAATTAATGAATCTCTCTATATTTTCAACTCTAAAAATATAGACATACTCACAGTACTCAGTAGACCCATTTAATGATGAAAAGCAAATAATTATTCAAATTTACTGTATATTTTATATGTATTACAACTTTATTTACGGGTATAAGGTTACATAGTGACAGAATTAAGTAACGTATTAAGTTTTCAAACGTGTGGTTTCCTTATTCTATATGGTTTACATCATGTAAATAAGTGCTTTACCCATTCTACATGTAGAATCCTTTATAGATGAGAAAAACATCAACGAATAAAACAATGTTTCTTCCAATAGGTAGATACTCGCTAAAACATTTACCATTAATTGTATTACTTTTAACGTTATCAACTGTACCTAGTCGGCCCGTAAGCGCTGACATTACGATTTCGTCAATTAAAACTAACTAATTTTTTTTTTACAATTAGCTATGTATTAATTATGAAAAGTCTTATCAATATACATACATATATACCTTCACGCCTGTAATCCCAGAGTGGGGTAGGCAGAGCTACAGAATTACCTACAACTTTAAAAACTTGTTGTTAATTCTGTAACCACATTTTGCACAAATAGGCTAAGATGGTATGGCCTATTGCATTACTGTAGCATTAATTATGCGTTTTTTTGATATATAATAATTAAAGTTTTGATTAATGTCCACTTGTACAGATTCACAAAAATATTTTTGTAACTTCTTATTAAATTTTAATTAATCTCAGCGGCTGAACTTATATGGACCGACTAGGTAATGATACTAATGCTCTATACTTCTATAGTATCGAGAGGTCGTATTGATGAAAGAGTGGTCAATTAATAACAAAATAATTGCTTTGATTCTAACTATCCCTAGCTTGACATTTATTCAAGTGACTTACATACAGTGTACAATAAACTAAGTAATTGGAGCAGTTGTTTACAATGCCGATAAATTAGATATTTAATTTCTTGCTTGCTCGAAAATAGAATAATAGATTGCTGTTTGTATGATTATTTTCACAATAGTAGATTGTTCAACAAGGGACTAAAACAAGTAATTATGGTTTTTTAGTCTCGCGTTGAACACTACTTTTCTTTTTGAATGCGAGGAAAAATAACTACGATCAATACAAAATTATAATGAGTTTCGCAAAGCGGTGCTCCGTCAAAACAAACAAAAAAAAGTGACTAATAGATTAATTTTCTGGTAATTTGAGCGATTTAATTAAGCGCACAAGAAGAAAGACGAATAATTATGCCACCATGAAAGAAAGCGATATGAAAATTTGCTGCAGTGAAAAAATGCTACTGTGAAAATAATGTATCAAATCCTTTTTAAGGGTCATTAATGTCAATATCATTATTAAAGTATTAGAAGTGAAATAGACTATAGGTATTTAATGACGAGAATCTCAGAGGCCGTAACCAAAATGAAAACGGTACTAACGTGTTTATTTTCTACTTATCACTCAAAATGTATGGGATTACAGTTGACCACGTAGTTTATCGCAATGTCGTCCCATGCATTTTGAGTGATAGAAAAGAAAAATGTTAGTAGCGTTTGCATCTTGGTTAGGGCCTCAGTTAGTAACTACTGATCGAGGACTTTGTGAATTGTTTTAGCTGTACCTATTTTTTACATTACATACATACACAAACTCACGCCTTTATTCCCAGAGTGGCGTAGGCCGAGCTACAGAATTTACCAACAACTCTAAGATCTTGTTGATAATTCTGTAACCACATTTTGCACAATTAGGCTAAGATGTTTACCAGTGCATTAGTGACAGGGTGCAAACCCATCGCCTAACAGTATTACCAGCCTTTATTCCCTTAGTCGCCTCTTACGACATCCTCGGGAAGACATGGAGTGGCACTACTCTAACCCGGCAACCACACGAGTATTTATTTACATTATATCTATATTCATTTACAAAACTTGCTCTTTTCATTTTCATTCATTTAGTTAGCACAAAAATTGCTCATTTCATATCACGTTCACGTTTTAGAAAACGTCTCTAATGATTTCGTTGAAATTCGAAATATAGGGGTTTACGGTGGCGAAAAATTGATCTGTCAAGTTGTCAACTTTGGGAAAATTCGTTTTCAACCCGAGCGAGACGCTCGGTCGTCCCAGGTAGGTGCTTAATATATAAACGAGTGTACTGAATTACGTAAATGAGATTGTACAGGGTGCCCTTGACGTAAATGTTAAAACATAAGAAAGCCCTTTTTTCCGGTAAAAAGTATTTTTAACTTTCCGATATGATAATTAGTTAAGGAACTTTAGGAGTTATTAAGGTTTTAATGATACTCGTTAAGAACCCTACCTTGCGGTACAACTTGGTTCCTGTGGCCGTAACATTTAATATAGCATACCACCTTGGTATAGGGCCTTTTTTAAGTACGTAAACTCTTACCGTCTCAACAAATATGGGTTTATTTCAAATGTCTTGATATTTTGGAATTATGATGTAATTCCATCCCACTAATATTATAAATGTGAAAGTTTGTGTGTGTGTGTGTGTTAGTGGGAATAACGACTATCGAAATCCCGCACATGGGATGGCCGAATAGCTAATTCTACGCGGACGAAGTCGCGGGCAGAAGCTAGTTCAATATATTGCGACGTCATTAAGAATTAGTCATAACGTTTTGGAATCATAAAATATAGCTATATTCTGGAACGATAAAAAGAGGGCTTCTTTGTACTGTTTTATTTACGTCCATTTCTAGGGCACCTGTATTTTAATTATGTATGTATTATTAACGCCTGGCATATTTTAGCGAGCATTCAGTAATACGCCTGCGTTACCACGAATAGCCTAGGAGCTTATGTCCAACTTTCGGAAGGTGTTCATAAGCCCTTATTGAGAGCGAGTGAGAGAGACTTACAAACTCGAAGCAACTTTTAATTTCCCACAGACAGTATCTTATTATATTATTAGCGTCGTCCATTAGCTTGCAGTAGCCTGTGGCTTTTATAGGCAAACAAACCCTAAGAAGTTGTTAATTGTACGTACCTATTTTTTACATTACATACATACATAAACTCACGCCTTTATTCCCTTTACTTAATCTTAGCCTAATTGTGCAAAATGTGGTTACAGAGTTATCAACAAGTTTTTAGAGTTGTTGGTAATTCTGTAGCTCTGCCTACCTCACTCTGGGAATGAAGGCGTGAAGGTATGTATGTATGTATGTATGTAAACCCTAAGAATCCGAGTCCTATTACCATAATATTTGATTAATTCACAGACATTTCGACGCAAAATTTATTATTTTCACGGATTCTTGACCTTCAGATTCATAAAACAATAAGTCTCGCTGCATGTAGAACTCGGCAAAAACATTTTCAAGCCGAATCCAAGAGCTTGAACAATGGCGCCGCGCTGGGGCTGGCGTGACTTTTCCGAAGTGATGTACTTAAGTACCTAGGTCTGATTCCAACTTTTATCAAAATGAGAAAATTGAGTACTTCAGCTACGTAATCACGTTTGAAATTGTGCGTTCAGTGAATTAAGTAAAGGAATAAAAGCAATTAATTTTCACACGTTACTTGACTGAAAAGTACTTTTTTTTTTTTTTTTTTTAATCTTTATTTATTTTGAAGCTTTGTTCAACCTTGAACATGTCAGCTCCGGCTGGCCTAAATACAAGTACACTGACAAACATCACACATAAAAAAACGCTACAAATAAAAAATGTTATTGAAACTCTTATTTACAAAAAAAACTATAAACAAATTTAGCAACCTCTGACAAAGGTTCTGCCAATATGGATTGGAAGATGCCAACATTTGAACAGTTAATGCCAAATTGTATAAACAACTTTTCCCTCTTTGCACGAGTCCGAGCACATTCCATTAAAAAGTGTTGCACATCCTCTACTATCCCGCACTCTTCGCAGTTGGGCGACTCTACTTTCCTCATGAGATGCGCAAACTGATTTAAAGGAACATGTCCGGACCGAAGCCTATGCGCGCTGACAACCTCTGCTCTGCGTAGCCGAGCATAGTCAAACCAAGGCACCCGAGGAGGCTCACACTGAATAGTTTTGTACCAAATTCCCTTATCACGAGAACGTTCATCAAAATATTCCTTCCAGCGACCATAAGATTTGTTTTTGAACCGAGCGACTACCTCTGAAAAATCAGGCGCAATTACAGTCTCAACACCATCAGAAGCGGCCGTTGCGGCCAGCCGGTCAGCCTCCTCGTTTCCTGACAAGCCGATATGTGACGGAATCCACTGCAGTTTCAGGCATCTTCCAGATCCCTGTATAATACTAATACGCTCTAAAATTTTGTAAGCCAATGAAAAGCACCTTTCGCCCGAAGCACATCGAGCTATATGCTGAATGGCGCTTTTGCTATCAGTAAGGATCACTATATTAGAATAACTCAACATTTCCACGTACAACAAGGCCTCAGAGATTGCACAAAGCTCCGCGGACATAACAGATACACCAGAAGAAATCCTAAACTGTGCCCTCTTACCATTAAGTGGATCAAAAAATGCTGCACCTATCTTGTCACCACACTTTGAGCCATCGGTAAAAAGTTTATAAAAACTTGAATATTTCCTATCCAGCTCTAAGATAACTTCAGAACGAAGAGAATAATGGTTGTAGGAACGTTTCGCACCTACAACACACTCAAGATTGCAAAATAAAACGTTTTCTAACTCGAATTTAGACACCCACACATCTAATTTAAACATCAGTAATGGATACGACACATGAATATGCTCAACTGAGACCTCCTCGAAAACCTCAGCTAGCAACAGTTTCTTTTTTCCGCTCCAATAACCCTTGTGGCTTAAAGACCCCAACTCACGAACCACATCAAGGGTAAGGCTATTCGAACAAGTTATCGTTTTTAAACAAAATTTTGAAGCCAGAAACTGCCTTCTGATATGTAAAGGAACTATACAAAGCTCACTTTCCATAACATGAATAGGTGATGATCTGATAAACCCTCCAATGACCCTCAACGCCTGATTTTGAACTTTTTCAAGCTTATATAAATGCGATTTGGCACTACTGTCGTATAAAAAACATGCATAATCCATCCTACTACGAATCAGTGACATGTATAATCTACGCAGGTGTCTAGGGTGAACTCCCCAAGAAGCTCCAGCCAAAGTTTTTAAAATACTAAGAAATTTTTGAGTTTTTTCTACAACATATCCAATATGTTTTCCCCAACGCAACGATCTATCCAGCCACACTCCTAAGTACTTCATTGTAAGATCAGAACACACCTGATTACCACGTATATCGAGATTAACGTGACTAATTTTACGACCTTTACCAAATATGCAAATTTTTGACTTACTAACCGAAATATCTAACCCTAATGTATTCAAAATATTTACCATTATATCCAAAGAATCCTGCATTATACAAACACTATCTTGTAAATTCTTACACCTAACGTATAAAACGAAATCATCCGCATATTGAGAAATAAATACCTTGTCTATCTTTTGACAAATCTGATAGGTAGCAATATTAAATAAAAGGGGAGAAAGTGGATCCCCTTGAGCCAAACCTTTATCAGTCCAACGCTCCATAGAAAAACCAATATCATCATCTCGAAGAATGAGATGTCTCTCGCTCAAGAAAGCCCATAAATAATTACAAAAATTAGATCCAACTCCTAAACTGTCTAAATTACGAACGACTACCTCAACAGACACATTATTGTATGCACCTTCAATATCCAAGAAACAAGACAAAGTTGACATATTTTTAGAAAACCCCACTTGAATGTAAGAAACTAGGCGAGCCAAACAATCTACACACGACTGACCTCTCCTAAAACCTACTGTGTTCCGAGATAAAACCTCATTCTTCTCCACAAACCATTCCAAGCGTCTCGCCATCATTGTGTGAAATACCTTACACACACAGGACATTAAGGAAATGGGTCTTAACTTCGATAAATGATCCTCCACCTGACTTGACTTAGGAATGGGTACAACCTGGATATTTCGCCACTGCGTAGGGACAACGCCGGAAGCGAAGATTAAATTAAACAGCTTGAGCAAAAACGACTTAGCGATAAATGGTAAATTATATATAACTGCATACGGTAAACCATCAACTCCCGGCGCAGAATTTTTCTTTTTTAAACATCTACTTAATTCTTCCATAGAAAAATCCACCTCAAGAAGAGAATTAACTGAAAAAAACGTTGGTTTGTCGGGCCGCACAAAATCGGGAGCAAGGGAACACAATAGATCCACCTTTCTCTCCTGAGATGCAACTACTTTAGATCGATTATAACCCTTCATCCACCTCATACGATGCCACATATCAGAAGCAGAGGTAGTCTCATCAATACTTTGACAAAACTCCTGCCAATTCTGATATCTGGCGTTACGAATAACACGCTGTGCCTCTGCGACCTTTGCCTGCAAACGTTTTAAATTATCGGGAGTCGGATTCCGCCTAAATTGACTCAATGCAAGTCGCCTTTGTGCAACAATCTTTGACAGCAATGGACTCCAATAGCTCTTAGGCTTGAAGTTCCGCGCAGGATCAGCGCAAATTTTAACTAACGGAACATGAGAGCCTAAAGCTGTTTTGATACTAGTTTCAAAAAAATTATACATTGCCTCAACATTGTTTGGAAAAGAAATTAAGTCGTTGGAAAAATACTCTTTTAGAGATTCACGGTAACTTGGCCAGTCAGCATTCTTAAAATTAAATTTTTGCACAAGCTGTCGACTGTTCCAATAATTTAACCCAAATTTTATAATGAGATGATCGCTGCCCAAATGTTCATTGGTAACATCCCACGCGCAATCTACAGCTATATCCGAAGAACCAAAAGTGACGTCAGGTGAGCTTTCTTGAAGCGATCCATTCACCAATTTAACTCTTGTCGCCTTACCGCTGTTAAGGGACACGAAACCATGATCAAGAGCTGAATCAAACAACTGAATGCCTCTAGAGTCACGTTTACATGACCAATTAGTGTGATGAGCGTTAAAATCGCCTGCCACCAAGGTCTTACTCGAAAACAACGAAAAAATAGAGTCCCAGTCACCCTGAGTTGTCCGTACTGTAGAAGGACAATACAGAGACAGAACATAATTTAAAGAGGCACAATTCAAAATTTTAACACAAACTATTTCAATACCAACATTATTAATTGGGACATGAAATGCATGAGCCTTTATAGAATTATGTATAAAAACTGCCACACCACCATACGAATCCGATCTATCTCTTCTAAACACATTATAAGAACTTATTCTAAAAGCCGAACTACGGTCTAACCATGTCTCACTGACTAATGCAATGTGAACCTTTTCTCTATTCAAGAAAAGATCAAACTCAACTAGCTTAGGTCTTATACTTTGCGAATTCCACTGTACTATATTCAAACTAATTCTGTCATTAGACCTGGCCATTTAGATTATTTAAAAAAAACTTAATTAAATCAGTCTCTTTAAAAAACTCCTTACACATCTCCAAACAGTCATGTACGATAACTCGAAAAATTAACGCCAACTTCTCGCCCCAGCTGTCACTGGAGAGCAAAATATCCTTCACCTTCTCAAAATCGATACACCTCTTTTTCTTGACCGTTCTCCGACCTGGCTCCTGATGAACAATGTTCACAGGTTGCGCGTCTACCGGACTCTTCGACTCTTGCAAATTAGGACCCCTTTTAGCCTTCTTTCTCTTTCGAGGCTCCTGAGGCGACCCCCGCACAGATTTATTCAAAGCAATAGGCCTCTGAACTAAAGACTGGTTGAAGACACTAGTAGACGCCTGATCTTCTAGAACAACGGTCGAATTGGATAGAACAACGTCTCTATAGGACTTATTACGCGTAGGTTCCTCCGAAATATACGGCACCTCTTGACTCCAGGACTTTACCTGCACACACTTGCCTTGGTTGTACAGCCACAAAGCTCTTTTATATATACAACCTTCAGAGGTCATGATACCACGAATTTCTTTTTCTCGTAAAAAAACCGGACATGACTTATTTAAGGCCATGTGAGCACCTTTACAATTCAGGCACTTGAATTCTGTAACCTCGCAATTAGCATGAGCTCCTCCACATTTCGGACAAAGAGTTTTACCAGATGGACAAAATCTACTCAGATGTCCAAACTTCCAGCATCTTGCGCATTGGGTAACTGGAAAATTATAAGGCTTCACCTTGAATCGGCATCCATATGCATATACGAAGGGGGGCAAGTCGGAACCCTTAAAACACAAGCGGATTACTTCAGATTTAGCCCATCTGCCATCACAATCTAAGCGGTTCAGCCTTCGCACTGACAAGATATCCTGCGATCCTTCAATACTCTTCATAAACTCGACCTCTTCAACTTCCAACTCTACACCTCTGACAATCCCATATGAGCAAGATACAGTATTTGACCAATACGCACGTCTATCCTCGTTATTGAACTCTTCCGCAGCCAGGAGTTTTTCTGCCTCAATTCTCGTACTAAACTGCATAAGCACCTTACATGGACCCATATACTTAATCTTTAAAACACCTTTAATGCCCTTACATTGCAGCAACTTGGCTAAGCCAATCTGTTTTGGCAAATCCTTTTTGGATACCACGTTAACCTCGAAAAAGCTATCGGGAACCCCATCCACACCTGACTCTGCCGCCGCAGCTGGTGCAACTCGCAAGCGCTTGGGTCTCTTCCCTACGGTAATAAAGCTTGCTTCGGATACACCACTTTCGTCACTGGGACCACCAGCTCGCTTTTCCGGTACCCGTCGCACGAACGACATAGCTTCATCATCATCATCCACTCCTTCGTGTCGGGAGGGCTCCGCCGAGTCCACCACGCTCACACTATCCAATGGAAGTGACTCACACACTTTTTGGCCACAAACAAAATCGGAGGATATCACACTTCCTTCCTCACTTGAGTCACAAGATCCTCTACTTGCTTCACTCATATTCCTCGCAAACTCACAAAATATTACAATAAAATATAATTTAAATTAAATCGAAGAAAATTTGCAACCGTCAACCTTGACAGTCAAACGTCCTGAAAAGTACTTATTTATTACAAATACGGCCTTCAAGGGTTTAGGGTCATTCAACTAATGGTGCTTTATAGGAAAGTCTAACAAAATTAAATATACATAGATAACAAGACAAAGAGACAGAGGAGGTTTTTTACTAGTCACATGAGGCGCAAATGGCGATACGATTTAAACCACATATATATATATATGATTCTTGGCACAGACAGAAGGCAGGTTGCACTACCACTGGACCAATGAGACAGTAAGGTACCTATGTCGAATTTACAAAAAAGTCCGTAAAATCGGCAAACCCCTATTACTCTCATAAGTACACTTAATAAAGAAGATATTTTAAAAACTTTGAATATATTGTTTGACCGTGTACACAGGACGATGAGCGCTAAATTCGATTTACAGTAGACTAAGAAGGCTTCCACCAGATAATATTTACATACTTATATAGATTAAAAAGAGATTGAGTGAACTTTCCTTGAGTCTCCTAGACGTAATGTTTATAATTATTTTAAAATAATTTTAACAAGAACAACTGGCATTATACGTCCTTAATTAAAATTACTACGTCTTACTACATTAAATATAGTAACCCACTAAATAAATGTGGTATTCAATGAGAAGTTTAATAATTTTCGAAAGTAGGATAGTGGTAAGGTATGTTTCATTGTATTATTTTGCGGGAATTTCTTCGAATTTTGGCTAAAACAGTATTTGAACTTTGAGGAGGACAGCGCTGCGAATCTTCACATTTCAGAAAATATCTCAACTTAAATTATACAGGAATTCCGCGCAGTCGGAGTTGCGATTAACACTTTGTGACGGATTAAATTCGAAATTTTTGAAAATGTTTGTTTTGTTACGTTAAGCAATTTGACAAAATAATCTCTTAACTGTCTTCTTCAATATCGGATATCCTTCCAAAATGACGGCTTTTTACTTGAGTGGCTCCACAACTTTAGCTGTTGGAGTGGGGTAGGTTCCTCACTTCACCGAAAGAATCACTTCAGCGGATTGAATTATACTGGCAAATGATACCTTTTGAGAAAATCCTGACTTAAGTGACCTCAATTGTACTATTAAAATACTCGTTACCTAACTGAACACTTAGGTGCTGACTTTTATTTTTCTTACAAAATATGTACCACTTGCCTTGTAGATAATTAAAACCATTTCTGGTGTATTATATTATTTCGGTTTCTTCTTAACGTCCCAAGTATGTACAGGTTATTTTATTTAAAAAAAAGTAAAGGGAATTATATCAAAATTTTACATATTGATTTAAAACGAAAGCCAATACAATTCCACGAATGAACCCTTTAAGTAAATGCCTTAAAATAAAAAACTTACACACGCAATAGAATCATCAAAAGTTTATAATTACCATGTACAATCAATCCAGCTGACCTTTTCTAAACACGCATTTTAAAACTGTTGAATTTAAAAGCTAACTAGATAACAAATAAGGGTCACGACAAAAGGTTGCTAGTAGGTACTAAATTAGGCACTTTGAACTACTTTGTAACTAAATTAGTTTGTGACACACTTACTAATTTTAGGGGCAATTTCTCGGCGATTGTTTAATCATTTAGCTCCGTAACCTTATTCCGCTGACCTGATAGTTTGTTGATAATTTGTTTTGAGGAAAGAGTGGCTAAGCTATCGCGTTGCCTCGATCTCTCTAAGCTGTATAAATATTGAATTGCCGCGGTCATTGCGCTGCGTTATCACTTCCCGGAGCGCCCGCGCAGCCAACTTCAGGCGCTATAATGGACGCATAACGGTTCGCAATTTGAATACCGTATATGATTTGTGATGTATCGACACTTACCAAAAGCTAACTACGTTATGACTTATGAGTCTTATGACTATAAAAAGTACTGACACATCTAGTGGTCTTGCACTGCGTACCACCATTTTTTTAACTTTAAAGCATCACAATAACTAGGATTATAAAAAATCGTCGGTAAATACCTACGCGTCGATTTTGATGGTGATGCTTTTTTGGTTTTTCACAACAATATACTTACATTTTACATGAAACTTTGGATTTAAAATCATTCCTTTGTGTCCTCCGCAGACTATGCCTATACTTACTTGCAAAATCGATCTTTGTGGCCTTGCTGTTTAAAAGCCAAGTTTTCTGAAATTCATTTATTTACATTAAAAACGTAAAGGTCCGTTTATTTTATTATTCAATTTTTTTTTACATTATAATAATATCATGAGCAGCTACATTTTAAATAAATATAGTAACAGGAGGATAAGTAAGGCTAGGCTTGTACTATGGGTAGTAGACAATGGTCATAAATACTTATACAGATAAATGAATACAGCAATGTAATTAAAGGCTTCAGTCGGAAAATAGGCACATCGTGGGTAGTGTAAGCGAACTATTACCGTACGGGAGTAATCAGTTGGTAATTGGAGTTCCTACATTACTTGTTATTTGAGGCGCGGGTTTGCATTTTCTAACCGCTCTCGGTGAACGAAATAATAGAAATCACTATATGGTTAAATACTGACAAGAGAAAACAAAAAATAAAGGTTACATATATTGGCAATTATTGATTTCACTGTTTCGGATTTATATAATATTATTGTGTTGTTTTATCGTCTTTCTTAATATATGAATTGAATCGGTGACCACGAATGTGTTCAGTACGAGTTTTTTCTATTTACTTAACATGCTTTTATCACGTGTTGGTTTGTCAGTATGTTCCGTTCAAATCTTTTATGGTGAATTTTAGATCAGTTTTGATTCTTGGAATACGTTGAAATTTATAACCTCAGCTGTAAATCATATTGATTGTAATTTAATTGTATACAATACATTGAAGGTAGATAATAAAAGAGTGCTTCTATTAGTTTGATGTTTGATGATAATGATGATGTTTTCAGTATTACTCCTAAATTTTAAAACGGGATTTTGTTTCTGATAGTATTTATCTGACATTAAATAAGATAGTTTGCCTAACCCAGTTAACATTAACTTGATAGCTCGCCATTTATCCGAAATTATAACAGAATGAGGAAAAAGTTACGGATAGCATCGCCTAAACATCTCAGTGTAACAGATAGCTTGTCGCGAGCAAGTTGGCCCACGCGGTGCGCTCGCGCAGCTCGCAGTATTGATCTAGTCGCGAACGGGAGCTGAAATCTCTCCTGCCTGCGAAGTGCTTAGTGATCTATAATGTGATGCAGATTCCTTGAGGTAAGTCTATGCGTGAAATTATAATTTAATATTGAAGTTAAGCCGTAATATTACTTATTTGATAATATTAAATAAAAAATGTAAACTATTTTAATTAACTTTCATTATGATGTGTTAAAAACAAAGGCCGGTAAATTTAACTAGAATTAACAATATATTTTTTGAATTATAATAGGTTCTAATTAACATTATTACGTTAGATTAGTATTTTGAGTGGCAGCTAGATAATGAATGGGCTTAGGTGTATTTATCACTTTTACTCTATGGCAATTCACCATAGCCTTTCAAATCTCTAACACTTTCTCAACATTCAGTGCAACAACAAGTTTGAAAATACGCGTACGCGTAGATCAGTATTCCGCTACTCGGTTGATTTTCGGAAAATCCTTTCTTAGCGCACCCCTCGGGTACCCAAGGAATATTGCCTCGTAGAGTGCCTAGCCTTTTTTGGTAGGTACATGGCTACCGTTAGGGTTCAAACTCGTTACATTATGGGCCTGTTGTTTGATCAGTAGTTATACTAACTAATCGTGAAAAATCGTAAATAATGGTAAATTTAACCATTTAAGGAAATGTTTCAAATTTTTGATTCCTTTTTCGAGTTTGAACGACTAGTTGAGTTGACTACTGATCAAACAACTCGCAATTAGAGTCATTGAAATGAGCTAAAATTTAAACTAATTAGTATGTTTGGCACATAACCACAACTTTCATCTTGCGCGTTTGTATTTCAATAAACATATAATTTAAATTCAAATTCAAATTCAAAATGTTTATTCCGTAAATTAGCCACATGAAGGCTCTTTTACACGTCTCTGTACCTAATATAGAGTGAATCTACCAGCGCTTCGGGCAAGACCATCATTGCGGAGAAGACGTGCGCCGCAAGAAACTTCAGCAGAAGGTCATTTTTTATAAGGTTTTATTTAACTTGCAATGTAAGTATGTATGTATGTATGTTATGTATGTACGGGTCAAATCTTACAAGTTAAATTTGACCCACTTCCCGAGCGGCAGAATCGGCTGAAATTTTGTCCACGTATGTAAACCCGATGACAATGCAATATTATGGTATCTAGAAGCTGATCTGATGATGGAGTCGTAGGTGGCGACAGGATCTCCACTAAACTTAACGTAGATCCACCGTGTTATCACTCAATAGTTTGGTCTTGATCAGCAGATAAAGATTTTCAGAACAGTCGGTAACAAAAGCTTGACCCAAAAAAATAATTTTTGACAGAAACTTATTTCAATGCAAAATTTTATAGCTGCCTATTTAATCCTAGGGCAAAATTCTACTTGGTTAAACCATATTACTTTTGACATGTTATCATATTGTCAACGTTACGATAGCTCTTATTAATGGCGCTTAAAAATGGCGGCCGAGTTAAAAACAGTACGATAACATTATGTCAAAAGCATAATGGTTTTACCGAGCTAAATAGAGCCCCTGATTTCATAACACTTTATTAAATAGCACTTAAGTTAACATAGGTACTACAATTAAAAGTTAAAACTAAACTTATTTAAATTAAAATAAAACTAAGCTACTCAAATTAAAATCAAACTAAGCTACTCAAACATTCAGGGTGCGGCTCCACTGAGGCGGAGACGAGAGGAGCGGAGCGGAGCTGTGCCAATATTAACCAATGGAATCTAAACTAACGTGCGCAAGGCGCGCTCGACGTGACCGCATGCGCCTTTTATTGGTTAATATTGGCACAGCTCCGCTCCGCTCCTCTCGTCTCCGCCTCAGTGGAGCCGCACCCTAAAGATGTAAATAATAATCACCACTATAAAAAGAACACCCCTCTAGCAGGTCCGCTCGCGGCATGGTCCCTATTACAGGCTGCATTACCTCTCTGGATAGCTAGCACAATCCTTTGGGAGAGTTAACCCTTAATTTGGCAAAAATAAAAAAGTCGGGAATTCAAACCCTTTTTGATTTTAAATCAGCAAAAAAATAAAAAAACATTCCAAACATTAAAAGTGAACATTATAGTATGTTCACTGTGACGCACATTGCCAAATTAAGGGTTAAGCACTTTGTATTTATATTTTCTTGTAACAGATGGGCTCATTCGTATACACTTCGACCCTCTAAGAATTTTGTGCAGGTTTCCGCACGATGTTTTTAATTGACCGTAAGTGTACCGGGTGATGTACTTAAGTTAGAAGAACTCATTGGTACCTACATGGACTGCTGCTGGGGTTGGAGTTGGAACTCGATACCTTGCGATCACGAGTAGACACACACTAAATAACCGACGCTCATGTAAAGTCGCTTGGAATTGAAATGGGCAAAGATTAAAAAAATTGAAGCTTTGACACATAACCTAAAATTTTCATCGTTTGTCGATATTTCGTATTTTTCACCTGATTTGTGCACACGCGAAGACGATATTAATTATATGTTCGTTCAAAGACGACATAGGTACCTTTGACGATTTGTTTTCGCTAACTGTCTTAGTATTGATATGTGCTTATAAATCTTCGTCGCGTCAATGTCTCACCTACGTCAATAGATACCTTCGCGACTGTTATTACCCTTATCACTGTGATTTATTACACGATTTCCAAAGTAGAATTACTTACTTACAACTTTCAACGTAGGAGTAAAATGCGTTTGTTTAATGTTATGGGTGCGAAAGCATTACCATCAGCTTCCTCCTTCTCTGTTCGTAATAGGCTCCCTTTTTTATTCCTTCCTTAGTAAAATTGTAACAAGGTTGTTACAACCTCTTTTTTGATTTCGTTCCTGGCTACTCTTACGTTTCTTTTATTGATCGACGCAGATTTCTATCGATATTCTGATTCTCTTAGCAACTCTTTGGGATCTCGGGTTTCATGCTAACAACTTATTTTTGTGTTAATGTATGTATGTATGTAAACTCTTTATCGCACACAAAAAAAAAACGATTACAAGGAAGTACGTTCATAAACTTAAGATAACGTGTACACTGTACAATGGCGAACTTATCCCTTTAAGGGATCTCTTCCAGTTAAACTGACTATGTAATCTAGTAACCTACTATTATATGCATAAGTAATTAAAAATACCATAAAATGGAATAAGATATTGGTTTATTCACAACTACACAACAAACCGTCCCAACATCCATCGCCATCATCGCGGTGGGGGGTCTCTGATACTTACCCTATACTGTCAGAAACCTGTAGCTTAAGAGGATTTTGAAGCTAAACATTCCCATAAAAATGCGATAACGCTTCTCTCCCCTTTTATCTAGTCCGATTTTCACGATTTTTGAAACATACTCAATGTTGCAGATATTTTGAAAAACTAGGTTTGTACATACTCTTTTCCAAGAAAATATTTCCTGGAAAGAAACAAAAAATAAAACGGATACTAACGAACAAACAATTTGAACATAGATTTTCATAACAACTACAATATATTCAAGAAATGTGGAAATCGGACTTGATGTTAAGAAATGTTATCGCCCGGACGTAAAGAATGGAAAAAAAATGCCAGCTCCGCGATTTAAGAGTCGCTTCACAATCCTCTTAACACAAAACCTCGACAAGCAATAACATAACATAATATACGTACTTACTTACTTACTTGTCGGCCACAATGGTCTTCTTATCACAAATATGTTTTTTTTGGAATTAACTTATTTCATGAATTAATTAAAATTGACTTTAAGCATTACAATTAAAAGTTAAAACTAAACTTATTTAAATTAAAATAAAACTAAGCTACTCAAATATTAAAGATGTAAATAATAATCACCATTATAAAAAGAACACCCCCTCTAGCAGGTTCGCTCGCGGCATGGTCTCTATGACACTGGCTGCATTACCTCTCTGAATAAATTACTTAGTTATTAAAACGTGCCAGTCATAGAGCGCCTGCCGATAACTGCTACAGATACCCACCACCCGGTTTTCTCGTTACGCACAATACTATTTTTACGATCAATCTTGAAATGATCTAAGCGTGCGATATGCCGTAATTTTATGGGACATAAATTAATTTTCGTCTCATCAAAGTACTTGTGCGTACCAATTAATTTATGTACTTAATTTATGCAGCAGAGATGGCGAGTGTTGATTTTATTATAGGCCCCATTTTAGACACGTTATAAACGTTTTTGACGACGTCATTGTTTTTATATGAAATATTGATATTAGTTCGTTCGTCTTCCTTTTCGTTTTGCAACTAATAATGAAAATAAAACATTACGAGAAAGGTTTCAATTCAGATCAGTATTTAGATATAAATAAAGAAAAAAAATATCTTTGTCCGACTTATCCCGTTTACCATTGATCTACACATACATACATACATAAACTCACGCCTTCATTCCCAGAGTGGGGTAGGCAGAGCTAGAGGATTACCAACAAGTCTTAAAACTTCTTGATAATTTTGTAACCACATTTTGCACAAGTAGGCTAAGATGTTTCCCAGTGTATTAGTGACAGGTGGCGAGCCGATCGCCTAACAGTACCTACTACAAGCCTTTATTCCCTTAGTCGCCTCTTACGACATCCACGGGAAGACATGGAGTCGAACTATTCTAACCCGGCAACCACACGGTCCATTGATCTGATTCCAATAAACCTTTGGCAAGCCGATTGAGCGCACGTTTGCAAAATTTTCTGACACGATAACAGGATTCGCACGAATAAAGCCGCGCGATTAGTCTATGAGTTCCATGCAACTTACTGATTAGTTTGTAAAGGACTGTAGAAATAAGGATTATCTATAAACTCCAACTTTATTACTCATACTCATACTCATTTATTTATATTTCTCGATAAAATTACACGTCAAAGGTTAAATTAATTTATAGATAATGTGCAAAATAGATATAAAAATAACTCTAATGTAATAAAATAAATCGAATGCAGAAGCTCCAATGCAACAGAGGCGATTTCGTCGATACATTTTTAAGTCTTGTTGGTTAAATGAAATGCTTTGCGAGTTATATTAAAAATGGAGTAAATAAGTAAATAAATATTTCGGGGACTACTTGCCTTACATAAATTGACCTAGTAACAAACTAATGCGACGGCTTGCACTATGGGTACTAAAATAAACAACCATAAGCATATCCACAGAGATAAATCAATAATTGATGACATGGAATTTTCGCTATACCAAGAATCGAACCCGGGACCGCTAGCTACGTAGGCAAGGTCAGTACCAACTAGGCTAACAGCATCGTCACGTAAACTCTTTTACGGCAAAGAGAAGGAAAATGAACAGACAGTACATGTGATTCAAAGTATGATCTGAGAACAATAGGCATACTCAACACTACAGTCACCTACCTAACCTAACCTACCCTGTTTAATTCGAGCTTAAACAACTAACCATCTGATCTGATGGTGATCAAGCTACGTCACCTCCGCAGCGTTATTAGACCTTATGGTTATGACGCATTGTTGACAACTTACCAGTTATATAACCAGGAAAAACTGGTGACCATGCGAAGGTAGTGATGCGTGTGTTTATGAGCGTGTGCGCCGACCCGCGACTCGGCCGGGCGCGTGGAGGGACGTATTGGGTACTAGTTTCCGGACAAGTGCGTGTGATTTACTGTTATCGATAGCCAAATCACCACACCCGTCATTATTGGAAATGTTATCGTCCGCACGGCCTCCGGCTTTTACGATACGAGATTTATAAAATTACCTCCAATTTAGCTTCGTACCGATGATGGAGCCACGCTGTTTACGGTTGTGTACTAATGAGGCAGCCATTTTATTCTCTTAAGGACGAACTTATGAACTCCACGTTGGAAATATTGTCTGACGAGTTAAATCTAACTTATCAGAGTGTACAAACACGCACGCATGACTTCCCTCGATCGTCCATTCGACAATTAAAATCCGTTTAAAGGAGAATAAGATCACTAGCACATCTCTTTCGTAGTCGGCATCCTAAATATATATCAGTTTAATTCTGAGAAATTCCGTTCTGTGCTTAAATATTTTCCATTGTTCAACAACTATCAGTTCTGTAACATTTTTGCCTGAACCACTATTTGAGATCTTTTGATATCTCTGGGGCCCCAGACAAGATGCATTACGCCAACTCGCTTTTCTATTCGTTTCGTTTTTAAACCAATCGCTTCACTTGTAGATGACGTGATACGAAAAGTCACGTGATCTAGCAGTGACGCGATTGGTTTAAAAACGAAACGAATAGAAAAGCGAGTTGGCGTAATGCATCTTGTCTGGGGCCCCTGAAATGCAAATCACATAATTTAAATTTTCTTTATATTGGTTAAATATTATGAAATAAAATCCATTTAGCTTTGGCTTTGCCGTGTGGTTGCCGGCTTAGAATTGTGCCACTCCATGTCTTCACGTGGAAGTCGTAAGAGGCGACTAAGGGAATAAAGGCTTGTAGTACTATTAGGCGATGGGCTTGCTACCTGCCACTAATATACACTGTTAAACATCTAAGCCTAATTGTGCAAATTGTGGTTACAGAGTTATCAACAAGTTTTTAGAGTTGCTGGTAATTCTGTAGCTCTGCCTACCCCACTCTGGGAATGAAGGCGTGAAAGGTATGCATGTATGTATTTAGCATTTTTTTGGTCCAGATAATACTTTTGCTTGAATTGATAGACATTATATCTTTGAAAAAGTCGCATGCGCAGGCGTGAACTTTTCGCAGGATACAACTTAATACATTCCCCTGCCTGTACTCACACATTTAATAAAAAAAATGCTTTTTTTCAATTCATGCAAGGTTGGATTTATTGATCTAATTACCCGGGCCTATAGTTGTACGACGACTTTTAGAACCTTCGGTAATAAGGAGACGGTGAAAATTTGTATGAAGGTAATTTTTACTACCCGAAACAATTAGGTTTCTTAATCTATAAATGATTGCCTGCCGGTGTTATAATATTTCTGAAGTATATATTAGAGGGATTTGGGGGAGACCTATGTCTAGCAGTGGACTGACATGATGATATATTAATTATATTAGAGACATAAACAACATTTAAACTATAAAGATCTTGAGACACAAACGATGTATTTGCTGCATTTACGTTTTTTATGAAGGGACAATTTCGTTTTACGAAAAAGGACAATTTTTCGATAAATACTCCTTAACGTCATTCTTAGTCGTTAAGCGACCAAGGTACTAAATAGCTTTAATTTCAAGATGCCGACCACACCTTGGCTTCAAGATTGTGTTTTGTTCAGTAGGCAAAAGTGCTAAAAGCCGAATCCCTAACATCTTTCATCGTCTTTGTTATTTTTTCATCTTATTCTAAAGATTTTAATTTGTTAAACATTATTTGGCGTATACATAGGCCGCTGCAATAGGTTAATAAAAACAGATCCCCTTCGTCTGTCCACAAAAAAGTTTCTCAATAACATCAACCGACCAAAACACGTATTTAACGAGAATAAATGGAACAAATCTGATTGTCACTGTTATTTCCTCTTGGGAAACGATTAAAGCTTTTCACGAGGAAGCTTAAATTAAATAACACCGAATATAAAGACGTATTTGAATTGTGGGAATAGAATTCCATTTCAATATTCAGTTGAAGAGCTTAGTTCTGATATGATTTGCTCGTAATATTAGAACACAAAGGAATTACCGGAACATATTGATAACCTCTAGGCAATTAATTTAAAGCTTACGCCTCATAAAAGTAACGTATTTGGACCACTAACGATAATACGGGAAGATAAAATTCTTGGCTTCAAACGTTAGATACGGAATGAAAGGAGGGTTTATACGAGCTACCGTTAGTACGTATATATAAACTTGTAGGTTGGTGAACCCAACGAGCCGTTAAGGCCAAGTGTTCAAATTTAGTCGCTACGCTAGAATGACGCTGCAGTCGCCGAGAAAAGGGAATTCTTATTAGGACTCGGAATGATATCCGGCTCGCAAACAAGATTAAGGCTGAGCCAGTCAACGTTTATGCCTCCCTCTTATTTAGTTAAGGTAATTCTGTTTGCTAGAGACGAGTTTTCTAATATTTTGCATTTTCAGAGGTGCGGTAAAAAAGTTTTAGCAAATTTTGATCAAACCCTAACGTTAAAAAAATAAAAAAACTTAATCTGATCTAGTTTGATTCGGGAGACCGGGACGTAACCGCCCTTCGCGGCCGAGGCGTGAATTGTACTTTTCTTCAATAATGCAAGAAAATGAAACCAAATTGTATCAATACCTTCTTGTAAATTATAGTCCAGCCGAATTATTATTTTTATTTCGCGACTTCTGCACTCATCTTTCCAATTTGGGAAATAATAGAAAACCACACATAAACATAAATATGTAATTGATCTAAATATATTGAAATGGGATTTAAATTGCAACGTTTAAAATGCGTTAATTCAGCAATGTATGTTGTTAGCAGGATGTTTGTAAAAAATAAAATAAGGATTTTTTCATACGCTGTAAATGCCGTTTAAAAAGGTCAACCTTTTTAGAACGTAAAACAGTAACAGTTAAAGGTTAACATTTAAACGTAAACTCGGAGGTTGGATTGTACAAGTGTTTGTCTGTTCATAGTCAGTTTTCGCAGTTCAAACATGGTTTTAAAAGGTAAAAACTGTGATGTAATGAATTAACGATACCCTGGGCTGTAAGAAGCTTTTGCCCCTCGCTACACTACAGAAGAAACTCCTGCTTCTGGGCCAGGGCACGGCGTAAAACCGCGTACTCTCCACGGGCAGTAATAAAGAAAGCCTCAGATTGCATATTTATCGCCCTCGCTTTCGGCTCGAGAGTCAAATACCTGCTATCTGTGACATTCTTGCTTTTACCACCCTAGTTATGGAATGTTCTATTATACTTACATATTTTGAGGGGTGCGTCTCACGAGATATAACAACAAAATCTATAATTTCATGTTAATAACGTTTACAAGATATAATAAACGTTAGCTATAATAACAAAATCAATATTTTCATAAGGAATAACGGTCAATTAATATA
Organism: Acleris emargana; assembly: GCA_927399475.2. Taxonomy (NCBI): domain Eukaryota; kingdom Metazoa; phylum Arthropoda; class Insecta; order Lepidoptera; family Tortricidae; genus Acleris; species Acleris emargana. Next base: position 13,013,455 of record OV656838.1, read on the forward strand.
ATATTCATTTTATATAATGTTTTTGTCTGTAATACTCACATTGTCTAATTTCAGTTCGCATAACATACATGACATATAACGATCATATCATAATACATAATATCTTTTAGTATAAGGATTATAAGATCTAATATCGTATGCTATACTCAATGGGTGGGTACTGTAAGGAGCGGGTACAGTCGAGTTCATAGATATGTGTACCCTGTAGTACTTTGTCATTTTAATCGCTGTGACAATTCATATATTTATGGCAGTTTAAACATGACATAAAATAAATAGACAAGGTACTAAAATGTACACATATTTATGAACTCGAGTCTACCACAACGGTCTTGCTTGTAATTTGTTTTAATTAACCAGAAAATGCCACGAGCATGACGAATCAGGTCAGAACCGACTCGGGTAGGTTAGGTTAGAAGGCCTAGGCGGGAGCTTTGCTCCCGCCTAGGCCTTCGAGGTTATTTTTTTTCGGCCCAGAAAATTCAGACTGCTGCCAGTAAAGTTAGTAAGGTAAGGTTGATTGTTAATTAAGAGGGCCATTTAATACTGAAAATAGAATTTAATTTCAAATAACATATGCATGTTTTTATATTATACGTGTATTATGTTTTTTGATGTTAGATAATTTGACTAATATATCTTTTAAATCTTAGGTGTTATGAACGTTATACGTTTTAATAGTTATATAAATTGATATTATATATTAATAACGTTATACTTTATGGAAATAGATATTTTGAAATTATATCTTCCGTTCATTATATCCAGTGAACGTTATACTAAACGTGTTTATACAAAGTGAGCGTATATATTATGAGTGTTATATTGTCAGTTCTTATATCTCGTATTACTTACCCTATTTTGAGGCCACTGCTATTATTGTACAGTGATTATTGTTTTTTTGCGTTGGCCGGGAACGAAAAACTTCCCGTGCTTTTTTGCAACAGCACTCAAAGTGAACATTAAGTAATTTTCTAACAAGAACCTCATTATCTAGAGAGAGAAACGTATTTTAAAAAGGGTTTGAATGTAGAAACTTCTAGGAATAATTATTTTAAAGCACTACATATAATATTAGTTTCACCACGCTATCTTGCTCTAAGTTGCTAACTTAAAATTTGTCATTCTCACTTATATGAAATAGAAAGTAATATTTTCCTATGTCCTGTAAAGTTTTGTTCAAAAATGACCCATTACTCGTACTGTCGATTGCACTTCTAACATTGATATTATATAATCACTATCAAAACACGAGTAAAATGAGTCCATACTTAACCTTGACGGGTGTGCTATGAGCCACCTTCCGTGCCATCGGAATGAGTATGCCAAATTTTAAGTCAATCCGACAGTAAGAAGTAGGTAAAAAACCAGCTTTTAGCCTTTCACCCTGTTTCAAGGGTACTCCCGTAAATGCCGCGTCCAGTATTGGCCTTCTCGGTGTTGTTATATCAAGCAATGTTCTGTTTCGATGTCATCTGGAAGGTAAGGCTAAGTTAGCCTCGGAGAAGCATCGTGTGTTCTGGAGAGCGGGGCGGTATTTCACGCCGGGCCGCCGGGCCGGAGCACCCCAATATCTATTTCTTCCACTTGACCAGTTCAGAGCAGAGCTGCTGGATGTGTCAACAGCCGGGGACTTCTTAAAAATCTGGATCCGCTGGTTCTGCGGAGGGATGTTGCTTCCCTCTGTGTCGTGGAAGTCCTCCGAGGAATTATTCGGATTGATACCAGTCATTGGATTCCACCATCGTACAACTCGTACATACCGAAGTATCATTTCATCAACACCATCTTGATAGTTGGAAATCCACCACCGTGCGTTTTTCGAGGGCCTTCTTGCCACGCACCTTATCTATGTGGAATCAGCTTTCGGCGTCTGTATTTCCGAACCAATACAACTTAAAAGCCTTCAGTGCCCAAAGCAGTGTACCTATGCGATTTCTCTGGTGTTGCGGCTGTTTATGGGTTGCGATGATCACTTACCATCAGGTGGCTCGCTTGCTCGTCAGCAAAAAAAAACACAAAAAAAAGTTAAAATTGACTTCCAAGATTCGGTTACATTTTTAGCTTGTTATAATTACAAGTGAAGTTTTTTTTTTTTTTTTTTTTATGGCATACGAAGGCAAACTGGACCCATAAACATTCGCATTCACAAGACTGCAAATGCACTGCCAACCCTGAGGACTAAAGTTGAAATGCCTCTATGCTAGTCATTTCACCGGCTGTCTTATCCCCAAACCGGAACGCAACAATGCGAACACTGCTGCTTGGCGGTAGGTTAATGGATAAGATGGTGGTACCAACCCGGACGGACCCTGCACAAGGTCCTCCCACAAGTAAAAAGTTACGAGTACTATTAATATATGTTAAAAATAAAAGTCCAAACATCGTCACATATGACATAAATAGGATTAGTAGAAATTATAGTTTAAGATACTTACAGTTTAAATATATGTCACTAGGGTTAAAAAAAAAACAGACACATTGCATAACTGACCATCGGCATCCTCTCAAGAGTTCATAGTTCATCGAACATCAAGTGACAAATACCACATCTAAAATAATAACAGAAGAAAACAATAAAACAACTTTGAGCCGTAACTTTATGTTCCGTGAGAAAATAGGAACTCCGGCTACTAGGTCAGCAAAATCCATGTTACATCGATAAATATTTAGGTTCAGACGCAATCAATTTAGGATTGCTGCCAGCTAGGTATTTGCCGAGCAACCCTTTGCTAGAGTTGAACAGAATACCAAATATAGTGCATAAAAGAGGGGTCCAATCTTACGCCACTTATGCCTTATTTGTGTATCATATTTCGGACAATGGTGTCAACACGATACCGTGACCTTTCTCTAAATGGTCGTGTGATAGGTGCTAGCCGCGTGTGGGGTAATCACCATGTACTCACTAATTATGTCGTTCTTGGGCCTTTGTCTTGCCAAAAAAATATTCATCCATTTCGAGCTAACGACCAGTTTAGCCGGGGACAGGAAAAAATAAAGCATTGTTTGAAAAATATATGTCAATGACAGCTGCTTCAGTATATTTTGCCATACCTTTTTAATTATAACGTCAGTGCATCACACTAATATTAGTAGGTTTTTCTTAGTTAGTGCCTTTGTTTCTCATTCACGCTAAAACGGCTGGACGGATTTAGAGAAAATTTTGAATTATTTCCATTGTCTTTTTACCCCGAAAATAACAATTTTTCCGCGGGATGTCGAATTAATAATGTTTCAAAGATTCGTGGGCTTGTATTTTATATATAAGCAGCTTATTTTGTCTTTTACTACTTTCTCATTGGAAGCATCATACTTAATCGTCGTGTTTTGGAATTTAATTTCTGGTTCAGAATTGTCATACATTGACCGCATTTACCACTTTGATTCCAGATTAAATATCAATAAACGCTATTTAATACACGTACCTAACCTATATACATCAATTAATGCTTATTACCAAAACAGTGCGTTTCATTTGTAAACATTTAATCTCTACTTAGTTTAGCATTACGGCTACATTGATTCAAACCTGAATGTGGGACGTGAATTTAACGAGGAAAATATAGACAATAGAATCTAAATGGGTACCTAGTCCGATATTTGATACATAGATGTTGTAGGTGGGGTCTATATCGAATGGCATACAATTATTAGTCCTATCGTTGTGTCGCATAACGTCTTTTGTCCTAATAACGTGTGGCATACACTTTGTTCCGCATATTTTTGATTGTCCGAAATTGTTGCTCCTATTATCGTTTTTCCTAAATATTATTTGTCCTATCGTTTGATGTGGCTAAGATTCAACTGTCGAATTACAAACCTAACCTTGTCAAACTTGTTGGCTCTGGCGTTTCGCTCGCTCGTTAGGGTCACAGTTCTACCTAACACTCGTACCTAACCTAACCGAAATCTGACCTGCCTGAAGGTAGAATACGTAACGATTCTGACTTCACGCCTACCATAGTTTAGTTTAGGTGCTGTAATTGTAGCCAGTTTAATAATAGGCAAAATAATTATTAGGACAATTCATGTTAGGAATATTATGCTTTAGGTAATTAGACTTTAGAGTTATCAATATTAGGACAAACTTGCTTTAGTACGTTAAATGGTATGCGCAAAAATTATTAGGACAAACGAGTAGTATGCCATTCATCAGTATGCCAAACATTCTCGGCCAAACATTTTTAGGACAAAAAACGTTATGCGATACGACAGGCGCCCTTTGTAAGTGTCTTTAAGTAAATGGGCAGATAATTAATTATATACTACTACTCTACGACCTACGATGCCAAAAATTATCTTCATGGTTCAATCACGAGATTACTTCTGTTCCCAGACAGTTTAAGCTGTTTTTTCCCAGTCCCATTATCCTTTCTTGGGATGTTTATTCAGCGAGAGCTGACCCTATAACAGTGTCCGAATCGGCTGAGTGGTTATATCGTTGCCTTCCCAATTAGTAGATACCATCGTAATTTTCTTACGGCTCCCTAATTCTATTGACGTTTTCTTTGTCTTTGCAGTAAGTTGTAAACAGTAGGAGTTGGTATCCATGTAATGACATTATTTAATGTGCAAAGTTTTCTAACATTGTAAGCTAGCGATTTTGATACTCAACTTCTATTTTGTAGATGCCGAGTTTTGGTGGTGTTTAGTCCGCCCCGAAGAATATGAAGCGGCCATACATCCTAATATTATCTCTATTAATATTGACGGAAATCACTGGGACGCATTATGTAAGTACCCGGTCCACTTGCATTCATTGCACATGCCATTCGCTATAGCTACCCGATCAAGCATTGCCGGAATTGCAACTGACAATGCACCTCCATAAAAAAAGTCTGGCGCTCTGCCAAATTGAAATATGCCTTGTTGATCAATTGAGTGCACCTATTGTATGGAAAGTAGAGGTTTTGAAAAGACTGACCTAGATATCCAAAATGGCTACAAATTGCTGTCGTTAACTAACTACAATGGGTTATTGTGTAATATTGTGTTATCGTGCAATTTCTTTTGATTTTCAGGCAGGAGTAGAGTCGGTTATTGAGGATATGAGTGTACACGATGGTTTCATAACCGGAAAAGGTCGGGGGAGTATGAAACTTAAAACTAGGAAATATATTAATAATGGGAGTCAAATAATAGGTAAGAGTTTTTTTAAGGAGGTAATTTTTAAATGCCAAGTAGCTTTTTAAGATAAGTCAGCACACATTCCAGGTGTAAAAAATGCGGGGTATAGTGCCGTGAGTTGGAGCGCTTGGAGCGGGTGCCGCGGCGGGCGGCGCACGCGGCGCCGGCACTGCCTGCGCCGGCGACACTGCGGAGACTCGCTGCAGGTACAAGTGGCGAGGTAAATCACATACTATACGCCTACTGTTAACTTTGGGGATATAGTGGCATTACTTTGGGGTCTAGTATATATACGTCAAGCATTAAAAAGTGTTAAACAAACGTACAACAAGGACATAGCTCGATATTTAAATCACGTGCACGTGTAAATTTTATTTACAGTAATTTCTTTCGTTCGCGAATAATTTGGCTATCGTTACTTTTCCGGTTGCTAATCTTCAAGAAATATAAAAATACCTTATCAAAATACTCTCCAAGCTGTGCAACGGTTAACAATAGGCATAATTAAAAAAAACGATCAAGAGCATTCCGGACATGTGTAGGCTTTCGTAGCAGTTATGGCACACACAAATCTCCACTTTTAGTGTTTAATTTATCTACATTACTCCAAATTTAAAATTTAAAATTTATATCAACACTATTTTTAATTATGTAATTATTTTTCTCAGTGCTCAGATGTATCTATACTAGATAGTTAAGTGTTACAACATTTGAGCTTGGACTTCCTTAAAAAGTGAGTGTGACTAAAAACGTGAGACTGACAGACAGTCAGACGAACATGCCAAAACACTTCTTAATTTTAGTAAGGAACCCTAAAAGGAAAATAGCCAGAAGTCCAGAACCGTGTGTCTTACTTTTGATTGTACGAATAAAATCGCTGCCTTTATACAATAACTCACTATTGCAAAATACTACGATTTCGAGTTAAGTATACAGCGACGTGCAGAGTAAGCGAAAGTTTATCGTGAATAAAGCAGCCATCACCTTACGACAAAAAAAAACGATATCGTAAGATGATGGCTGCTTTATTCACGATAAACTTTCGCTTACTCTGCACGTCGCTGTATACTTAACTCGAAATCGTAGTATTTTGCAATAGTGCGTTATTGTATAAAGGCAGCGAAATGATATCGACGGAGGAAAGGAGAAACCCCTTAAGCGACATTTTTCTAACTTACTACTTAACCCGGCTCAAAAGACGCAGAAAAAGAAGCCGGTTCTAATGACATATAAAACTCAATTTCTCTCTCTCTCAATCGCTTTCGCTCTTTTAATTAAAGCAGCTGTGTATCCTAACCATCTATATTACACTAGTTCCTCTGACGTGCTCGCGGACTGTTTGTTTACAAATAGACAGTGTGTTGACGAACGCCTTGTTTATAGATGCGAATTCGGCCACGGGAGCCACGAGTCGCCAGGGCGGATTCGGCAGAATGTACAGATGGTGAGTCAGCTGGGACATATTCTACACTCGATGAAACAGGATACGGTGTAGTCACTGTATTTAGAATTGGTCACGTTTCGACTTTATTTGAATACTGTTAAGGTCCAAAAGTGTCGAACCTTTTCATACCGTGACTGTACATAAAGTTACACGTACCCCCTTAAATGGCTTAGCTGTCAAAAATTCCATACATATTTAACTCCGGGTGTTAACGTTTCTCACCCCTCAATTAAATCCGATTTCCACGATTTTTGAATACGTTGTAGTTGTTATAAAAAACTCGGTCTGTACGTTTTCGGTTTTTTATTTGTTTCTTTCCAGGAAATATTTTATTTGCAAAGAAAACAGACTTAGTTTTTCATAATACCTACAACATATCCAAAAATCGTTAAAATCGGACTAGGTTAACATTTAAGAGAAACGTTATTGCATCTTGTATGGAATTTGTTAGCTTCGCAATATGCTGTTACGCCCTTTAGTGTCATAATAAACTTAAACAGAAAATATAACGATATTACGAGCTTCTCTCGCTCGTTAGGTCTGTCATTCCGTAAATAGCGTTCTTGCAAGTTAATTTTGAACGCCTTCCCGTTATTGCAATAGGCTAAAATTTAGAATAAATGAGTGGCAAGTTTATTGCAAATCTCATTAGTGCATAGACATGTCCTTTCCGTGTACCCTTCAAATAAGCGGTTGTCTACGAGTATTGATCAAAGTGATCAAACATTGACATATACAGGGTGGTCCAAAGACTGACGTATAAAAAAAATATTTAAATGCCTCACATCCGGGGCTATCCGAATATACCCCATGTATGTTGGCCGATTGTTCGTTGTTTTCGAGTAATTAATTTTTAAAGATTTTTTCAAGAATTTTCGTGCCGAGCCGTTTATTATAATGTAACTTTTTTTGGTTAAGTTTTTTCTGGATGTTTTATTTTGTGACATTATCCTCACAAACTGTACTTTCACACATACAATAATTAGCTTCCCAACCTTGAGGCAAGTTACAATAAAATTGACCGAAAGTGAAAGTTTTACCTTTGAGTAAAACGAAGTTTGATTTTGTAATTAAAAAAAAATCATCTTAGAATTCAAAGACCAGAAGTAATTTTAAAAACTTTGCCAGACTCTAAACTTTCAGAATAATACAAAAAAAGTGACACTTAATAGGTCATAATTTGCTGTACCAGTATGTATGTACCTAATTATGTACTTCTCAGTATTCAAGTAATAGGTTGTCTAACTTCTTGTCTCGTAATTATTTCATATCTTAGCTAACTCTTAATGAAGTTCACATTAGCCTGATTTATAGTTACGCAACTAAGAATTTCAAACCCTCTTGCTAAATTAAAGGTTATTTTTAATGCAAAGAAACCATACAATCTTATGATGACTAGTTCTGAGAACATGAAACTAATACTCCTATGATTGTTTTATTAATAAATCTTGCTCTCTGGGTAAATATGCTAAAATAACTCGATGAAAAGTTGTTTAACATTATATATTACTTTGTAGAATAGATAGCTTTAGTAACGGATCAAACAAAATAATAAGAAATCATACAAAATAACGTTAGAACAAAATAAAATAAACAGAGCGTGGTAAATATAGAGCAAAAATTAACTTTAGCGCACTGAAGTGTGAAAAGATTGATAAAGACCAGAAAGACTCATCAAAGTCACCCAACGTGCTTGCCTAGATGGTAGTGACGCTGCTTACGAAGCTAGCGGTCCTGGGTTCAAATCCCGGTAAAGGCAGATATTTGTGTGATGAGCGCGAATATTTGTTCCTGAGTCATGGATGTTTTCTATGTATTTAAGTATATATTTCTCTATGTAAGTATTTTTATCCTTGTCTAGTATCCATAGCACAAGCCTAGAGCTTAGTTTTGGACTAGGTCAATTGGTGTGACATTGTCCCCTTATATTTATTTATTTTAAAGTTAATCTTACCTATCATTTCTTTAGATTCCACACTATTTTGCAGATGCATAATTACTGTGCGGTTATTTCTGAAGTGCTTTATGAGGTTCTGACTGGGGTTAAAAATTTCATAGCCTTCCTTAGGAGACTAGGTTCTTCGATTTGTTATATGAATTCCCATAACTCCTGAAATATTAGGGCATTTCCGCTCTCTGCAGGCTTAGGTGCACTTACAGTCAGTATTAGACGTGACTTATTGCTTCAGTTTGATCTTCGTCATACTATATGCCACACTAAATCGATTTTATAAATACCGCAGGCTAGAAGAAAACAATTAGACGTACACGGAGATGTTCAAAAAAGGTTTCGAGGGTTTTCTTCCTGGAGCACGTGGAGTAGCTGCTCTCGAAGATGCACTACCGTTAGGAAAAGGTAAGTCATGTTAAAAAACGTTATACTAACAAACTGCTATACTAAAAAAAGGGTCAAGTGCGCGTTGGAGTTGCGCCCCGAGGGTTCCGTATCGCGGTACCTGCGGTAGGTACCGGGTAAGCCCAACTCACCCTTGACCAATTATTGGTATTTGTTGTTTTTTTTAACCTAACCTTACCTAACCTAACCTACCCTATATTTTACCGCTTTTACGATACAACAAAAATAAAAATACATTAAAAAAAGAACTTTCTTGTACTGACCTCCCATACATGAAATTCTTTATTTTATTTTTTTGTTAGTAGATCCGCCGTAATAAGATAACACACGTGCTGGAAAAAAAACAACGCGCGTTCTATTACAGCTCTTTAAAGTTAGGACGGACGGGCTGTATATATATGTAAACCGTTTGTTGTCAAGAAGTTAAACAAAAAATTACATAAAAAAAGGTATTTACAAAAAAGTCAAGAGAAGTAGATAAGTCTTAGTAGTTCGGCATGTACGCAGTGACCCGTTTTAAATGCCCTTACGTAGGTATATCATGAACACATTTACGGGTCTATTCTGCCAGGAAATTTGTAAAGTCGGTACGAGGGACGTTACGAAGTACTTTAACTTAAAAGAAACCCCTCTTTATCTAAGCCGTGTTCTTGTTATTTACGGAAGTATAAATCCAAGTTAAATTAATTTTGTTTAAATAAAGGTAGAATTTTGGTAAGAGAAATGAATCCCAAGGAAAATACGAAGTAAGCTGACCAATTAATCTGAATATAAAAGATATTCAGTGTTCGGCAAAATATAATTAGTTACGATAATGATCATGAAGTAGCACAAGAGTCATAGCTGGGCAACTCGTTAATCCGTTAATCGTTAATTAACGAAGTTAACATTTTGATTAACGAATTAACTTTTAAGTTAACTTTTTAAAATGTTAACGGACACGTTAACTTCCGTTAACATGCAGAAGTCCGTTAATCATTAATCCAATGCCTACTATTTACCGAACGGCACCGCGGCGCGGCAAGAAAAACAGGTTCAGACAAGTATAAAACGACAAGTGTCGGGCGGCGCGTAGCAACGAGTGTGTAGTGTGAGAAACAACGATGATGACACGGAAGACTTTTTCAATTCTGTCACTCAGTCTATAGAAAAACCAAAGACCTCCAACTCTTTAAGAGTAAAGCGCAAACTCTCGTTAAAATGTGGCTGGACATGAAATCAAAAGACTCGTTCAAAGATGCTGCATTCCTCAGGGAACAGATATTCATAAATCTATTCATTAAATACAATACTGCTATACCCTCAAGCGCTGCAATTAAATGTCTGTTTTCCAACATTTTAACTCCAAAACGAGCCTCGCTTTCAGACGAGAACTTCAACATGTTAATGTTCATGAAAGGGAATATGCACCTTATGCCCTTCTGTATTTTGTTTTGTTCCTATCCTGTTAACTTCCAGAACCTAAACCAACAGGTTTTATAAGTTCACTAACGCAACGATATAAAAATGCATTTTTTTACACATATTAACGGATTAACGATTAACGTTAACTTGCGTTAATTCTTCCGAAATGTAACGCTTTAACGTTTAACGAAGCTAACTTTTTTTGTAGCGGATTAACGATTAACGAAGTTAACTATTTGATTAACGGTGCCCAGCTATGACAAGAGTGTACTTATGTCATTCTCGTAGCCAATTGACTTCTAAATTGTTTATTACTGTCCGTAAATTAAATACAATGTGGCATAGCACTATCAAGCTTTCTGTTATGAAAATGCAAACAACCACGCTTAACCGTATAGGTAACCAAAAATAGAATTTCATTTAAATAACAATATTTTTCAATGCGTCAAGCGTTTATTATGAAATAAGTAACGAATTTTGATTTATTATAAGTGGGTGGAATAAATTCCCGCTGTTGAGTTAAATAGTGTTTAAGCTTTGAAAACGCAAGATTAGGCTCGGTTAAGTCGACATTATAGCAGAGTAACAATCAAGAAAGAAATTACACCTAATTTGAGGTTGAATTTCTGGAAAATTACCGTCTAAATTGCCTAGTTAAGAAGGATATTTTGTTGCTCTCTGCGATCTTGTTAACTTGTTCATGGAGTAACAGGAAATTAGAATTGATTTGTAATGTAATATAACACTTTGACACCTTTAGGTTCTCAAAGGCAATTACCCTCTTACACTATACACTCAGCTGTTCTAACATGCAGGTTTTCTCACGATATCTTTCCTTCATCGTAAGAGCAGCGGTTAATGTGCAAAAAACTCATTGATACATGGTGACCGCGGGGGTTCGATCTCGGTACCTTACGATCACTAGTCGACCCCCTTACCCACCACGCCACTGACTCTCTAAGTCACTGTGCTTGTGTGAATATCAGAAATGATTGTCATAGTGTTTGAATGAAGACGCAAGACAAATGTGATCTAACATACTTACGTAGTATTTTAACACTTTGATTGCCTTACGTCGAATACAAAATGTGTCACACACCGAACATGTTTGCTATACAATGCAAATTACACCTTAATGATACGAAAGCAAATCTCTTTTAATCTTAAACTTGTGAGTTGTGACGCCTGTAGCCGTCGCGTCAGTGGCACGACTTTCAGTTGACGGTTAGAGCCGCCTGTGGCGATCAAAATGTAGATTCATTAGATTGCAATCATTTGTCACGGTTTTAGAATCTTTTAGGGACACTGATTTACAATAATTTGTCATTCTACAATTTATGATTAATAATTAGCCAGCCCACATTAATCGACGCGATTTTATTGCTAAATCATAGTGGGTTGTCACATTGTTGCTATCACCGTCCCTAACCTGTATTCTGCGACCAGGGTAACGAACTGGAATTTCAAGTGATCTACTTCGCTATCGGGTCTTTGCTCTCTACTTCCGTATAGAATGCCGTTGAAATTGATCACCTACCGGTTGACCTGGAATTTGACACCCGGTGTCTGCGGGTTCCATTCCCGAGTGCGTAGAATGCTTTTAAATAGGTTCATGTCCCAAATTTTGGTGATTCCTGAAAAATACTCTGACTAGACTGCGTCTGAGAATATAAAAATGCTTTGGCCCACCGTAAACTATTTTGCTGAGTATAATTATCTATGCCATTTTATTTTTTACTCCTGATTCATTTCTTGTCTGTAGTTTATGCTAAACACAACATGTTTTTAAAATCAGTTCAAATTTTCAATTAGATATGTTTATGATTCTCCTCAAGTAGACATAACAAAATCGAGTAATTGGAGAGCCAGAAACAGAAGAATTTGTTAATTTAGAAAATCTTCAATGTAACTAGGGTGATGGAACCAGTAATGGACAAGAAACCAAAAATGGACACTTGATACCCAAATAAGATTTTACAGAAGATAAGGGTTATTCATTTTTTATGCAACAATCAATTTAGAACCGTATGAAATATGAATTAAGAGTGAAATGTCCATTAATGGTGCCTGTCATCTAAAATTGTCCATCATTGGTACCGTAACTGATCGTGGTTGTTTCAGATATTGTCGGAAGCCAGCTTTATGTGGTCAAAAGGTGGTACGGCAGAGTGCGTATTGTTATTTGGAGGGAAGCTTCTGCCATCGATGGATCAGGGGGCGCATGCAACGTCGTAAGGACCCAGGTGAACTTGCACATAGGTACTTCCTAACAACTTTATCTAACCTAGATTAGTGTTTATGCTTAATGTTTAATATTAGCTTCTTCTAATGCTCCTTCATTCGATTAGGTACACAAACAAAAATACGTGGTGTATACATATATTCAGTTAATCCAGTGGCCCTTTACAACATGCTATCGGCGAACTTTGTTGTTATTGACGGGTTGAGGAAAGCTGCTAGATGGCATCGAGCGTTTATTTATATATTTTGACAGTTTTCGAAAATCTTAATCATGCATCTTGTCTGAGCCCCTAGGTAGACTTTAAATTAACTCGTTAGCTAAATAGTTTACTTGGTTAGGTTAGGTTAGGTGAGTTTATATTCCTAGCCAAAAACGAATAGTAGTATATAGTAGTATAAGTAGGAAACTTTATGCTCTTGCGTAAGGTCATCCGATGCAGAAGCGATATTGTACGAATACACAGCGCAAAAGAATTCACTCTGTCGTAAATAATATAGTTCTCACATTTGCAGGCGGTATCTACATCAAAGGAATTTTGTTATTTGAGAGTTAAATCAAAATACAAATATTAAATATAGGGACCCCAATAATTCTCACAACGTGAACTTTACTGAACTTGACCGTCTCGATCCTCTCTGTTTAAATGGGTACGGGACGGGCGCGAACAAATAACAGATTATTTGTAACTTTATTATTATTTGGTCTTATGTATGCTTTAACGCTGTCGTAAACGATTTTCAAAAACTGTCATACTGAATGGAATTTACATAAACGCTTGACGGGACCGTCCGTCAGCTTACGTCAATCCGATACGATCACAATCTCGCAATGGATCTTGTGTAGGGGCAAAAATTTTTTGCACATAAACGCTTATTTTGATGTACACACATAATACAGGATTAATTAAGTGGATTGTTATATCTAAATTGAATTAAAAAAATACGCATAATATAAATAGCTCCCAGCCTTTGTACCAACCCTTTGGTTTACCATGTATGTTAAAAGATACATACATTCACTTTTTTTATGTATCTTTATTTTGCTGGATTGAAATCCAAATTTAATTTATGCCAAGAAAAGGTTTAAATACACAGGATTAAGTTCGGATAATAGTCATTACAAAAGAATCCACCCTCATTTTCCGTGTTCTAGAAATTTCGGCAGCGGAAACCTTGCCACCGCCCGCGTTGGCGTTTCACCCCGAGGACAGTCGGGTAACTCCCGCTGCGCCGGAGTGCGGCAAGCTAGGGCAGTACCGCGGCTCGCCGGTGGCGCGTATGCGAGCACGCATGCGCGACATGGTGCGCATTATAGGCGGTAGACCCGCGCCACCGGGCAAGTGGCCGTGGCAGGTTGCTGTATTAAACCGGTATAAGGTAAGATTTTATTTTGTAGTGTTTCTCTTACCATACTAAAAGTAAGAACTAGGCACGTTCTTGGCACACAATATTATATTATTAACAGACCTTTTCTAAACCTTTTCAGGCATTTCTACCCCCCTTTTAGAACATTTTTTAGGGTTCTGTAGGTATACATACCTATAGTCAAACTAGGAATTAACCCTTATAGTTTCGCCATGTCCGTCCATCCGTCCGCTCGCTGCTTAGCTTAGAGAGTCTTAGTTCTAGAAAACTGTTATTTAGCATGAATATACAAATTAGTCACGCCGAGAAAGTGGAAAAAAAAATCTTATTAAAAAAATGTGGACCTGTGCTTGTTACGTGGGGATGTTTAATTTTTTTATCGTCTTCCCCATGGTGTGCGGTGTCGTTTGATGGGAGGAAAATTATAACTACTAAGTAGACTTTAGTGGTTCCCGAGAGACAGGCAACTGTTTATACCTACTGAAATCATATATGACAGCAGGCAGATAGTTTGTGATAGAATCGGCCTCGGAACCCTACACTGAGCATGGTCAGTCATGTCCGGTTTGTCAATCTATAAAAATATTTTCATTAATGCAGTTTAGTAGGGTTTGTTTTTGCTGAGAAAACCGGTGTGACATATAGACGGATAGACAGACAAAAACCGAAGTCTATAATTGATTCATTTCTACTATTATGGTACATATACGAAAAAAAAAAATCACAATGGTCGAGGGGATATTTCCAGTTTCATTTTATTATTCGTGAGAAGGGATGGACCGTTTGTTAATTAAACCTTATCTTGCGATGTTTTGCCACCTCGGTCCCTCGGGGAGATGCACTCAGTAGATCTATTGTTCATGTGGTTTTCGGGCTTGTACGTTTGGTACCTACGCTGTACGGGCGTAGCTGACCAGCAAATCTTACCTCGTGCTAATTAATGATAAATGAGTTTGCTGCGATGCTATGTACTTCAACATTAAAATTGAATATACGGTTGTTTGTACAATCCACGTTGCTAGTTTTCATATACACTTTTAGTAGAATAAACTTATAGAGTATAAATACTCAAAAGTCAAACATCTTAGTGAAACTTCAAAATGAGTTTTGCAGTGGTAATAAAATTGTGGTATAGGGTTGCGTTTACCGTGAAATTATAAATTTTATTGGGATGAACGAGAGTTATGCTCGGCTTGTTGGATGTCGCAATTATAATAATAACCCCACACGTACAGGTCTATCCACGAGAGTTGGCACGAATGGATTGACCTAAAGTAATGTCACTTGTCACTGTGAGTGGCAGTGTGAGTGCCTTTCTTATACAGGGGCCTCCTTATATTCTGTAAACACGTACCTAACACGTTCTCGTTGTTAAGGAAAAAAAAAAAATCTGCAACAAGTATCAATGTTAATCCTTTTAGTAATTTTTGAAGTCCATTGTATTTAAAAAAAACATAAATATTTTTATTTGTGAAGAAAGGTGATGGCGTGTTCGAATAGTAAATAATAGATTCAGACCGAGGAGTCCGTCGTCAACAGAGTTTTAAATTTATTTATAATATACTGTCTTATCCTGTTTTCATACCGACGCCGCAATTAACAAAATAATGGCGAAAAGTTTCACGACATCGTCATTACGCATGAAAAATGTTTATATTTTATTAATTTGTAAAATGCAAAATGCAGGCTAGATTACGAAGTAAGAACTTACATAGATAAGATTACATTGTGCTTGATAACCTTCTTATTAGAATGACACTTCACTCATTTTTTACTGTCATATAAGCGACAAACAATACTTATACCGTAATGTAATTTTATCTTATTCTCAAAATGACTACACCTACTTTTGGACGAGGAAAAACATTATCGGGACAGTCTCGAGAAATAATTTTTAACGTTTTTAATTATTTTAAACAAAAAACTAAAAATGCTGAAGGTGGATTTCTAAAAATTCAAGAGTTATACAAATTAACGTCTGCGGCGACTGGGACATCAGAACGAAGTGTACAGCGAATCGTTAACTGTATCTGCAAAAATGCGACTGAGGGATCGACTTCTAATGTGTTCGTGACACCCGGTGAAAAACGATCACGTTTGTCGAAAAGATCGGAGGTGGACAATTTTGATTTAAACGTCATCCGAAGGTGTATTTACGATTTTCACAAAATACACAAAACACTACCAACTATTAAAACATTACACAAAGTTTTAAAGGAGTCGATAGATTTTCCTGGCAGTGTCAGTTCTTTATTACGACTGGTACATAAAATGGGATTCCGGTGGAAGAAGATTCAGAACAACAGGATGCGGATAATTGAAAATGACAACATTCGTTACAAAAGATTTATGTATTTACAAAAATTACAAGAATATAGAGACCAAAAACGGCCTATTGTGTATACCGATGAGACCTACGTGCATAGCACTCATACTACGCCAAACGCATGGACTGACAACAGCAACAGTGGCATCAGAGTTCCCATATCAAAAGGGCAAAGACTTATAGCGGTTCATGCTTGTACAGAGGAAGGCTTTGTAGAAAATGCTTTGCTGACATTCAAATCTAACCAGAAGTCTGGAGATTACCACAGTAATATGAATGCTATAAATTATCAAAAATGGGTGAAGGAATATTTGTTACCGAATTTAAAGCCCAGAAGCGTCCTTGTCGTCGATAACGCTCCTTATCACAACGTTCAGGTGGATCGAGCTCCAGTAAAAAACTCAAATAAAAAAGAGATGCTGACCTGGTTAGATAAAAATAAAATATCATACCCAAAAAGAAATACTAAAATCGTTCTGTACAAAATAATTAAGAAACATAAAGACACAAAGAAAACTTACAAGTTAGATCAAATACTGCGAGACCACGGTCATTCTGTACTACGTCTTCCACCTTACCATCCAGATTTAAACCCAATTGAGATGTTGTGGGGGATTATAAAAGGTAAAGTAGGGACAAGGAACGTCACTTTTAATATGAACGAAGTTCAAAAACTATTCATCGATGAAGTTCATGCCGTTAAAACAGAAACGTTTCATGATACTTGGAGAAAGGCCCAAGAAACAGAGCGTTCGTACGAGTCTATGGAACACCGGCTAGACGACCTTACTGATGGTTTCATTGTTAATATAGGTGACAGCGAGGACGAAGAATCTTCAACATCTAGTAGTTCAAGTGATGCAGAGTCGGATTAACAATTTTATAAATAAATTTTATAGTCAGGTTATGCATATGTATGTACAGTCGAGTTTATAAATATGTGTACACTTTTTTACCTACTCGAATGCGGTCGCTAACAATTAGTTTGCAAACGCATTCGACTAGATAAAAAGGGTACACATATTTATGAACTCGACTGTACAGTCAGCGTCAAATAGTTTGTAGCAGTCAAAGTGGTCGAAAAGTTCGGTACATCATACTAAATGTATCCTATACCAAACTATTTGACCACTTTCACTGCTACAAACTATTTGACGCTGACTGCACATAAACCACAGTCAATTAACCCACTTAGCCCGACTAGGTGTTATAACACCGCTCAAATTGATTAAACCCACTTAGCCCGACTAGGTGTCGTAGCCCGAATAGGTTATCAATTTGAGCGGTGTTATAACACCTAGTCGGGCTAAGTGGGTTAATGCATTTGTACATATGAGGATAAAGTATTTACATTAATGGTGTTGTTTTAATTTAAGACTGATAGATCTATCAAACCCATCAATCCCAGGACCGCTGCTTAGAAGGCAACTCCCGTTGACAACGTTGTCAAAGATTTTTCATACATTTTATTCATGATGAAAGTAGACCTTAGTTTACTAGATTTATCTTCATGGATGGTTTGCGTGGCACTGCAGTATACTACGTTAGGTGTTCTTGGTTTCCAAAGGTTTCTTATTTTGGCGGGTATGCCAGATTTTCTTAGACACAATTATCGTAATTACTTTTTGCATCAACCTGTATTTAATAATTATGTCATGCACACATAGACATTTTCATTCACTCGTTCAATCCATTCGTGCCAACTCTCGTGAATATATCTGTACTCCTGAGTAGTGCGATTTTAAAATATCGTTCGATCAATTATAGAGCGAAACCAATTAGTAACTACTCAATATTGAGGACGACTTCTAAGTTTATTAATTCGATTATGTAACGAAACTTTGTTTTTAAAACCCGATCTATAATAATTATAATAATGAATAATTTGGTATAAGAAAGTAAGAAACAACAGTTTTTTTTTTACATTTGTATGTACAAATGTATGTAAGTACCTAAGTTATAAAAACATGGAATGATTTACACACACACAAAAACAAAACTTGTAAGGACTGACATAAAAAAAGCGACGCTGCTATTGAAACTAAAACTAAAATAGGCACAATCCAACCAAGTCAAGCTAGTCCCGAACTAAGCTCTAGGATTGTACTATGGGTACTAGACAATAATAAACATATTTATATAGAGAAATAAATAATTGAATACATTGAAAACATCCAAAACTCAAAACAAATACTCGCGCTCATCACACAAATCCGCCCCATTCCCCATCCCATCGAACTCGTGACCGCCGCGCCAGCTTAGGACCGCGTCGTCACTAGAGTACATTAATAATGAGAACCAGACCACACTCCGCAGCTATAGCGGTCCCTTTGCCTAAACTTATTAGAAAAACAGGGACCAATCCTATTATTTATAGTCAGACGGAATTTCTAAATCTGAAGAACAGATATCCCAATGAAATTTCTAAAACACTTTACCCAGACAAAATTACTCTTAGCTATTTCTATATAAAGACAGTTTGCTTTCAAGGACCCTACATTAAATTCCTCTAGACCTCGTAGTCGTTGCCGGATATCTTTTGCATGGGCTCTTTGTGTTCCGATGAGAAACGCATTCGTTTCACCCGTGCTTATCGCGAAATTGAATACGTTCGGGAAACCACTTCGGGAAACTGGTTACAGATTGAATTTCAACCCTTTCCAGGAGCTTTCCATAGACATAAAATAAAATGCTTATGCTGCAGGAATTAAAAACGTGTTAGAATTATTTCATCCAAATACAACCATATTGTTCTTGAAGCAATTAAGAATAAGGGAGATTGAATTTGATTTCCGTCATATTAATTTCCTGAATAGTAATTAATTATTAATGCAGGCTTATCGTGGGTGCCATGCGAATTGTTCTTAATTATAATATATTAATTAATATGCCAATAACATGCTACTCGTAGCTGAGTAATCGGGTACAGTTGAGTTCATTAATATGTATACGCTTTAGTACCTTGTCTAATTAATGTATGTTTAAACTGCCATACTTAATTGTTACAGCGACTAAACTGGCAAGGTACTTTAAGTGTATACATATTGATGAACTCGACTGTACCTAACCGCGACCACATTCGTATGAAACTGGTTTATTACTTATCTGATTAACTCATTGTACCCCCCACGGTGCAAACTGGGCTTCTAGTCCCGGCGGTAAAAACCATATCGTATTTGACCTGTTACAGTATTGTTTTGACGTCGGCCGCCATTACTGTCAAGTAAATAAGAGCTATCAAAAAATTGACAATATGATAACAGATCAAAGACGATACTATTTTTAGCGCCTAGAATGCCGGCCCTGTCCGCAGCTTTTAGTTGTGATAGCATAACGGGTTATACAGGACGTCATCAAAAAAAGTTTTTACTAAAACAAAACTATTACTCGCAGATACCGTGTAAGTAAGATTACTTACTTGCACACTTGCATTTCTAATAAAAGGGTACTCAAACTATTGAAACATTACACAAGCATAGAGCTTAGTTTGGGACTAGGTCAATTTGTGTGAGATTGTCCTCCGATACATTCAACGAACGCGTCGCAAAATTATTTGAAGCCTGCCAAGTCTCAGAGCGTTTAAAAATGACATTCAAAATGTTTCCAAGTCCGAATAGGTACCTATATGGCATCCTACTGGCATAAAGATTTCAGGCATCCAGCCGAAAGGTTTCGTTTCGTATTCGGGACATAACTTTATGCTAATCGCGCGTAAAAGAAGAAATGACCCTTCCCGTTTGGTTCGGTTTGATCGTCCCAATGATCCTCGACTGTTACAAAGGTCTATCGGCGTAAAATGAATTGTAACAATAAAACCACGTGTCGGTTTTGATTATTTGGGATTTATAATATAATGTGTGCGGAGAGAATTTGTTAGGTTTCGGGTGAAACACGTTTTGTTTGGTTTGGTTTTGGTTGGTGGAACAAAATGTTTAATATGAGAATTGTTACTGTAAGTATTATTTTCGTAAAATATAGAACGCCCTGTTGTTTGTTCGCGAGGGCTTTAATTGTCTTTTGATACATACATACATAAACTCACGCCTTCAATCTTAAAGTAGGGTAGGCAGAGCTAAAGAATTACCAACAACTTTAAAAACTTGTTAATTGTCTTTTGAATTTTATTTAAAATTGGTATTCCGCGACCCACACAAAATAAATCTATCCTGCTTTTAAAATTAACTTCAAATATTTTTGCAGAACGGTTCAATACCTAGTTGGTTACTAAGTTCTGTTACTAAGGTTGATGCAAATAAAACTAACATGTTTATTTTTTAATTTCAATATGTATAAAAATTAAAAGCTTAATTAACATACATTTTGAAAAACAATTAATCATTTTTCTTAGATTCCGCAATTCCCGATACGATCTTTTAACATTCACAGCCGGCATCGATGAAATTACGCATGACTTTTCTGTAAATTTCATTTTTTGAAATCGCTTAAAAGTTAGTCTTTGTTTACCAAAGAACTTTTTTTGTATAATATTATAAAAAATCCTATCTCTGTATATGTTTAGAGACCAAAATTATATTTCTCAACATGACTTAATTCCAACTTATGAAGCAATAGATTGGGTGTGTTTTCGTATTTCTGCAAAATCATGTGAAATCTTAAAGACGATTTAATGAGTCATCAAGATTGACCGGTGTCCAAGCGGATCTTTAGTTGCTTTGAATACATTCGTATCAGAATTTAAAGCTAGAAGTCTGTTCAATATGTCACGCAAATTTGAATTCTCTACAGGAACTCTTACAAAAGTTGGGGCCGTTATCAGTATCATCGTCGTGCGTGATTTTAACTATGATTTTATCGTCCGAAATGGGAATATTTCAAGCTCGTACATCAAATAATTGCAATAGTTTAGAATACATTATTTATATTATTATTCTATATAAATCAAAGTTTTGATTAATATACAGGTTTATGCAAAACTGCTTTAATTTTTTTTTAATTGTAATTAATCTCAGTAACAGAACTTAGTAACCGACTAGGTACATTGCAAATCGAACAAAACGTGCTGAGACAGCTACTATTTCCCTGGCAACGTATGAGTAACAGTTTAAATTCTATAATGAATGTATTGAAATTGTGTCGAACTTAGAACTATATTGAAATTAAGTTAACTTTCGTAACTTTAAATATTTAGGTACAAAAACACAAAAAATATGTAATAGCCAGCACCCACAGGACATGCCACGAGCGAGAAGCTGTTAAAAATCTAGAGGTTTATTTGGAAGTCGATAAATAAGAAGACACTGTAATTTTTAGGGTTCCGTATCGGACTTCGGTATTTGTCTATCTGTCGTATGTCACAGCAGTTTGTTTTTGAAACTAAAGAATCTACCAACTTGAAATTTGGCATAGTTGCATAACTTGATTGCCCGCATCTCGCTATAGTAAAAAATACGTTTTTTTGTCTAAATATTTGAAAAGGGGTCTAGAATGAGGGTTGAAAGATGAAAGTGATTTAATTATAGCTAACGGGGTGTCATCTACACTTTCCAAACCTTTTTTTTAAATTTTACGTTATTTTCTTATTACTACTAGTTATAATAATTTCTGACCGAAAATTTACTTGAAAATAATCACTCCCCCATTTCTTCGAAGTTTATGAACCTAAAAATCTGAAAAATTATACCGAGCGATATTTTTTGTATTTTTTAGCTGGTTGATTCCCAGTGAGACAAGCTAATTTAAAAAAAACCCTTTGAACGATGTTTTATTTCTTTTTTAAAATAAAATAATGTTTCCTTTAAGTAAAATTATTTAACTTAAGGATTTAATGCAGTTCCCCTCCAAGGCCCTTATATATTTCCATCCTGTATAAAGTCGTCAGCATGATACATCATCTTTATACCTTTAAATAAATTAATCTCGGCAAGAGGTCCAAAACCTAGTCCAAACAGGAATCTATCAAAACAAGAAACTGTCCAAGCAGTACAACGAAATCGGAATCAATCTAAGAGTGAATTTTACATGGATGACATTATTTTATTTCTAGGAAGCATTTTGCGGCGGCACGCTCGTGTCCCTCCGCTGGGTAGTGACTGCCGCGCATTGCGTGCGCAAGCGCCTGTACGTGCGCCTGGGCGAGCACGACCTACTGCTCCGGAACCATGGCGAACTGGAAATGAAGGTCACCGAAGCTGTCATCCATCCTCTATATGACCCTGACACGGTCATCAACGACGTCGCTATGCTACGGTGAGGATTTATGCACCAGCTAATAGAGTGGAAAGATAAATGGACTCGTTTATCAATGGTGTCTGTGCGCCGATCTGATTTGATGCTGTGTAAACAGGCTGTTACCTACGTTTTTATAGATTTAGGTCAAAAAATTTACATATTATATGAGTAGTACAAAATGTATGTAAAAATCTTTATTTTAGTAGCTTTTGCTCACACGTGAATAAATATGTCGCCCCGTATGGCAACAATTAGGTACCAATAAACAATACAAAATTGAGAAATACATTTAAAAAATATCCATTTTTCAATTTGTATTAGGTACATAAATGTACGTTGAAATTGTATGTATTTAGGTTTCCGTAGTAAAAGGAACTTTTATAATATCGGCGTCCGTCTGTCCGCGGTTTAACTCAGAGACTCTTGGCACTACCAGAGCTGTGTGGCATAGTTATGCTTTGAAAACAAGCCGAAAATATTGTAAAAAAAACTAAAAAAATACGGGTACACATATATTTTTTACATTAAGTATTACGTTGTTATTATACTCTCTTATTATAAACATTGAATAAAAAGGGTAACCTAGAGATGTTTAGAAAAAGTTTGTCCGCTGTTTTCATTGTCCTTATTTTATTTGTACCTACGAAAATATTTTTTCTCTGAACCCATTCACTTTTCAGAATGTTTTAAGAGATATACCTAAAGAACCTGTAGGTTAAGTTAGGTTACTTTTCTAACAATCCAGGAAAGTAAAACGATTTCTGAGAAAAATGATTTTCTAACAAGTGAAAATTCGGACAAACGAAACAGCAGACAAAAGGTGAGGTTTTTCGGACTTAAGACGGGTATCCGCAAGGTCCGACACGCTCTTGCTCGTTTTTTTTTTGTTTTAATTTTGTTACTACCCTGCACACCTGTAAGTACACCGAACATGACGTACAGTACTCCTAGATTCTTAATTGTTATCGGCTACCTATCGCTATCCCACTTGCTATCGCAACTGACAGTATATTTGTCCCTCGTGTTTCATACAAACAATAAAATATCCGACCGATATTAAGAAACTGGTAGTACTGTACCTACATAAAGAACCAGACTGAAAGTAGCTTCAGCCAGTTTTAGAATTCGTAATTTACCAAACAATTATTTTATAAAACCTGTATACATTTCATAAAGCTGGCTTTAATCCTATTGTAATAGGTACAAAGCTAATGCGCTCTCCACGATACTTAGTCTAAATCTTGATATTTCCCTTCAGATTCTTACTGATCCTTAATTCCCCTGATCCTATTCGAATCTTTTCATTATGATATATTCCGAAGCTGACACCGCTTGGCAATTTATGTTGCTTATTGTTTACGTCTGTATTTGGTTTTCAATTCTGAACAATCAGTAATTGTATAAGGATTATAATTTTACAACCTTTCATGTGCCTATAGGTTGTTTTTTTTTGATATTTAAATATTGAAAATATTTTTTTAATTGGTACGCCTCCATTGATATACTTAGACTGAAATTAGGAATACAACTGAAAGGTCATGAATGTGCAAAATAGGAATGCGAAAAATATGTAAAAGGAAAAAGCTTACCTTTTACATATTTTTCGATTGACAGTTTATTTGGGACATATTGACACAAACCTACGCCATTTATTTAAAACCGCTTTCTTACCTGGACTTCAATAGTTATGTATTATAGAGGTGCCTACGAGGATGTTTCAGTGCGATCTATTACTTCTACTTCTAAGAAAAGCAGTCGAACTTGCCAGATGGGATAATGTCGTTGATTTACGAGTGGCCAAACACCAGCCTTGAGCAATCCAATTTAGGAATAGGACTTGGCAAGATGTTGCTAATCTGAGTATCCACAAAACGAAGTTAATGCCTATACTACCTTGCCAAGTGTTTCGACGCGCCAAAGATGCGTTAAAAGTTGTAATTACGGAATATAAAGTTTTATTCTATCAAAATCGTATTTACCTTACTTTACCATTACCAAAGATTGGGTTGTAGACGTTTTGAAGGGGTACTGGGGCCCAGTTTTAAAAGTAAACAAAGGAAGTAATGATTTAAGTTAAAGAACAATAAATAGGTTTGTTTAGTACCCTGTCGCCTTCACGACGGACATTCAAAACTCCGGTGTCTTTGATATTATATTATTACACGGACGAGGGTGAGAGGAACCGCTATTAGGGTGCGCTATATTTTTTTCAATGTAATTCGTTTTTTTTACGGATTTGGGTTTCAAAACTGTTTTATCTCATTACGCTTTGAAAATACTCAACTATTATGAATATAAAGAAAAAAATATGTTAGTTTGATTTTTGAATACGATTTTAACTAAGCTAAAACTAAAAGGCTAACTAGTAAATAATTGAAGTAACTCGCATCGGAGAGATTCTGAAAAATTCAAGGTTCATACTTGCTAATTGAATATTTTAATCTTTCCAACCTACCTCAAATTATTTGAACTGATATATCCGAATTTAATAATTAACAAGCAAATGTTTTCGTTATTCATAATAAATTTGTCACCGGATAAAAAAAAAATCATTTTGTTTGAAAGATACCTTAGTACGGCTTTTTGTGTTAATGGGATTTAACCCTTTTCCAGGCATATAGGTAGTACATTTCATCGACCACATTCATGTCGCTCAAAATTTAACTTAACTACCTACATTTTAGGACACAAAAATTGAACTTTCCTGAAATATGACTTCATGGATCCTTCAGTATCCTTCAGGAAGTTACGAATTCGTGGCTCTATTCCATTTCTTGCTTGTGTCCTTACTATTTAAAAAAATAATAATTTGGGGAATGAAAAAAAGGAATACAGCTGGCACACATTTGCAATTCATTGGTATTCGTTGGATTCATCACGACGAGCCCGTGTAGGAGATATGACCTGAATATTCTGATCATGAGAGGAAAGATAGGTCGATTATGTATGAAATGTTATCAAGACGAGTCATTTTTTTCTCAGTTTCAAATGGAAAGCGTAGTATTTTTTCGGTGTGGTCAATTTATGGTTTCATATGAGCTGCGATGAGAAGAACAGACGAATCGAGCAGTGCCGGATTAACCATGTCGGGTAGGGTTGTGCGCGCTTGTTCACTGAGCTGATCGCTCCAAACTAGTAGAATCGCTTAAATATACTAATTCGACCTTTCAGTGCTTTAAGTACACTAGTAAACTGAAAGACACTGGTCTGTTAATGATAATTATTTGTGTTCCTTTGACGGAATGAATGGCCGGTAGGTCATTAATTCGTATAGCTTTGCCGCCAGTGTCACTCACTGCTCTGCCTGCTCTGTTCGGTTCTTGCTTCGCGTCTACTGAATTAACTAAGGCCAGAAACTTTACGGAATAGTTTGTTCTAGTACAGTGACGGGAATTGATTATTTTTGGCTTTTAGTACATGTACTACAAAACCCTTATGTCGAGGCCTGTAGGAAATGCAAACTTGGGGCCCCTTTGAATTTTCCTGGTTCCAATACTTTTTCCGGTGCGCGGTGCCCCTAGTAGCCTATACTGCCTAGTAGATAATCCGGCCCTGGAAATGAATGTCGCCTCGTGTTAGTGTAGTTCTTACGTAGTTAAAATTTAAACCGGAAACCCGATTACATTTCACAAACCCGCTAAAATTTCACACGCCCATGTCTTTTCTATTCTTCCAGGTTGCCAGGCCCCGCGCGGACAGATTTGGGACATGGGCTGGCATGCCTGCCCGACGCCCATTGGACTCTGGCCCCCCACACCAACTGCGTCATCCTGGGCTGGGGCAAGAAGCGCCCCACCGACGTGCACGGCACCAGGATTCTGCACGAGGCACAGGTATTATTGCACGTACAGTTGAGGAATTCTTCTTCTTCTCTATTCCGCAGAGATTTCGCCAGTGTCAAGTGAGCAGAGTAAATAAGTAAACATAATAAATCAAAAGTAAAAGCTGGACATCTTTCAACCGGCCAACTTCCCTTCCCTCGTCGAGGAATTCGATTGTTCACCAGTTCGACGTAATACTTCAATTTGACAGGTTATATATTTTTCACGTGTTACGTCGGGAAATGTATAACACGGCTAGTTTACGTATTATGTCAAACTGCTATACAATCAATTTCCATTTGCACATTTACAAATTGTGCACTACAAGGAATTTTACTATCCGGCAGTCTTTCTTTACTAAGCCACAAGCACTAGTTTATGCAAAATCGGACTGCCAGACAGTAAAATTCCTTGTAGTGCACAATGTGTGCCGGTTGGTTGGTATGGGAATTCCGATAAAACAAAATAACCGGTCAAGTGCGAATCTGACTCGCGCACCGAGGGCTCCGTACCATCGCACAGTAGGTATTATTATATTGCAATTTGAATTCGATTTCGAATCGAGTCAGCGCGAGCCCAAGTCACACTTGACCATTTTATAGGATTTTTTGCTTTTCTTCAAGGTTTGCACTTATTACAAGGTATGATTTCAAATTTGACGTTTGGTTGTTTTGCCGTTTTCAAAGAAATAAAAATACAGTGAAAAAAAAGTTTCATGTCCGTTGACATTGGGGACCCCCTTAAATTATTTTTTCCAGTTTTTAAATAGTTATTTTTAAATTAATTTTCGCCGTTATAACGCATATTCTAAAAAAACACCTAAAAAAGACCAAGTGCAGGTAGTTCGTAAAACTGGCACGTGGTGTCATAATATTTTTACGAGATTAAGTTCCGTTTTAGATTTATAACAGTATCATCAACCAGTCACTATAGTTCAACGAGGTCATGACCCCGCCAGCTTCGTAAATTAATTCATATTAAAAACCATTTCCACCGCAGGCGCGTGCAGGGAATTGCGTCTTTTCAATACATTTTCTTTTCTCGTCTCGCATCGTCTCATCTCGCCTCGCCAGTGGAAAAGCACTGCTAAAGCACAAACTAGTGCTTGTGTTGTGGGTTAGTATTTATAGCGCACCGTAACAGCCCGTTCACACAGAGTCTCCGTATTTACGGTACCCGTTTTAACGGATACAACAAAAAATGATGCTTTGTTCACACATAGGCACCGTATAGCGTTCAACGTATCCGTCATTAACTGAGAGCCCGTTCACATATGCTCCGTACCGCACCCCACACACAGTTTATATCCAGTAATAACGTACGGATACATGACGGATACGTATTCCGTTCATCCAGTATTCGATAACAAAACGGAATGTCATAATTTAGCGGACCGACATTTTTTACTGTATACTGAATACTGTGTCATATGTGAAGTCGCTCATACAACTCCATACGCCATCAATGAAAAAACGTATACGATAAAACGGGTACCGTAAATACGGAGACTCTGTGTGAACGGGCTGTAACGTAACCGTAAAATATCGGACTATCACTAATTCCTTGTAGTGCACAATAGCCCTTTCAGTGTCCGCGGATTTGTCCGACGATACCATGACGACACGCTTGCAATTGCTTGTGCTTGTTTCTTTTCTACTATATAGGTAGAATTTCCGTTTCGTAGAGATTTAGCAATTAGCGGCCTTTACACTTAAAGTTCGGACCGCGGGAAACGCCACGCGCTGTTCCAATCTTCGATCTGAACCTTATTTTTTTTTCTATTTTACTGTTACAGTTGCATTTACATGTACGGTTCGGAACGAAGTTTGAAACGGCGCGTGACGTTTCCCGCGGCCCGAACTTTACGTGTACAGGCTGCTATTGAGCTCTGTTTTAGATTTACAACAGTAGGTATCTATGTGTGAACGTCGCGAAAGTTAAAAACAAACAATGTCTGGAATGATAGTTTAAATCTTTAGTTAAGTTACCTATCTGTATTTTTATCCTTGACATTTTGATGAACTACTTTGCGAATTATAAAATAGTAACACAAATGATTTCTTTAACTAGTATTTTTTTAATATTTCGCGAACTAGGTCACTTTAGCGGAAAATGTCACAAATTGGCTCATAGTAAGATGTTAAACAACCCCAATGAGTGTACTCTGCCAAAACAAAAGAATCGTTGGATATATGAAACGTCGATGGAAGTAAGCCAAACCGCGCCGACCGAACTGCCCTTATAAAACAAAGTAAGAGGCATTTATTAAGTCACAGCGGCTTCTTGCGCGATTTCGCCATTTCTTCCCTAACAACTGGAAAATCTTCGAAATGCGAACACATTACGAGTTCTTGGTATCTGATATCGTCAATATTCTTCTTCTCATATCACATCACATCACTCTAATCACACTCATATTATAATGTGAAAGTTTGTTTGTGTGTTTGTAAATATGTGTTCCCGTGGGATGGGGAGATACAATTACGCGAACAAATAACGTTTTATAAATATATATTTATGCTTTATTTGTAACAAGTGCTAACGCAAATAAAACTACCAAAGTGTTTGCGAAAGAATAGTTAGTGTGAGTAAGTCACAAGTTAATTGCGACGGCGATGGTAGCGGCAGAAGTGAGCAAACTTTCATGACCGGCACCTCACAATGCCCGGGCATTGTTGAAGGGTTGAAATATTATTAAGTCACAACGAATTATTGGTCAATTTGGAAGGCTACTAAGCTGATATTTCCTGCGAATACTGCTGTGCATTTGCCCTTATAAATATCACTACTGTAAAATGCACACAAGTTCCAAAAATCATCATTACTATTGTGTGCGAGCTGGGGAACGAATCTACGATTTTGGGAGCATAGCTATAGTTTTTATTCAACTTTTTTTTCGTTTTTCCGTCAGAGCGTAGATACAAAATTTTAAGGAATGCAGTTTCAACGAGTAGATATCCTGTTTTAATGTTGAGCAACTCTACAAAGAAAATACAGTTATTCAAACAGATTGGCTGATAATCTCTTGTCGCCAGGTATCAACGATCCAGCAAGGAGTATGTCGCCGCTCGTACTGGCAGTACGCGATCACGGAGAACATGGTGTGTGCCGGCCGCGGCCGCCGCGACTCCTGCGCAGGCGACTCCGGCGGCCCCTTACTGTGCCGCGACAAGGACATGCGATATTATTTACAGGTAGTTCTATAAATTCAACTCTAAATAGGACATTTAAAAACACTCTCCTTAGAGATTTTTTGACACAGATAACACAAATCTAACCATTTGATATTTGGTCAATAAAACGCTTTGTTATTTTACTAACGTCATTACTTTTGTATGTTTGAAGCAAACATGTCATACATTAAGAGACTAGATAAGCTGCCACAAATACTTACACATGTCATGAATGAAAAGGAATGGCTTTATGTGCTTCCGCGCGAAAAACGTAAGATGGAGATAGCTTGGGTGCGACTTATGTCGGGTTCCTATATTCAATCCGAGGATAGATAAGGCTTACCTCGGGTTAAAATTTGACATTTGCCCATACAAAATGTGTCAAATTTTAATCCGAAGTAAGCCTATCTGCCCGCGGATTAAATATAGGAACCGGACGTTAATG
Organism: Acleris emargana; assembly: GCA_927399475.2. Classification (NCBI taxonomy): domain Eukaryota; kingdom Metazoa; phylum Arthropoda; class Insecta; order Lepidoptera; family Tortricidae; genus Acleris; species Acleris emargana. The sequence continues at coordinate 13,043,349 of OV656838.1, forward strand.
GCAGTGTCAAACTCTAATACCTATTTCAATAATTTTTACTTTAAGACTTCATTTATAAAAAAAATGGATTACCAGGATTAAAAACTTACAAATTACTCAAATATTCCACTATAGAAGCATACATTATCGTTAATGATCGTAGGATATCGAAGATTTAACAAATGCCTAAGAAAAAGGTGATGCGCGTATAATATAAACAGATAAAAAAAATTACCTTGAAGGCCAAGGCGGGAGCAAAGCCGCTAATGCGTTGTAAGGTATCTTTCGATCTTAGGATACCTTACCCAATTTCCCTTTTCTTGTAGTATAGCATACGATATTAAGTAGATCTTATAATCCTTATACTAAAACAAAAAGATAATATGTATTATGATACCTATATAGGTATCTATATAGGTATGTTATACGAACTGAAATTAGGCAATGTGAGTGCTATATAAAAAAACATCAAATAAAATTAATGTTATGTTATTTGACCGTTATTTCTCATAAAAATATAGATGTTGTTATTATATCTAACGTTTATTGTATCTTGTAAAAGTTATTAACATGAAAATATTGATTTTGTAGTTATATCTCGTGAGACGCACTCAAAAATCACAGTAGTTGGGTTGTACTTACTAAATTAATGTAGCTACGAGCTGTGAAATCTAAGTAGTGAGTGAAATTAATGCTGTTTTATTGAAATACGTTTTGTATAAGAGTCTGTTAAGATTTTAAAAGTTACTTTTATTACTGTGAAAGGTCGTCCAAATAATACTCAAAATATTTAGAACCTGCGGCGACGGCAGGAGTGTTCCAGTTGATTATGAATATTAATTTATATACAAATGGCGCTCTTTCATTACGACGACTACAAATTGTTTGGAAGTGCTTTGGAATAAAAAATATTAATATTTTAGTAGCAGGCTTTAATAATTATACAAAACCGCCGGCTCAAAGTGGTGAGTCGAGAATTTTGATACCTTCCTCGGCGTTTTCACCCGACTTCTTAAGTTAGAAGGATTTTAACCTGTAGGTAGTGTGGGTACGTATTGTTTTCTTGTAGAGGCTAAACGGATGACCCGATTTCAACAACCGATAAGTTGTTAGATGCGTCTTAGCACCCCGAGTGTCACGGAGTTCATTAATTAAAAATATACAGAATAATATTATTAAAACGAGAATATCAAATCGTTCATTCGAGATGTTACAGGTATACTGACGGATTATTAATCGGCAAGTCTTGTTTTTCGGTATTATTAGACTTGTCAATAAATAAGTAACTAAAATAATCAATAATAAAAGATAAAAATTATAATTATAATGTATGAATGTTGAAGAAGCTAAGGAAATTTGTCAGGATCGTAGCAAGTGGAAAGAAGTGGTCTCTGCCTACCCCACTGGGAAACAGACGTGATTTAATGAATGAATGAATGAACAATTTTAGAATTTTAATAACTTAAGAATTTGCATGCTAGATATAGCTAGGCGTCAGTGTGTGCTCTAGTATCTTTATAAATAAGACCAATGTAATCCGCCCTTATTGCAAAAAAAATACGTATAGATTTCATTTTATTTTATTCAATTAAGGGCTATTTTGTAAGCTTTCTGGATACAATCCAGAAATAAAACTCGTTAGAATAATTTAGGTTTAAACGTAGATAAGAGGATATTTACCTTACAAAATCGGTAAAATGTAACATATAATCTAAAATATATCCAAATTTGAAAGGACCCAAAATATGTTTTGTAAGTCACCATTAGACTACAGAACTGGTCTTTACAACTATGACTACCTCTCGTATGCGGCACGTCACAGTCTGCTCCTTCTTAAAAAAAATTAGACTGTATATAAGTTAAGTAACATTTTTTTGTCAATTATTTGATCAGCGCACCATAACAATCGTAATCGTAATGTTGAAAGTATATTTAGTAATAAGTATAGGAAACTTTAGGCCTTAATGTAAGTAATTTGTTTAATGTAATTTTTCTGTAACGGTTGTTTGATTTCGGAATAAATAAAAAATACAGAATATAAAACATTAATTAAAAGTTATTATTATTGATAGTGCAGTATTACACTAATTGGAAATACAGTAAACTGCAGCACTTGAAGTTACAAGATAAACGTCAGAGGCAGTAAATCTAAAGCTCAGCGAGCTAGTCACAGGACTAACCCCAAAGACCAAGACGTATAGATAATATATCTTTGAAGTAAATCGCTAAGAGCTAACAAACCCAACACAATAAAATTGCTTCCGGGACTATAAAATTGAGTGAGAGAATCGGGTATTTATTTTCTCTCCTATTGGTTGCTTCACAACCGCCCGAAAAGTAATGATTCTTTTTCACGGTTCATGCATGACGTCCGTATACAAGTGTGTTTATTTAATTAAAGTAAATTCCTAGTAAACTTACGTCTCACAAGTGCCTACCTAACTTAGGACGTTGAAGATGTTTGTGGCAAGACTGGAAACGCTTTATCTATCTTATTTTTCCACAACCAAATTTTTGGCGAGCTTAAAGTTTAAATGATAATGCGCTTTTAATATTAAGAAGGTTAGTCTACTTGTGCAAAATGAGGTTACAGAATTATCAAGAAGTTTTAAGACTTGTTGGTAATTCTTTAGCTCTGCCTACCCCACTCTGGGAATGAAGGCGTGAATTTATGTATATTATGTATGTAAGGTTAGTCTATTTTTCAATACAATACAATTTCATTTAATATAATTTTAACGTGTATTTTTTTTTATTTTCAGCTATTACGAATTTCAAATAACAAAACATATGTAACATTAAACCTTAAACAAGAAACTTTAAAACTTGACTTGTATTAGGTAATTTGTCATAACCGTTTCTTACAATTTTGTAAACCTTCGGATATCTGGCTTTTAATCAAGGAGCTTATTTCATATAAATCCAGCAAGGGTACAGCAACTTGAAAGTTAAAAGCAATTAAGTTACTTTCGTTCCGTAGAACGCTTCGTAGTTATGTTGGGATAAGTCGTCAAAGTTGATTTAGCTATCAAAGCAGTGCTAAACCAGTACCAGTTGATATACCAGGTGTAACTAGGATCGAGGGTCAAATTAACTGGTCAATATTAATTAGACACCAAAACCTATCAATTTCACCCCCATTTACCTAAAGTTCGATTTTCATTAGATAAAGTAAACTGATAGTTATCGAGTCATTCTTTTGGTACCTTAACTGTTAACAAAGAATTTAACCAAAACTTGTTTAAATAACCATGTTTTTTTATAATAACATACCTAAGTTGACACCGTAGTTCTACAATTAAGGCTATATATCATTGAGATTAATCATAATCATACATGATCTGTCACTTCTGTCAGTTTATTTTATAGAGACGTGAATCGGCCATCTTTACCTACGAGTAATAGGCCAAATGCATACGCTAAAATCATACTTATTTCTAAACACGTGAGTTAAGCACTCTGACCCGTCTCCCCTCTTCACTGTCGCGGAACTAAGATATTACCTACCAGACGTTTTAGGATCAGTTTGACTTGTAAAATACTTATACCAATACCTCGAATCCAAGGAAATGGTTATTGAGTCCTTACGACTTTTGCACCACTTGCGTTTCTTTTTGTTTTACTCTTAAGTGACCTAGGTACCTAAAGTAAGTAAATAAATTAGAGAAATATCCCCAAATTGCGAATTCAAAACAAACCAATTAAACCACCACAACACAACAAACAAACAACAAACAACAAACGTGAATTTAAACCAAGACGAATTAAAAAAAATATCACTTCACAAGATTATTTGCTTGTTTGCGAGTTTGCTCACTTTAAATCATGCAAGTTAAATTAAAACCAGTTCCCCCTGTATTGGAATGGGCTGCTATTTAAAGGACTAGTAAACATTATAAAATTTAGATGTCGAAGTGCTGATCTGATGGTGGAGTTAGATGGCTCTTACAGGATTTTCATTATTCTTAACATAGTACGAATACGATTTATTCAAAAAATATACTTGAGGTACTTAACATTTTCTTGCTAACTGTACATACTTTTTTCCTTTTTTATAAACGATTCATTAGTGCTCCGTTCATTTTTGTAAAATCAGGGTTTGACTTTTATATTTATGGGTTATTTTGATGTTCCCAGGGGATCACCAGTTTCGGCGACGGGTGCGGAAAACGCGGCAAGTACGGCATCTACACGCGCACCGCCGGCTACGTGGCCTGGATCAACAACATCATGCAAACCAAATACTTCGATGATTGATGACACACTCATCTGAGATCGACGGGAAATTATGAAGATCCGTAATATGCACTCATCTGACGCTTTGACAACAGAAAATACTTATATTAATATTAGAAAACAAGTATATTGTAGCCAGCAATGTTTGCTACCAAGGTTTAAGCACGTATTTCACTTTTTTTGTATTTTTGTCACTATCACAGTGTGTTATGTGTATCACTGTGTATTTAGATCAGTTAGGGCGTCAAACAACTCTTCGCTCAACCCATAAGAAATCGTTCCGAAAAGCGTATGTTAATAAAAAATTGTGTACGGTTTATTTTGACTATTTGAATGCAGAGTTAGTTGACGAAGCAGCTTAAACAATGTTGTAGGTACCTAGTAGGTTAATAATTCTATGACGAAGTGAGATGAGAGTCGTTTCAGGAAATAACAACACAGTAGAATATTCTGAAGCTTCTGCGAAATAATGACTGAATTTGTTTGAAGCACTCTTAAACGGAAAGACGTCGTATCCCTGACCTTGATAGTAAAGTATCCCGTTCATATTACACCTTGTTTGCCTACAATTATCTCTTGATATAGGTGCATATACATATTCAACTGTATAGCCCTACGTGCGAATGGCATCTGTGCGTGCTGGCATGTATAAGGGTGAATATAAATCATAATGGCGCGACGTCGTGCCGTTATAACATAGGCTAATTTCATTCTTATTGCTATGAATTTATGACGGCATAACGACGTCGCTCGAACTCTAACTGTGCAGTACCTATACTTAAAGAAAGAGCCGTTTGCAAAACCTTTTTTTGTAACTGAGTAGACTAGCGCATAATTAGCAGCGATCAAAAAACCAAAAATGTGTTTATCATAAAGAATTTTCTGAACGTTCCTTGCTCATTCCAAGTTCTTCAAGTACATCTGTTCTTAGCGTCTGTCTTGTCTTAGCATTAAATATTAAACAAACGGGTCACCTTTAGTTAAAACGTTCCGTACCTTTAAAACCACAAATATTATCATCTGTATAAAACGCAGCTCTGAACTTAACGTTGCGTTAAATTGTCAGGTTGTCTTAAAGCTCTCAAGGGCTGTAAGTAGAAGGGCGTACAGACGCCAGGAATGAAATAAAAATTATTCAAATAATTTAGCTCCAGACTGGCTGATTTTCTTATAAAACGAACCTGAAGAAACATGAATGCTGAGTTCTTTAGACATAATAAGTACGCCTTCTTTACAACTATTTTTTGCGAATGTGTTGACATCGTTATGTTATCGGTTTTGCACAAGATATGAGTGGTGAGTCCAGGATTTATACGGGTTAGGCACATGTCCCATCGTCGACGATGAGCGGGAAGCGAATACAGCCAGCGATCAACTATTAATATTTGTCTCTTTTATTGACACGGGATCTATATTTCTTGTTTCGACAAACTAGTGGAAAGAGTTCTCGCCGGCAGTGTGAACAGCCAGCGATCAACTATTAATATACGTGTCTCTTTTATTGACACGGGATCTACATAATATGTAGATATAATATGTCTTTTTTTTCATTTCTTGAGCGAGATAATAGCTAATCGATTTCTCGCCGGCAGTGGGACAAGTGCCTAATTCCCATCGTTACCACACTACCGCTGGTTTATTACGGTAAAATAAAATTCAAAGTGGCAAAAAAAATAATCGGGTAACAAGTGGGAATAATCCATTTTGTACGAACAGGGAGGCAAGCGCGTGTGCGTTACTCGATGAGAAGTAATTTCCCTTTATTCCATTTCTTTCTAACCATAACTATGTAGGTTTATTGTTTTTTTTTACATTTCAGACGTTTCTATTGTCAAGTGAATAAGAACTACCACATCGTTACCAATATGTTACAGATATAGTTTAACACGAAGTGGAATAGAAACCCTAACGCGTGCTTCTTCAGCAAACACTTTATATGTACTATCAGTCCAATGTAACCTCCACCCACCATAGAACGGTGTCACAGTGACATTATAAAACAATTTGTTTGACACTTCTTGAATCATAACGTTACTCTGGCAGTTCTATTATGGTGGGTCAGGGTTCCATTGGGCTGTTGTACCTAAAGTCGGGGTCAATAGACATGGTGGTTACACTGAGATGTAAACAAACCCAAACGGACCTATTTACCATTATTACACCATAATAACGTAGTTTTGGACATCGCCTGAGGTATTTTTAACGATTTACACGCTTGATTGTAACTTTTACATTCTGTTTAAGATAAAATAACTATTAACTACATATGCGTATTTTTTTAAATCAACACTCGTTTGCAGAAATATTGAGACAAATCAGTATAAAAACAAATAAAAACAAATCAGTGCTGTGTTTACATCTTTTATATCATTACTATTGAGCCCGACTTTATACTTACTTTTTCTTTGTAATTCTTCGTGCATTCTTTAAAAAACGCGATAAATTTAGTAAAACTTGCAAAACTTGCGTCTGCTGTTTTTTTAGTTTTGCTTTAAAAAATACCGTCATAATGTGTTAGGTACTGTAGGTGTGTCTAATTTAATAAATCAATAAATAAATAACCGACCACGTTTGAATCGATTATAATTTATCGAAAAATAACTAAAAAACCTATATAAAAAAATAAATGTCCATCGTGTCAATATTTGTCGAAAATGTCTGGACGTCTATCGAAAATATCCGTCATAATTATATTGAAAATGTCGGTCACTTTACAACCCAAAACACACATTTGATAACGTAGACTAAATACATAATGTGGTCGTTTTGTGGAGACGGCAGTTTTGCGACATTGCCCTTCTGAGTCCATCCTGCCTACTTTATTTCGACAGTGGCTTAGATTTGTTCTTAAATTAAATCAAGCGGTAAAACCGCTTTTTAAAGTTTGTTCTTTAAGTTAAATATTTTTCTCAAAATTCGATAACGCGCGCCATCCTCGCACAAGTTTCACGAGTGCCATCATTTCTTTCAGCACTGTGTAGGCAAAATGAGAAAATGCACAGTCTCAAGATTATCCAGGAAGCTGCGTCCACTTATGCTACGTAAAGTGCCTAGTTTCATTTTTCTGGTGAAGCGAAAACGTACAATAGGTACTGTAATGAGACTAATGAGAAAGATCGTAAGACAAAACAACATATATTGAGTTGTCTCATATACCTATCTAGTTATACAGGGTGTATTGCAAGTCGTGTGCCAAATGAATATGGTGGATAGCTAAGGTCACTTGCAACACGTTTTGGGCCAATTAACACTAATCCTACCCACGGTGTTTTTTTTATATATTTTTTTTAAAAATCTCGGAATCTTCCAAAAGTTAACCATTTTGTTCACCTATCTTTTTTTTTAAATGTGACAGCACAAAAGTACTTATAGTTTTTTTATCATTAATGTTTGCGCATTTGAATGAAATGTTATTTTTATTCATATAGTAAACAAATAAAAAAATATTAGCCAACAAAGTGTGAAGGACAGAAAAATTAAATCTTCACGGTCAACTTTACGGCACAATTAAAAAAAAAGTAGAAGCTCCTCAGATCTTCCAACATCATAAAAACTTCTCCAGTTCCTGACAATTCTTACGGTATACCACATGTCTAGAATCACGTTCAGATTTTCGTCAAAATATGGTTTCAATCTAAAATGGTGGTTTTATTCGGTCAGTAGATCCAGCCAGTTAAATGGGCTAAATGCACAATACAAAACGCAATATGGTTAAAAATCATCTTTACTTTAATAATTACTTCAAATTTTGTTCAAATTGTCTTCCTCCACAATTGATACATTCGCGACACCTTTTTCGTATTTCTACAGTAGTTGTTGTACGAAGTGTCATTTCTTGCCGCATTATTGCGAACGCGTCATTAATTTTTGCGATCAGATGCTCTCTGCTCTCTACCTGTGTTGCGTACACTAGCTCTTTGGCCCTTCCCCAGACGTAAAAGTCAAAGACACTTCGTACAACAACTGTAGAAATAGGGTTGTAAAAAAACGGTTTTTTTTCTGACATGAAAAAAAACATGAAAAAAAACCGTGAAAAAAAACCGTTTTTTTTTCTGGAGTACTTACGTTTTTTTTCAAAAGTATGAAAACTCAAAATTTGCAAGGCAGTTAATACTTTTATACGGTTGTTTTACTTGTTTTAGAACCATTAAACCAATTTAATTTAACAACTTTGATTAATAACAACAAATGAAATCTGTAGTGGGAGTTATCGCAATTTACTGTTGGCAACAGTCAACACCAACGCCTCTCGTCGCCGCATCGGGGAATTCAGGGATTCCCCAAAAATTAGTTAGTGCTGCTGATAGTGCTGATAGTTCTAGTGAATAGGTTTAAAGTTCTTTTTGCATTTACTAAAAATAGTTTAGTTAAATAAATCACGAAAAACCGTTATTGTGGCATATTTTTGATCATCTGAAAAAAAACCTAATTTAGAAAAAAAACCATGGTGCCCGGTTTTTTTTCATGTTTTTTTTCATAAATTTGAAAAAAAACATTTGGTTTTTTTTCTATTTGCAACCCTATGTAGAAATACGAAAAAGGTGTCGCGAATGTATCAATTGTGGAGGAAGACAATTTGAACAAAATTTGAAGTAATTATTAAAGTAAAGATGATTTTTAACCATATTGCGTTTTGTATTGTGCATTTAGCCCATTTAACTGGCTGGATCTACTGACCGAATAAAACCACCATTTTAGATTGAAACCATATTTTGACGAAAATCTGAACGTGATTCTAGACATGTGGTATACCGTAAGAATTGTCAGGAACTGGAGAAGTTTTTATGATGTTGGAAGATCTGAGGAGCTTCTACTTTTTTTTTAATTGTGCCGTAAAGTTGACCGTGAAGATTTAATTTTTCTGTCCTTCACACTTTGTTGGCTAATATTTTTTTATTTGTTTACTATATGAATAAAAATAACATTTCATTCAAATGCGCAAACATTAATGATAAAAAAACTATAAGTACTTTTGTGCTGTCACATTAAAAAAAAAAGATAGGTGAACAAAATGGTTAACTTTTGGAAGATTCCGAGATTTTTAAAAAAATATATAAAAAAAACACCGTGGGTAGGATTAGTGTTAATTGGCCCAAAACGTGTTGCAAGTGACCTTAGCTATCCACCATATTCATTTGGCACACGACTTGCAATACACCCTGTATAATACTCCATTATATTCTGACAAGGTCCCATCTTGACTTAAAGTAGCGAATTGAACTTTCGAAGATATCAGGTTGCACATATATAATAAATAGGGCCGTAATAAATAAACTGATCTAGGCTAAGATACCCGCATCCTTAAACGTCAAGATAGTCAGAACTATCGTAACCCCATTTCTTGTCAAGTCTTGAACGACCATCTCTAGTAAAACCAAAACTAAATTTAAACTAAACAACTTACATTTAACAATTTACATTTGGGTATATGAAACTGACCCATCATAATAGAGCTGTGTCACCAGTGACGTTTGTCAAATCGTCAGAATTGTCAAACAGAATGTCACTATGCCACAGTTCTATTGTATCAAGGTTCCATTTTGCCGATTATATATTGACCGAGCTTGCTGGTTAATCATAATCATAACCAGCTAAGGCTTACGAGCGTTTGAGCCGCCCATCCTTCGTTATGAAAAAAAAAGAAGACGACATTAACTTCGAGGAATCTGGTTAGACGCCTTGCTCAACTTCTTACTTTTATCAATTAGTAAACATCAGTCTTCCCCTTTTTTTATAAAACAAGGTAAGGGCAGTTCAAACTTCAAACGCTCCTGAGCCTAAGGGCCTGGCCACATCACCACACCACGGCGTCGTTAACGAGAAACGGCGCGACGCCGTAGAAAGGCACGTTGCCGCGTCGTACAGATTCACGATGCCATGTAACATCGGCTTCAAGCTATTTTAATCTCTACGTGCCGGACATTCGACTTAATATTGATCTTTATAATGAAACACGGCATCGTGCATTTCTACGGGCGTCGCGCCGTTTCTCGTTAACGACGCCGTGGTGTGGTGATGTGGCCAGACCATGTCAACTGTGTATAATATAATAATGTTGCTACATTTAGCTAGAGGTTTGTGTGGTCTGTATCCTGAACCTGAATTTACTTATAAGTAAAGTATCTGTAAGTTTCTTATTGGTTGTTTCATTTCCCTCTCGTCTCAATTTAGCTTTAAAATAACGTACCTTACATACATACAATACATACATACATACATACCTTCACGCCTTCATTCCCAGAGCAGACCTACAGAATTACCAACAACTCTAAAAACTTGTTGATAACGTACCTTCTTGCCTATACGAGGGGCGTTCAATAAATTCTCGGTATGAGAAGGAAAACAAAAGCATACGATTAGTGTTTTATTTTTATTTTTCTATATATTCCCCCCCTATGCTTATACTTACACTTATAAGATCTGTCAATTAGTTTTTTTAACCCCTCATAAAAATATTTTTTGTCTTTGGTGTCAAAATGCTCCACCACCGCTGCCTTCAACGCTTCATCATTAGAAAATCGATGTCCACGAAGATCCTTTTTAAGGTTGGGAAACAAAAAGTAGTCGCTGGGGGACAAGTCTGGACTGTACGGCGGGTGAGTAATTGTTTCGAACCCAGATTCAAGAACAGCAGCCTTGGCAACATGAGCAGTATGCACAGGGGCGTTGTCATGAAGAAGCAGCACTCCTCTGGTCAATTTTCCCCTCCTCTTCTCTTTGATTGCTTCCCGTAATTGGCGTAAAATGTAAGCGTAGTACTCTCCTGTATTATAAACCCTTTTCTTTATAATCTATTAATAATATCCCTTCACAATCCCAGAATATTGTCGCCATGATCTTGCCAGCTGAAGGGACGACTTTGAATTTCTTGGGATGAGGTGTTCCTTTAACGTGCCACTGCATCGACTCTTGTTTGCTCTCAGGGTCATAATGATGAACCCAAATTTCATCCCCGGTAACAATTTTTTGGAGCAAACCATCAGGGTTTTCACCACACAGCTCAATGAAGTCGGAACAACAAGCAACTTCGCGTATGCTTCTAAAACGGTGTCAACATTCGTGGTACCCATCTTGCACTAACTTTGGACATGTTAAGATGATCGTGGATAATATCATGTATTGTACCAATAGAAATATTGGTTTTTTGTGCTATAGACCTAACCTTCACTCGACCATCTTCCAGTATAATTTTCTCCACTTTTTGAATGTTTTCTGGTGAAGTAGCTTCAACAGGCCGACCAGGTCTAGGGTCATCTTCCATGCTCTCCCTCCCACGCTTAAATTCATTTGACCACTTTTGGACAGTAAATCGACACCTCCTAAGTATACTGATGCAAGTGGTCTTTTTGCGATTTTAGTTTTTTTGCATTTTTATGATTATAATACTTATATTTACCTCCCACAATTTTTTTGTGCTGAAATTCCTACTACTTTCTGAAATAAAGTGACGTATACCAATGCAAGTAACACTATTTTGTAAATCGGTACGTTGTATACTGAGTCAAGCCGCTTGCACCACAGTACGCGGGACTGATTCCGTGGAGGGGCTGCGTGTGAGCGGTACAACTGACAGTTGGCTCAGTATACTCGCAAACCAGTAACGCGAGCGGACTTTGGGTCAGTATACTCGCGTCTGTGGCGACGCAATATAAGTGTAATGTACCTACTAAGTTCGGTTTTAAGTTAAATTTTAATATTCAATATTTGTGTTTTCTCTAATCAGTAATTTGTTCGTATTAATTAATGATAATAAAACAAGTAACAAATCAAAATGAAGCGAACAAAAGGAAAACAATTAGTTGCAATGGTTTTAAATTAATCAGAGGACAGGGAATCGAGTGCTAAGTAATTGTGTTAATTTTATTTTATTACTGCAATAATTCAGTTTATTTTATGACACTACGCTTTAATTATGCATGTTTAGGGTTCCGTACCCATAAAAATAAAAATGGGACCTACCTAAGTACTAAGACTCCACTGTCCGTCTGTCTGTCTGTCACCAGGCTGTATCTCATGACCGTGATAGGTAGACAGTTGACATTTTCACAGATAATGTATTTCTGTTGCCGCTATAACAACAAATGCTAAAAACAGGTTAAAATAATAAATATTTAAGGCAACAAACGTGATTCTTTTGCCGTTTTTTGTTCGATATTAATAACGGCAACTGGTAGAGTGTCTAACGTTGTATAGATAATGGTATGGAACCCTTCGTGCGCTAGTCCGACTCTCACTTGGCCGGTTTTTATTTTATAATGACGTAGGTAGTGACCCCGCCTACGTAGCTAGCGGTCCCGAGTTCAAGTCCCGGTCAGGGCAAACATTTGTGTGATGAGCGCATGTATTCGTTTCTAGTCTTATGTGTTTTCTATGAGTATAGTGTATGTTGGTCTTAGTGGATAGTGTTTGGTGCTGGTGCCTAGTGCAGGGTCAGTCCTGAGAGGTGTGGACGATTTTTTATTAGAGAAAGCTAGGGATAGAAGATATTTGAAATTAGTAGGTTTCGGGATGGAGCAAGGAAGAATATCATATCGTTGCTTAAATACAAAAGCGACACAAATCAAAATGTGTTTGTGTTGCATTTAAATTCAGAATGCTATTTACTTTAAGTTTTAAATCAAACTGTATCTGATTTTGTTTTGTGTCGCTTTTGTATTTAAGCAGCGATATGAAGGAACTGATCGGTTAGGACAATTGAAAAAAAATGTGGCCCGTGGAACCATCCTCAAGGCAACATGCAAAAGTAGGGGATTGAATGTGGTGTGGTGTGAAGTCTCAAGCTGTCTTACAGCCCTCGAGACCGGCTCAGAGACGGGTAACCTAGTATCGATAGAGGTCTATTGTCTTGGATTCACTGCACAGAAATTAATTTCAGAAAATAGCTCTTTCGTTTTCTGATAAAGTCTCTGCTTTAAGGCTCTTAAGTGAAGTAGGGGAGTCGAGGTTTTTATGAAAGAACCCATCAACGAAATGTAATGTACATTAATAACGTTACGCCATTTTGTTTAGTTTACGTTTGTATAACAACCAGATATCGCTTTCAAAAAACTCGGATGACTTTAACCCTAGGGTAAAATTTACCCATCTTTAAAACTGTGACTATTTTAGTGGTAACCATTTTTAAATTGGTTAAATAAATGAATAGCTATAAAAGTAGCTTAGTCCTGATGTAGCATTTATTAGAATGATTAAATATAAAGATAGTTTTTGGCGTTGTCAATGTTACCCCTAGGGCTAAAGTAACCCCAGTTTACGAAGTCATTTAATTTTAGATACTAATTTTTTTAATGGTAAATTAGCAGATAAATCTAGAACCTATTGCCATTACCATTCTTAAAACTATAATCTGAAGACCGCAATTGAATGCTCTTTTGCTAAATTATAATCCGTATGCCAAGAGAGATAAACGTAATTGACAACATTTCAAAAAAAAAATATTATTGTTTTTTCACGTTTATAATAGCTGGTTAAAAATTAGACTACCCGTATTTCTTAGTTTTTCTTTATTTAACTTAAATTCGTCGTTAATAATTTATTAAAGAAATAGTCATTAAAAAGGCCGTATATACAAAGTTAGGAATACTGATGTCGTGATCTTAGCCTGATATAAAATTTAAAAAAGTAACTTTAAACAGTAAACAAATCTGACTGTCATGTCATGTCAATCATTCGCTGCCGTTCGTTCACAAATTTGCTATTTTGCGTAATTTTATTAATTACGTAATTTGTAGACGCCATTAAAATAAATAAACTATTTTGCGTAGAATTTAAAGCGTGTCGTCAGAATCAAGTAATCCGTCAGACAGATAAACAATGAACATGACAGTTGTATATTTTTTTGAATTCCTTTGGTAATAAATGGACTAAGGGCACTATAAGTGTATTCCTAACATTCACAATCCAACTTTTTTTACTGTTTTTCCTAAATATAAAAAAACTACTAAAAATCCAAAGATATTTTTACTGTAATCAGCAGTGTAAAATCTAGAATCGGTATTTTATTTTACTACCTTAGCACAAAATGAATTGTTGTCAATTACAGATCAAAATGAAATTTTCAAGTGAAAATCTTCATACTCTGTACTTTTTATAAATAAATATTGGGTAATGTTGTTTTTAGAGTCTATTACTAAGACTCCGCTGACCAACTTTTTGTTTTGTTTTTAAATAATATTTTATTATTAGGGTTAATTGAACACATTATGAATACCAAAATGATCAAAGACTTTCTTTAAAGATAATTTAATTAAGTTCCTTTATTTCCCTAACTACTAGTAAAGAGGTAAAAGCATTTGTTATATTCGTTTCTATTACTTAAAATAATTATGGCTGTAATAAAAATGAAAATAAGTTTATACCAGAATAAAACCGTTATTTTGCATATTTCTATCTTTTCATTTAAACAACATAAATTAAAGCATATTTTTAAAAGTCAACCCTTATTATTTTTATACATAAAACATGAAAATATTATAAAAATATACTGGTTCAAGTGACATGACTTTTATTGTAAACTGGTACAACTGATTATTAATGCCCTAAAAATAATAATAAGGGGTAACAGAGCAAAGCAATATATTTATTTATAAAAGTTATCACCCATAATCATTTAATTACCTATAAAAATAATGAATATATGCTAAATTGTGATAATTGCAACAAACGATGTATACTGGATCAAGTGTTAGTTAGCTCAGTGTACTATAAATGAAAACACACGTGATACGCGTATACTAGTTTATCTGCGCTTTTCTAAAAAACTACCAAAGATATTTAAAATCTATTGATGTAGAAAAAAACGTAGGGCTTTCATTAAGATAAATCTAAAATTTCATTGCATTATCTTTAAAGGAAAAAAAGTTAAACATGTATTTACCTTTGCACGGCTCTCCTGGAAAATCGTGATTTTGCACTTGCATCAGTATACTTAGGAGGTGTCGAAATAATGAAGAAGCGGACTCACAGTAAACTAAATCCATTTCTTCTTTAATACACTTTTGATTTTTACCCTGTTTAGTCAAGAATTTTATCACGGGTCGATGCTCCAATTTAATTATCATTGTAAAATCGCTCATGGTGGTCATGTTTGTTCAGCAGTAGCAGAAAAACAAAAGAACGTGTGGGCTTCAAATTTACTTTTTTTTACTGTCGATGAATGACTCTTAGCGGCCAGTATAAAGAAGTTTACTAAAAAGGTTTGCAAGATACCAATACCGAGAATTTATTGAACGCCCCTCGTAAATTAATTATACGACTTTATGCTATCCTTGACATGCTAACTTTCGAAAATCTCCTTAAAGCACGACAATTTCTGAAGATAGATCCGTAATGGGGTGTTAAACAAAACAAATTTTATTTATTGAACACCACATACCTACAACATGGATAGCATATAGATAGAACAGTTGACTACAAAGAGATGTATCCCTTGAACCTTATTACAAAGTTGAAAAAGTAGATACATCTCTTTGAAGTATTTTTTTTTTGTAATTTTATGGAACCAGTATGCTATTAAGGCGGCAAATTCATATTTTGAATTATAATACCTAGATGCTATGATTAAACATTTTATTATTTTTCCAAAATCGGATGGGAATCTTCCGCGTACTGTTGCTCATTTCCAATCGTATTATTTCTTTCTTTCACACGATTCTTGAAGGTTCTCTGTGTAGCTGTTTCTTTTTAATCATGCTAGCTCTTTCACTGTTAGTGGAAAATTAGATGCCTTATACCATCGGCGTAACAATATTTTAATTACACACACATACGAACGAATACGAATACACACGAAAACGAAATATAAGACTATAATAAAAATACTAATGACTTATTAAATTATTTTATTAAAATCAGCCTAAACATGTTGGCATAATTTTAAATAACATCACAAAAACATCACAACAACACAATGACGGACGGAACAGTTGTACAATATGTATTATCAAAACTCAAATTGTTCTCGGGATATTAGTTTTAGTTGAGAAACACCTACAAGATGTTGAAATCATTATGACGTGTTCCAAACCGTAAATACTAAAAAAAAACCACTACAAAAGTATATTGTCGTAAGAAAAACGCAAAAAAAGGTTTAATAAACTCTAGTACAAGTGGGCAAATACAGAGATAGACATCATAGTCATCATTTACTATTGATATTAACTGCAGGCCAGCAACAGTAGAATGCTTCAACATTAGTTCCGTTTATTTTTTTGATTCTGCACTACAATGCCACCCATTGATTTGTAAAGGTATATTACATATTCTTAAATAATTTCTATCAAATAACATTTAATAAATATATACATGATTCAAATAAAGTTGCAATATGAAAATAGTAAAGTGTAGTAAGGATTACCATTATACGTCAAGCAAGGATAGCATTGATCTTCCGAACTCAGAACTTGTATTTTTTATAGAACCCATATAACATAATGTCTGTTTAGTAGGTTTAAACAGAATATTTGCCTATACATTATGAGCCCCTTAGAAGTTCTTCATATTATTATCTAGGACGAAGTTTTCGCTGTAAAAGGTCAATCAAACTGTTCTTAAACTGAGTAAATGCTTACCTATAAGTCAATGTGACAACATGAATAAAAAAAAATACTTATGTCAAATCCAGTATTTTTTTCCAAAACTAGTTTTAACTCTTTAAATATATTTTATCCATTTGCACTCAAATTTAGTTTAGATATAGGTACTTATTATTGTTTTTTTTTGTACATATCATATCAATCAAGAATGACAAATGTCTAAAGTAGCAGAAAAAGTGACTAAAGAGGTTGACGCTAGGATTGCGTATCTTATTTTTTCAATACCTATGTAATACTAATCAAGTTAAGTACGGAGGTCAGATATTAGAAAGAAAATTGATACATTTGAACTCGTAGGTATAAACATTTCTCGATACGAGTGTCACTTCTGTTATTGCCAAATCGTTTTTGCTCCCGCGATAACGATGTTTGCTAATAACAATACGTCTTCCTCAAACCAGTCCACGACAAAAACACATGGAGCGACCAGCAAGAAAAATGGATGTGTGCTAGCCGTTCGTTTATGAAAAATTACATTCGCAAAAGTATTTTTGAAAGCTCACCTATAGCTACTAACTCCCGAAGGAGTTACTTAGTCTTATTGGGTCAATAAAAAATCGTGATATGCTTATGGGCGAATGATAAGTAGGGTTCGGAGACTTCTGTTACTTAATGATCTCCGAAATCGAATGATAAGCAAAACATCTTCATCATTACAATGGTCTATGCTAGCTTAGTTTGCGTTTTTTTTAATGTAGTTCCTCATTAAAGCTTAAAAATGGGTTGACTAAACTACAGCTCAGAAAACATAGCGTCCACGTTCTCAGGCTCCCGGGCGACGTCCATCACCCACGGGATGAGCCGCCACACGCCCGTGTACTGGGCAGACTGAGCGCCCCATCTACGCCGCTCCTCCTGCAGAAATTTAAAATAACACTAGTAAGGCAATTTCGCTTTCTATTTTGTTCGCAGCGCCATCGTTTTCTTACCATATTATCTTGCTATTTAGGTACAATTTTTTAAAGCTAGCAAAGCTAGCTAGTCACGTGTCCCCCCTTCCCTCCTACCGCCAAAACTTCAAGTAATTTTCGTTTTTAAATAACTTAAATGAAAGCACATATAACGAACTTATACGTACTAAAATCATGAGACGTACTAAATATTTTAATTTATGCAAAATTAGTTCGATTATGTTGTTTTTTGAAGATATTTTTTGGGTTTGTTGTAACAGCTTCAGAATCCTACACTGAGCAGGTCCGACATGCAAGAGCCCGGTTTTTAGTTTCATGTTTTGGAAAGAAGAGGTATCTGCCTAACGCTCGGGGAAACAGGCGTGATTTAATGTAATTTTGTATGTATGTTTTGGTTGGTTTTGGTATATACAGTATGTAAACTTCTTACAGATGGGCCGTTTCGGATACACTTCGACCCTTTAGGATCTTTTGTGCAATTACCCTCTTACACACTGAGCTGCTCGAATGTGCAGTTTTCCTCACGATGTTTTTCCTTCACCGTATGAGCATTGGGTAATTAATGCACTTAAGTTAGAAAACTCAATGGTACATGGTGACCACGGGGGTTAGAACTCGGTACCTTACGATCACAAGTCGACCCCCTAAGCCACTAAACCATCGTTGCTCTTCAGTATGTAATCTTACTTAAAAAACATTTATTTGAATCCGGACAAGTCTAGGGAACAAATAAGGTTGTGGTACTTATATAATTTATTGAAATCCTAACACTATTTAAAATTTATAATTGATATACAAAAAATAAATATTATTTTCACCTCAGCAGCTCAAACAAGCAGGTTTTGCTGCTTAAAAACAGTGAGCAAAATTCAATTTTGCTGCGAGCGAGAGGCAAAGTAACTTTTTAATTATTTTTTTTAAATGCCGTGAGCAGTGCTGGGGCTACTCACAACATTCGAAAAAATTGAACTTCACTTTGTTCTGTCACTTTCACTTCGATAGGAAAAAAGCGAGAGATAGAAACAACTTGATTCGAAGTTCGATTTTCAAATTCCACACATAGTAGGCCCAAAAAGAAACGCACGTTCGGATGCACACATAACCGTAAAATTGCAAATAAAACTATCTGTTAAAGTTTGAAATGTGTTTATTATAACTATTTTATACAGTAGGTACAATCATTTTTTTTATTTAATGTTTTGAAGACAAAATTAATGAAAAATAAGAAGTTTATCATGTATCTACATAATTTGGTTATCGTTTTAACAATCTTTAATTTCGTGACATAAACCGCGGGGGCAGTTTCAGAACGCATTTCAAAAATAGCGGGATTATTGTAGCCAATAGCCATAGACAAGGCCTAGTTAGGTTTTTTTTATAGCCACAGACTACATAAAGCTGTATAAAGTTGTGTTTGCACTACGGCATTATCAAGTTGAGTGACAGGTTTTATCTGTTTCATGTTTATTTTTTCCACTTTTTATTTTATTAGTATTTCCAAAAATGCTTGTGATTGATGCATATGCGATCGTGTCGTTATTTAGTCGTGTATTCACCAAATGGTCACAACGGAAGACCTGCGTTGGCCCTACCAGCTTCACGCTGTGTTGTTCTCGCTGCTGAGGTGAAAAGTTGTATGTCTCACACGAGACCAAAGTTTTTTACGTCTCGTAACTTTGAATCCCTCGCTACGCTCAGGATTCTAACCTAGAATCACTCGCTACGCTCGTGATTCAATAATAGAATCCTTCGCTTACTCGGGATTCAAAATCATCACTCGCAGCAAAAACCAACTTTGCTCTCTTGTTGAACAAATAACTATTAATTAATGCTTCTATAATATCCAGTATTATTTAAACATTTGTTATCTGGTTGTCAGGACAACACTTATGATTAAATACGACGTAGCTCAATGTGGCGTCCGCCGTTAGCCGTTATTTGAACAAAAACCCCAAAACAAATAGTCCAGAGGTAGCTAGCCTAAGCAACGAAGGAAAATCAGGGGAAAAAAGTCGAGTTTAAGCGAATTTTGGCATAGTTGTACTGATTGGTGTTTTAAACCACATACTAAAAGTGCTGATGATGACTGCTGATTTTTGATAGGAAGTGCCGCCTGGAAATTTTTGATGGTCTTTATTTTTATTTTTTTATATGATAATTAATATTTGTTTTTTTTTGAGGCGATGCAAATCTATAAAAAGAACATCATTAAAATTAAAAAAAACGTAAAAATCCATCACATAGGCTTTGCCTTTTCACTTGGTGAATCCATTTATTGTAAAAACATTTAAATATATATTTTAGGAGTTCCCGAACAACATAGAGCAAATTGACAATTTAAAACCATTACAAGGTTTAGCAAACTTGTTCGTGTTGTATAGCTATTTAATTAATAGCATTTAAACTTTGCCAAGACAAAGGACTAGGCGTCAGCCGTCTCAAGCGAATGACTGTCAGACTGCTGGCGTAGCGTAAAACGGATTACATTTAGAAGTAATTGCTGGGTAAGGTAATTGCGAGCCGCTGAGAAAACTTCATTTTCGAAAAGAAATCAGACGTATCTATCTGGGTGAAAGGTTATTTTCATGATAACTATTTTTGATGTTATCGATAGAAATATAACAGAAAATCCAGGCAAGTGCGACTTGGACTGAAACTACGAGGTTTCCGCACCTATTTGTATATTTTATAATAGAAACCTTTACCCGTGTGGTTGCCGGGTTAGAATAGTGCCACTCCATGTCTTCCCGTGGATGTCGTACGAGGCAACTAAGGGAATAAAGGCTTGTAGTACTGTTAGGCGATGGGCTTGCAACCTGTCACTAATACACTGGTAAACATCTTAGCCTAATTGTGCAAAATGTGGTTACAGAATTATCAACAAGTTTTTAGAGTTGTAGGTAATTCTGTAGCTCTGCCTACCCCGCTCTGGGAACGAAGGCGTGAGTTTATGTATGTATGTATGTATGTATGTAAACCTTTAAATCCTGTTACAGCTTATTATATTTTCTATTAGAAGCCACGGGTTGACGTGTCGCCGTAAACGGCATTTTTGTAACTTATTGCCGATAGACTATTCTGCCATCCGCATTGCAAAGTTACCCGCGTGACAACATTTTATGTTTTTTCTAAAAATAGTAATATTTCAATGGGTAATTTATTTTGCTGCCTGAATAAATAGCTATGGGCTTGACAGACACGTGGATAGACGGAACAAGAAGTCGTCAATTCATCTTATAAAGGTTCCGTTTTACAGTTTTACAAGGATAAAATGATTACTTATAGTTTTTTTTTCTTTCTTGACCTAATTTAACTGCAACGTTGGTTTTTTGTGGTGACCGGTGTATGTTGTTGTGAGCTTAACAGCTAGCGAAGAGTGGGTTCGGAATCTACGTACCCCTTTTATGGAAATCGTACAATAAAAGGGTTTTTGCCTTGCATAAAATAAGGTAGTAGGTACTGATTTTTTATATGTTCTACGTGATGAATTGTGAACACTTTAAAATTTTAAAAGGTTAAAGGTTCATTCAGGAACCTTTATAATAATGGCACTCGTACCTGTAAATAGAGGCCTATCAGCTTCCCGCCATCGAGCAGCAGACCTCCGTGAACGGGGTCTTCCTCTTCCTCAGAGTAGGGCGGCATCAAGAGGCAGTATACATTGTTGGCGCCGCTGCCTTCATTTCGACGGTTCGCTTTGCTAAAGAATAACACTTTACTTATAACACTCAGACAAAGCATACGTGTGCTCCGTTGCAAAATAAAATGTAGAAATTCCTCAAAAGAACAGTAGGGGTGAAAATTCAAATTCATCGGATTTGAAAAACCAATGTCCATGTTATAGGGTCCAATTACTTTGATCCCCCATAACATAACAAATATAGCTATTCTTGAAAAACGTCACGTATAAAAAACAGTGCGTGAATCAGGATTATTTTGTCCTGATTTAGCTAGAATTACCTGTATTCGATGCTCCCAGGACAAATATCAGAATAAACAAGTCCTTCGTATAACATAAGAGGTGTTTGCGGCAGTCTTTCAGTATATTGTGTTCCGTACCTAAGTAAATAATACGTTCAAGTTAAATTCAGTTTATACAGGGTGTTACTTTAAGGACCCAAGCGAAGGTAGTACATAGAGGACACCAAGAGCTATCGATTTTACCCTCATGTATGTTTAGCGGTTCTCTACTGATTTCATTTAACTGCAATCAAATTTGCGCGGAAGATTTTGTGTTAATTAGTGCAGTTTTAATAGTATATCGCAGAAAAACTGTTACGTAATTACTAATGACCCGAAAGTTGAAGCTCAAGTTGGATTTATGAAGATTGATCATTTTATTTTTATTTTACATAGAGGTGAGTTATCTGTTTGACCGCAATGATCATTGGATAATCACCCGCCGATAAAACCCGCCAATTGGAGAACTTACTTAACTAAAATCAAAGTTGTAGTCTGAAATGTACAGTAAAATCAGAATATTAAACGTACTGGCTCGGCTGGTTATCGCTATCACACACTCTGGCATCTGTCAGCATATTTTATGCCAGAGTGTGAACGCGATAGACAGCCGCGTACCAGTAATACAGAGGATAAGGTGGTAAATGTGGTTCTTATTAAAATTTAGTTAAAACTTAAATAACTCCCAAGTATAGGGGGTGATGTCGTTTTCTCTGTAGACCAGCTTAGTTTAATCTTCGACCGAAGTTACACCCTGTATGTTTAAATATTTAATATTTCCCTTTATCTTTCCAAAACTCGCTTTATTTTACGGAAACTATCATCGGCGGGCCTATTACAGACATTACAGTCGTGTTTGTCGAGGTGGACAAACCTCGATCAAACATTTTTCACTTTCTGACCCCTATGTAAATGCGACAGGTGATAAAGGCAAGCATAAGACGGGTCCTGGACTTAAAAATGCTATTAAGTTTTAATCAAAACTTAATAGCATTTTTGCACAAATGAAACTAAATATCTATTTTATAATAACTAAATAAAAAGCAAGCTTTAAAAACCCGACTGCATTTTTATATTGTCGTACCTATGTTAATAATTGACATTTTACCATTGTTGTTATTTCAATTAAACAGTTTAGGTATTCTATCTCACCCGGGATGGTGAAAGGATCCTAACGACACCATACACATCTAAATCGGCTTAGGCGTTTAGAAGTTATAGTGGAATAAATAATCGTACATACGTACATAGGTACTACTACATATGAACCCAGAAAACATTACACTCCTTTTTTGGGCGGTCGTGTAAAAAGGAACCATTATAATCTTTTCCTACTCCTGTACTTTTATCTGTCATTTATATAGTCACGAACACTAATATAAGAATATAGATAATATGTCCGCAGAACATTCCGTAGAAAAGTCTATCTAGTCTATTCCCCTTAACAGCACTTGTGCTTTTTTGAGCCAAAACGATATGCCTAGCTGCCAAAGCTTACACCTAGGTTAATTTGACCAATCAAAATACTTCACCAAATTAAACCACCAATCACAATACACACTGACTGTCAATAGAACGTTAGGTTCTTTTTGGTATGTAAACTCTTTTACTAATTTAACTCTTTAAAAAAAACATTTTATTTGGTATCAACCAACCAGAACGCAGCTATATTAAAATCGACCAATCAGGTAAAAGAATTCATTTCTCAAATCATTAGGTGTTTTTTAGTCCCTATTTCACAAGTTAAATCGATTGTGCAACTTTAAAAAAAAATATGAAACCTGGCAAGTGCACATCAATTTAAAAACAAAGTTAACCATAGACACATATTTTGTTGTTTTCAAATGTTTCTCGCTCGTTTGATGTTCTGTGCTTCGTTCGTTCGTATTCTAACCTAGGTATATTAAATTTTGTTAATTTAATTTTGCATTTTATTTGAAACCTAGTCGTAGAAAAAGTATTGTATGCAACGGTGTATAACTAAGTCAAAAAATACTCGTGGCGTCTTGCTTTACGATGTTCGCCTGCGGCTCACATCGTAACCACACCACTCGTCTTTTTTGACCTCTCTTATACAACTGTTGCATAAACTACTATAACTTGACAAGCCCTTTGAAAAAGCTTAACTGTCAACTACTAATTGTGATTTAAGTTACTATTTACATCTGTTTGCTACTGCAAAAAGTTATTTCATTTGATTTATTTTTAACAAATTAGAAGACTTACTAGTATAGTAATATTGATGATAATAGTAGTGTCATAATAACCTGTCTAGACCCCATCCGAGTGCGGAAACTATGGACCCCTCACCAATCGCAGCAAACTGATGAGACATCAATGGAATCGGTGCCCAGTTAGGGCAAGAGGATTCCATCGAACTTGAAACTTGAATTAGACCTACAAAATAACAAGGAATAATAAAGTGGATCGCAGCAATAAGCAGAAAAAAGCGAGGGATCTTGTAATCCGAACCAAAACCAAACCAATGGAATCGGTGCCAGTTAAGGCAAGGGCATTCCATCCATAAATCTTAAAACTTGTTTTAAACATACAAAATATACAAGGAATAATAGAGTGCATCGCACTAATAAGCAGAAATGAGCTAGGGGGATCTTGCTATCCGAACCGAGATTTTCACAAGAAAAATCTTGGTTTCGTTCGGCGGAGTAGATAAAGTGAATAAAATTATTGTGGTAACGGTGAATGGTTTCCTACCTATATTGTAATTGAATCTCCGAGCTTTATCCCTGGGATGGAATTTAGGGTGCACCAGGCTTTGTTTGACGTAAGCGATTCGCTCTGGATGCCGCCAGCTCACGCCGCAGTAAGTGACGTACGCCGACCGGGCTTGAATGGAGTGAGTCAGTTTACGACGCGACAGGCAAGACCCGGCCGCGAGTAACCAGTGAGCACTGACACCAGCCGCGTCACAATGCGTCTTGAAAAGAAGGTAAGTATCAGCGAAAAGTAAAAAATATTCCAACTGAAAACTGAAACGTGTCATTACCTGTGTTGGCTTATAAACGTAAACGGCAACAAAAGGATAGCTCGACCAGGAAGCCATTGTACTTTTTCTGACTATAATAGACGTGCGAGTGAATATTTGTTTTATTCTTGCTACAGATTTAGTTTGTACTTCCGAAATTGTTGATAACTTTTGGGTCGTCGTTGTAATCGTATCGTAGCTAACATGTTTTTTTTCATATCTTAATTTATTATTGCTATTATAATGCCCAATGTTCCGGTCAACATTTTCCAGATTAATATTTTCGTCTTTCGTTTGAATGGATTTTTCGTCATCGTCTTTAAACACTTTCTTGTTTTTTTGCAATTTAGGTGCCAAAGTGTGCCTGTCATACATCTCAAAGAATTTAATTCTGTCATTAGCCATTGTTGATTTTGTACGAGATGAACGAATAGATGTAGTGTAGGTTATAGACGAGCTTGATCCTGTAATCTGATCAACGCTTCGCGTGGAAGTTTCCGCTTTACGATGTTTTAACGTTTGCTTTGTTTGCATGACACGTGAACCATTAAAATAAACTTTCACTGTTACAAGTTTTTTACCAAACCATGTACTGTTGTTAAATAAATCTACCAATCTGAGTGGTTTCAAGACGTAACCAAATTTTGTAGAATTACGCGACTGCATCAGGACGTCAAGTAAAAATTCATGCGGTTTCCTTTGTAGTTTCCTATTTAAAGTAGGTTTGTAATAATAAGGAATTCTTGCATTGATTGGATCATTCATATGAAATGAAATTAAAGGATGCGTTTTAGGTATCTCTTTTTCAAGATTTAAAGATATGTCGTTCTTAAGAACTTTTTCAGTTTTATAAATAGAGAAGTTTTTATGTTTTATTGGATCATCATTTTCATCAAAATAGTAAAATTCTATATAGCTAGGTGTAGATGATTGCTGAACGGCACGTGCTACAAGTTTGGATTTATGTCCGCTAGAAGGTTCTTGCCGGCCGAGTGGGACTGTGGTGCTCTTAAGGTTCGCAGAATATTTAGTTCTTCTCCACAACATGTTTACGATTTCATATTGTTTTCGACTTACTCTCCCCACTTGCCACTTCTTGTGTGATGATATTTTTGTAGTACTTATTTCGGTATCTTTATTGGTAACAGATCTTTCTTGTCTATTCTGTTTACAAACAAAGCCTTGGTTCCCAGGTGCCTGCTGGTCAGAGAGTCGATCAAAAAGATTGCTAGCAAAACAAAAAGAAACCAAATTAATGGTAAATAATATAAAAACTAAAACAGTTGGATGATGACTCTGGCCCATCGTTTCATTGTTTGCTGATTCTTTCTGAAAGATCTACATAACAATTTTTTGTAAAATTTGTAAAGTTCTTCTTCTTCTTCTTTTTATTTAGGGCATAAAGTTAATTTCCCAACAATATTGTCACTGACATGACAGTTTTCATGACATATGTAAAAAAAACATTACTTAACATTTTATAGGTTCAACAACGAATCATAAATAATGTTCATAATAAACTACTTACTGGAAAAAACACGCTTAGGAAATGAAACAATTTCGATACAAAACCTTGACAAATTAACATCAGAGCAAACACGTCTTGGAAATGGTCTTGTAAATGGAACTTGCTATAATGGGATAATTTTTTACCACTTTGGTAACCCCACCAAGACCAGTAAATCAAAATTAACAACAGTAAAAGGCGGGCATTTTTTAATCGGGCATCTTCTCTCCCCGAAGGTTACCGGATATCGGTCTAGGATATACTTAGGCACGTATTAATAAACTGATGTCGACTTTAATGCCAGTCTCGAGATGCGTCAAAATTGACAGTTTTCTATGACTTGACGTTTACTTAGACGTATCTTGTGACAGGCATCTCAGCTGAGATGACTTTATTAATACGGCCCTTTAGTCTTCTCCTTCTTGTTTTATTAATGGCGGTCCACCGCGGTATTACGCAGTGATTTCGCCAATGTCAAGTGAGTAAATCAGTAGACAGAATAAATCAACAGTAAAAGCCCATTAAAAGCCGGGCATCTTTCCTATACTTAGTCTGAGCAATTTCTTCTTCTTCTAATTTAAATTAATGGCGATCCATCAAGTGTGTGAGTGAAGAGAGTGAGTGAGAGAGTATAATTTGTAAACAAGTAAACAAATAATTTTGACATGAAAACAGCTTTCTTCGAACGTAGGTGACAGCTAGATATCTAAATTGTACTTATAAAATAAAATATTGGAGAGGTTTTATATGTTTTATGTAAAACCACAAAAGAGGTCAAACGAAGGTTTTTAAATTAATTCACTGTAACGAATTTACATACATATATACATTAAATCACGCCTGTTTCCCAGAGGGGTAGGCAGAGACCACTTCTTTCCACTTGCTACTATCTTGACAAATTTATTTCGCTTCCTCAACATTCATACATCGAATCATGCACGCACGTCGGTTTCAGGTACTTAAGATTCGGCCCTTTTTCGGTATTTCTCCGATTAGATTTTTTAATCTTACTACTGGGATCGATTTTTGAGAACCTTATTCCTCGTAATGGTTTTTAAATTTTCATACATTGTCAAAATTTGGTGTAAGTATCCCAATTAGGGAAATGAAAGGTCTTTTCTTGAAGGCACCCATCATAACTAGTCGGAAAAACCGCCGAAGGCAGTTCGTTCCACAGTTTCACTGTATTTGACATTGCTTACGTGACCGTAAAGCGAGAAGGTATAGTAGACCAAGAAATTGGTTTACCACCCCACGATGGTTGAATGAGAATCATTTGATTGAAAGTCATGCATGAAACAATAAGGTATAATCTTGGTATAATCGACCTCAGCTTTTACCTTTCTCCTAGAGTTCCAATCTATGGTCTCAGTAGAGGCTTATTTGCGTAGGTTTTGCGCAGCGATATGACATTTTAGGTGACATCAATAGTTTCCGAATTTGAAACATGACATAAAATGTTATTATTTTGATTTTTTATAAGCTAAATTTAATTCAAAGAGAAACGGTGTTTTAAGTAAGTATTTAAAATCTGACGTTGTTTATATAAGAATAGTTATAAGTATATTTACACTATTGTTTATTTTGGGGTCGAAACATAATGTTGGACTGCAGGCCACGGATGCAGTTGATGATCGAATTTCGGGTTATTGCCAATGATATTTCCAAGGGATAAGGGGATTTATCTGCTAGTCTGCTACCTATATAATAGTTGTTATTATAATCAGAGAACCATATGACACCAATTGACCTAGTCCCAAACTAAGCTCTAGGCTTGTACTACTGGGTACCAGAGAACGATATAAATATTTACATAGAGAAATATGTACTTAAATACAAAGAAATCATCCTTGATTCGGGAACAAATATCATTCAAATATCTACCCTTACCGGGCAGGTAAGGTTAATTGAACCCGGGACCTAAAAAAAAATGTATAGAAGAAAATTTTTTTTTTTTTCTTGGTATATTTCGAAATGTTCAAGATCTTACCTCAATATCATAACACTACTAAAAATCCTAAACCCAGTCATATTTTTATCTTCTGCGTAAACTTGAAACTTTCTGCACACCACGCTGTTAAACTTTGACGACGCTCAAAAGCAATGAATTCGGGTCACTCCACGTACAAATTTGTATGAAAAGTGGCCCGTTCTCATATCTTTGGAGTATGTCATCGTGCTTTCGTGCCTTAATTGATCGTACAATGATTTATTTCATCTTTTTGGACTCTTTATCTTACTCGGAACGTACAAAATTTAGTCTTTATGTTATTTTGACTAAATTGACGTTGTTCAAAAAAATACAATCCAATTGAGAACCTCCTCCTTTTTTTGAAGTCGGTTAAAAATGTGTTAGAATGTACCTAAATGTATGCCCACCTCACATATTTCGTCAGTACCGATATCTCTAAGGCTAACATAAACAAAATGAATGGAAGAGTTCAACGCACCCCGTGCGCCAGCATCCCGTCTGAAAATAGCGGGATTTGATTCCATTTGCCTTGAATTCTATTGTTTTATCTAGAGAAGAATAGAATGCGGTACATGGTACACACTGAACTTGATTATTGTATAGCTACTAAGTATAATAAATATTGGTGCAGCTGCAACTGTTGGTATTACGCGACTATTGACGTAACAGTGCTCAATCTAGCTTCAAAAATATCGATTAAGAACATTTCGATTTTATCAGACTAAAATTTCGCCACCCAGAGCTTCAATGAGTAGAAGGCTAATTGTGCATGGGTTAATAAGCTCCATCGTTCAAATTTACAACGGTTAAAAAGGGTTGAGTGATTTTTATAAACAGAGATCGGACAATTTGGCGTCATTAGTGTCATTACTGGCAATAATGTGGACATGAGTCTAACATTATAATTTAATTAATAAATTAAAATAAAACTAAGCTGCTCAAATACTTAAGATGTAAATTATAATCACCACTATAAAAAGAACACCTCTCTAGCTCTAGAAGGTCCGCTCGCGGAATGGTCCCTATGAAAGTGGCTGAATTACCTCTCTGGATAGCTAGCCCAATCCTTTGGGTGAGGTAAGCACCAGCTCTAGGATCTCTGGAGGTGTCTATGAGCCAGGATGACAGGATCTTAATAAAGCTTTTCATATTTAACTTTTTATAGTTGTGATTATTGTTTACATCTTTAATTTTTGACTTGCTTAGTTTTACCTTAATTTAAATAAGTTTCGTTTTTACTTTTAATTGTAGTTCCTATACTACATTAAATAAATTTTATTATTAAACACGTTAATATTCACTTAATCAATGCGACAAAATGAACAATAAAGGAAATCAACAAGTTTACAGTACAGATGTAGCGAATAATCCTTTCCCATCGTTTTTTGTCGGATAAGTTCGTATTTATCTTGCTTTCTCAGTTGGCTTATTGGTGGGGACTGAAGCTAATTGAGAAAGTAACATAAATACGAACTTATCCGACAAAAACCGATGGGAAAGGATTATTCACTACATCTGTAAGGATATTTTGTCATAGTACAAGTTAAATGTACTATATTTACGTGTGTGGTCACCGGGTTAGAATAGTGCCACTCCATGTCTTCCCGTGGATGTCGTAAGAGGCGACTAAGGGAATAATAAAGGCTTCTAGTACTCTTAGGCGATGGGCTTGCAACCTGTCACTAATACACTGGTAAACATCTTAGCCTGATTGTGCAAAACGTGGTCACAGAATTATCAACAACTTATTTAAGAGTGCTTGGTAATTCTGTAGCTCTGCCTACCTCACTCTGGGAATGAAGGCGTGAGTTTATGTATGTATGTATGTTACGTGTTTTATTTTATTATAAACAAGGTATTTATTTAGTTAACTACCTAGTACCCGTGTGGTGTCAGGTTAGAACTAATCCATCTCCTTTATACTCTGTAAGTGTCGTTAGAGTCAATTAGGGTTTGAGTTTCATACGCACTGCCTGCCCCTTTTGGGAATACAGGCGTGAGTCTATGTATGTTTGTTTGTATTAAGCTTAAGGGATCTCCAGGAATTAAGTTAATTGCCCTCGCGACCCTTGCACCCACCGAGTGCACCCACCCGGTTAGAAACCTAATAATGACCATCTAATACCGTAACTGGTCCAAAAAAATACTTGCATTGCATTGATTTTGTGCATCTAATTTTGGCACTGGCGTATTGACATAGGGTAGTTTAGGCGTAGAGACTATTTGATCAGACACATTGTCAATTGCACATTTTGGCAGCGTAATATTGTGCCCCAGGATCATTATGGTCGCGAGAACATGGCATATTGTACATATTGACGATGAAGCGTATAAACCCAAGTACAATTACACTTTGACTCTACAACTAATTTAAGTTCCGGGGGAAAAAATCGAAAAAAAGAGACCGGAATCGCATGCACCATAGTTATTTTATAACTTAAAATCAGGCAGCAAATAAAGCCAGTTTGTACCACAATTGCTTGTATGGACGGTCATTATAAATGCAGTGGGCCAAATTGTACAAAGTACGTCCAAAATAAATATTTTTAAAAATGAATAACCGCCTTCACGGTTTTTTGTTTTTGAAAACATTTATTTTATTTTATACATTTTAGTGATCATAATAAACTTCTTAGTTAATATGAAATTTTAACACATTTCAAGCTCTCCGCACGCATTGCCACGGGAAAGTCATAGTCATATTTAAACAATTAATTCTTCTTTATTTTATTATAGTCGCTATCTAAATCAAAATATCTTACCGACCTTATCGCCAACCTTGAAATAGGTATCGTTGAGGAGTTCCGATGTCCATCATCGGCTCCACTTCACCAAATGATAATTTCTCAATGCAAATGTTGGACTTGTTACTGAAAATACTAAAATCTCTATATGTATGCCCAGAATGTTTGAGAAGTTCTCACAATTTCTCACGGATTGATTAGATTCAAATATGGTAGCAATGGAACCACCTCGAATGTGTACTCTATCAAACCAAACAATATTTTTTTAAATCGGTCCCCTATAACAGACAGAGAAATCGTGAACATAAAAAAAACTCTAAAAAGTCGGTTAAAAATAAAAAATAAAGCGAGTAAGCAATATACTTATCACTATTTTTACATAAATAAATAACTAAGTATGACAAGAAAATAATGTAAATAATTATGACAGGTTTTTTTTTGCATTTTAGACGACATCCTCTCACAAAACTGACTATTTCCCATATTAAATTATACGTTAAATACGCGCATTAATTAACACAAATATTACAAGGAGTCGAACCCGGAACCGCTAGCTTAGTAGGCACTAGGCAGTGTCACTACTAATTAGGCTACACGTGTCACGTTTGATAATTGGAAATGAGTTAATATAAGCAATTCATTTCCCCAAATGGTTTTCGGATACCCTTATCACAATTGTAGTTATTTGCATGCATAGTGAACGATTGTTTTGCATTTAAAGTAAAACAAGTCATTATTACCCTGAAAGTGACTTAAACCAAATCCAGTTTGTGTAGCTAGTAGGTAGGTCCTAAATTTTAAACTTAGGGTGCATCATATACTACGACTAATTGAAGAAGCCAGCAAAAGCTAAAAAGACTTTACTTTCTGGTGATTGGCCTATAGAAAATCGTGTAGCGAAATATTTAATTGAACAATACAGAAAAAGCTAACATGTTTTTACTTTCTGGTTTATTGCTCTAGAAAATGAAAAGTGTGATTAGTATGAGTGAAATCATGAAAGCTTTAAAAAGTATGAAAGCGGGAAAGTCAGCAGGTTGTGATAGAGTGTCGATAGAAATGCTGAGGAGAGGAGATGGCCTGGTGGGTAGTCTGTTGTACCGTCTTTTCAATGCATGTTGGAATAGCGGCCGAGTCCCAGAAGATTGGGTCAAGGCCGTTATCGTCCCTCTGTATAAAGGAAAGGGGTCACAGCAAGACTGCAAAAACTACCGCGGTATCAGCCTCCTTAGTGTTGTCGGCAAAGTATATGCGAAGATTCTAATAGAAAGGGTATTGAATGTTACGAATGACAAAATCTGGGATGTACAAGCGGGATTTCGAAAGGGAATGGGATGTACGGATCAGGTCTTTTCACTACGGTCCATCACAGAAAAGTTCGTGGCTGTGAACCAAAAGGTTTTCTGTGCTTTTGTGGACCTGGAAAAGGCCTATGATAGGGTAGATAGAAAGGAGTTGTGGACGGTGCTGTCTATGTATGGAGTGAGCAGCAACCTGGTGCAGGCTTTGAGGTCCCTTTATGAGGGCTCCAGAGCCTGTGTCAGGATCAATGGGGCATACTCGGCCTGGTTTAATATCTCTAAAGGTGTTAGACAGGGCTGTGTTGCCTCACCATGGCTGTTCAATCTATTCATGGACAGTTGTATGTGGGATTTGAAAGAGTATGATAAGGGTTTGCGTATGCAAGAGTTGCTAATCAAATGCCTCTTATATGCCGATGATCAAGTTATACTTGCCTCATCGGTACTTGAGTTGCAGGAGATGGTGACAGTAATGAATGAGGGATTTAAGAAAAAGGGGATGAAAGTAAATGTTGCCAAGACCAAGGTCATGGTGATAGAGAAGGATGAGGAGATGACTGAGTGCGTGATAAATATAAATGGTGAATTAGTAGAACAAGTGAGCGAATTTGTGTACCTGGGAAGTATGTTTACAAGAGATGGTAAGTGTGAGAAGGATATCGAGAGGAGGGTGAATGCGGGGAATCAAATTAATGGGGCCCTGCACTCCTTTGTGAGCAGACAGGGCGTTTCACAAAAAGCCCGGCTGGCTGTTCACAATGGAGTGCTAGCCCCTACCCTGATGTATGGTAGTGAATGTTGGGTGTGGCAGGACAAGCATGTTAGTCGTGTAAATGCAGTTGAAATGCGTTCTTTGCGTAGTATGTGTGGTGTGAAACTGATTGATAGAGTTAGAAATGAAAAAATCAGAGAGAAATGTGGAATGAAAGAAGACGTAGTGACTAAGATTGAAAAGGGCATGCTTCGATGGTTCGGTCATTTGGAAAGGATGGATGAAAGTAGATTGACGAAAGAGATATACAGATCGAAAGTGAGTGGAAGGGTCGGAAGGGGCCGCCCTAGGCGTACTTTTTCGAATCAAATCGGAGAAATACTGGGAAAGGGCCGAATCTTAAGTACCCGAAACCGACGTGCGTGCATGACTCGATGTATGAATGTTGAAGAAGCGAAAGAAATTTGTCAAGATCGTAGCAAGTGGAAAGAAGTGGTCTCTGCCTACCCCTCTGGGAAACAGGCGTGATTTAATGTATTAATTTAATGCTCTAGAAAATCGTGTAGCAAAATGTATACGTAGGTAGATCTATCTATTGGCGGATTTGATTAAGGCAACAACTGTATCCATTCTCTTCGTCATTCAATCATCAATCACTGCCTCTACCCATACCCCCATATTGGTAATTCAAAAAACATTGCATTAGCATATATATTCAAATTCAAATAATTTATTTCAGAAACATGACTCAAATAATATTGATCTTTCGGGTCTGCTTTTAAATTATAACTTCGCTGCAAATATATCAGTCCCCACAAGAATAAATGCCTGTATCGATCAAATTGCGAGCAATGTTAAATATAATTAGATATACCCCCCCCCCCCCCCTCCCTTAGGACTCTCTGATCACGAAACTGCCCAAACAATAACCCTGCCAGTAAAAAAACAATATCTTTACAACTTGGTTTGAGTATAGACGAGATTACAGTTCTGATAGTGTCCAAAAGTTTTGCGAATGGATGTCAGCTCTTTCCTTTTCAGATAGAATAAACTCGACCAATGTAACAGATGCGTTTAATATTATTTTTTACGACGTAGTAGGTACGCCTATTTTGTGACTCATGCATCCCCTTAATTAAAGTTAAGATTACCAATAAACCAAAAAAAAAATAAGTTGGCTTACGAAGGGGTTTAAAAAGTTACGTAAAGTTAAACGTAATCTTTACCTAAATTACAGATATTTGAAATAAAACAAATATAGAATTAAAAATTAAATTAAAAAATATACTAATATCCTTAAGAAGTGCTTACTTTATGCACAACGAGTGAAGAATAATAAATGCATAAAGTATAGCAAGAATAACTGTAAAGCCAATTGGAATGCGATCTTACACGG
Source organism: Acleris emargana (assembly GCA_927399475.2). NCBI lineage: Eukaryota > Metazoa > Arthropoda > Insecta > Lepidoptera > Tortricidae > Acleris > Acleris emargana. The sequence continues at coordinate 13,077,646 of OV656838.1, forward strand.
TAATGAATGAATAATGTACATGAAAGCGACATAAATAAAATTCAATATAATGATAGAATCTACTCTAATCCCGTTAAAATTTGTAATATTTTCAATAATTATTTGATAGATATGTCAAAAAATTAAAGAGGCCTGTTTGACATTATTTTGTTATATTTGTGGGCTCTGTAAAACTTGACAGTGTTTAAAATTAAAAAAAATGTGTAAAAGATTTTTGAGTAATGCTTGGATGGCTGAGACCTGTGTCCCGTTATTTAGAAAGATTTAGATATTGCCACTACCATGTTTGTACATTAGAGACGTGTGTGTTTTTGGCCAGTCGCACCCTGAATACTTTAACCCTTAATTTGGCAGTGTATGTCACAGTCAACATACTATAATGTTCACTTTTAATGTTTGGAATGGTTTTTATTTTTTTGCTGATCCAAAATCAAAAAGGGTTTGAATTCCCGTCTTTTTTTCTTTTTGCCAAATTAAGGGTGAAACGCAGTGAAGTTATACAGAGGCAATCAAGAGCACATATCATGTAAACCGCCTTGTCGCAAAGACATGTACACAAAAGAAATATAGTTAATTATGAGCATTTAAATTTTTAATCATTTACCGTTAGATTTAAAAAGGTTGTCAGGAAATATATTTAAAAGCAAAGTAACAAAATGGTTAATGGAGAAATGTTTCTGCAGCGTCAAGGAATACTTGAGAGACAGGCACTCTTAGATATAAGTTTTTAATGTTTAAAATGTTGGTGATAAGTAAGTTATATTGCGCGACCAGATATTTGTACGCTTGCTTTGCATGCTGAATACAAGAACAATAATGACAATATTTATGTGACCATGTATTTTACTGTATTCTGAGAAATAAATGAATTTGAATTGATTCGGAAAACTTATAAATATACTTAACTAATTGAATGTGCCTAAATGACAATGTGAGTAGGTCAATTTCAAAAATATTGAAGGTACAGTCACCAGTCACCGGCAGTTATATATGTATTACCTTAAAATTGAGTACAACAATATCATTCGCTTCCCTTTTTCCTATTTTACGAAGGAGACAGTTCTGTCACCATCTTCTGTTTTCTTAGGCCTCCTCTAAACCAGGTAGGCCCAAGTGTAAACTAATTCATTTACTGTCATTAAGTACAAATCAATTGAGAACCGATAACTCAAAATTAGGTATAGTTACGTCAATTCAGAAAAATGTACCTGTTTAATATTTTCATTTCATTTTTAAATAATTTCATATTTATCATCACTTTATATAACCTGACATTGCCGATGTTAATAGACATTGTATAGAGATAGTATAACCATGACTAGACAGAGCACGTCGGTCGAGTTGGGTGGGGTCCCCGCTAAACACTGGAACATGACGTCAACGGATGAAATCTAATAAAAAATACTTACGTGTTCCATGAGACTACGTATTAGCATTTCAGACCGAGTTCACTTTTCAGTAACGCCATACATCAAAATGGGAATCATTTTTTGGTCTAATTATTTTAACCCATGTTCCATAGAACAAATCGGATCCAAAATATCAAATGTCCTATCTTAGAACAAATAACCCGTGTCAAACAAAAAGTAACACATTTATAAGAAAATTGTTTTTGTTTCAGATTTTCGGTTTTATAAATTAAACAGTGGAAACACAAAGGTAAGACTGAGATGGAACTGATTCTTATGGTAGTAAAGTTTAAACTATGCGCCTAAACACAAGTCCTTGAGGCAAACCTCGGCGGAGGACGCGTCTATCTATAACTAGAATCATTTAAAATTAATGTTATGAGATATTTTGGTACTTTTTAATTAGCGTGCAACGCAAAGAAAAACCCTCTGCTCGTTTTGCTCCAAACTCGCCTTTATTTTACTCTACTTAAGAAATCTACTAAAAAAATAACAGACAAAGGAATACTTGCTTTCACGAGTAAAGTAAGTACGTACCGTAAAACGGGGCTACTTGACGCAAAGCGTGTAGCAGGATAGCCCTTCAAAAATTGCCCCCAAAGCTTTGAGTTTTGAACTTGGAGTTTTGAGTTTGGAGTTTGGAACTTATTATCAGCCCCGTGAGGCAAAAATGCGACATACCAATTTTAAACCCTCTACTGCCCTGGTTTTTTTTTTCATAAATATTTCTGTAATAAATAGAACCTATTAAGCAAAATGGGTGCGTCCCACGAGATATAACTACATAATAACTATTTTCATGTTACTAACGTTTACGAGATATAATGAACGTTAGCTATTTATTAATTTTAATATTTTTATAAGGAATAACGGTCAAGTCATATAATATTCATTTTATATAATATTTTTTAATATAGCACTCACAATGACTAATTTCAGTTCGTATAACATACATGACATATAGCGATCATAATACATGTTATATTTTAGTATAAGTGTTACAAGATATAATATCGTATGATATAAATGTGAGCGAGCGAAGCGAGCGAGCAAGACTTCTCTGGGCAGAACCGACTCGGTTAGATTAGGTTAGAAGGCCTAGGCGGGAGCAAAGCTCCCGCCTAGGCCTTCGAGGTAATTTTTTTTTTGCCCAGAAAATTCAGACTGCTGCCAGTAAAGTTAGTAAGGAAAGGTTAATTGTTAATAAAGAAGGCCACTTAATACTGAAAATAGAATTTAATTTCAAATAACATATGCATGTATTTATATTATACGTGTATTATGTTTTTTGATGTTAGATAATTTGATTAATATATCTTTTAAATCTTAGGTGTTATGAACGTTATACGTTTTATAATAGTTATATAAATTGATATTATATATTAATAACGTTATACTGTATGGAAATATATATTTTGAAATTATATCTTCCGTTCATTATATCCAGTGAACGTTATACTAAACGTGTTTATACAAAGTGAGCGTATATATTATGAGTGTTATATTATCAATCAGTTCTTATATCTCGTATTACTTACCCAAGCAAAATACCAGCTCTCTACTTACTTCTTTTCTTGGAAAAATAAAATTAAAATTAAAAACACCTCTATAACAATTCGGGCTCGTCGTACTAACACTATTTTTTTTTTTAAATGAACCCACAACTGATCTACATAATATGTATGTAGGCTTCATATAATTAGTTCAGGTGGAACACTGTGGAATAAATGTTAATGTACCTACCTAATAGGTATCATATGCGTCATATACATCTATACACAGAGTTTTTTTTAAAAGGTGTCTTACATGTCCTCGGGTTGGGGCTTTATTGAAATCGATGAGTATTGTCCTGGGGTTTGCTGAATTTTGAAGCTCCAATTGTTCAACAAACAGCAACGTAGCAAGCGATATTTCGTAGTTTTATTTTATATAAGGTCCACTGAACCTATTGTGATTAATGTATTGATATTTATTTTCTTTATTTTTGGGGTAGAAAAACAAGTTTTTTTCAGCAAGAAGCCAGCCCTTTTAAAATTGGCTTGATTAGTCTATAGCGAACGGCTTTCCATAAAATTGATCGTTTATTCGTTTGAAAGCTTTTAGTGGTAATTTTAGATTCTGAAAGCCATTTCAAAAGATAATTATCCTATAATCTACTTTTTACATAAAAAAGTTTAGTCCGAGTGATTACATAAAAAAACAGAATTTCAGCGATAGCAATATCTATCTACCACAATGTCTTAAAAGTGGAATGTAACAAAAATTTGCAAACTCACGTAAATAATCCCCACTCACCACTTTTGTTCAATTAAAGAAAATGAAATGTCTTTAACTAAGTATTCAAGAAGTAGATTTTTCATTTAGGAGAATCAGACTTTTCTGAAGGTAAAAGATAAAGTATATAACTAAGACTTGACAGATCATGTAGACGCAGGAGATTCAGGTCAACATTGAAACATCGATATTTCGTTATCCCTTATTAATTCCTTACATATCAGGCAACATTTTATCCGTCAAACTAGTTTGCCTAAATAAAAAATCCGGTAATGAAAGTCGAAGGTGTTCTATGTTATTAATTATTATTGTGACAGTGTTGCCTTTTACTTCTTTAGCTGTTCTTATGCAACAATACTTTTACAACTTTTTTTATTATTATCTTATCACGCAATGTACAACCATGTCCAATAAGTTCAAAAACACTTTTTCTAGCACTGATTCATCACTGATTTGTAAAACATAAACAACTTTGAGAAAGTTTTCTCATTATAATTTGAAGTTTATATTGTCATTAACAAATAACAATATTTTAAAAATATTTAGCCACCGTCGTTCACTATTAATCCGTGATGAAGCAGTTCCGGGACCCTATGTTAAAATTTAAGAGCGATAGCCCCAGTGCAATTTTTGCGGCATTGAAACCTTTTGAAATTAAGCGTAACCTAGTTTTGTTACGCTAAATTCGTTAGGTACAATTGGAAAATACAAGGAGACCTCCTCGTTAGAAGACCGCTAGAGATCTGGTCTGAGATAATGACTTCGTAAAAAAAACTAGTCTCTAACAAAAGCTTGCCCCAAAAAAAAGGTTTCTGAGAGTAACGTTTTTTTCTTTATTTCGTATGTTTATTTTCTAATAATGATGTTACCAGTTTGAAAGTCGCTATTAATCTGAGCTCCACGAACTGTTTTAGTAACTATTTGTCGGTTAGAGACAAAATTAGATTTTTCTAACGCCAAAAATGACATATTTTGTCGTGAGACACACGAGCTGTTGTGATTTAAGCAACTGGTAATCTTCGGGGAGGGAAGATGGCCGATTGAAAAATGCCCAGCTTTTACTTTTGTTAATTTTGATTTACTGATTTGATTATACTCTCACTGACACTGGCGAAATCACTTGGTGGACCGCCATTAATTTAAAGAAGAAGATTTAAGCAACTAGAAAGGTTCCCTGAATCTAATTTTCAAGTGAGACGGCAATAAGCCAAAACATAGGTAGGTGCAAATTGTGGAGAAGTACAGTCCAACTCTTAAGTAACTAAACATTGAAGTACCTTGTCGCAATAACAATTAAGTGGTTTGAATTTAGTATACTTTATGATTCGCTTTGTTGTCGCCTAAACTTGTATCATTGAGAGATAACTATAAATAAATAAATATAAGGGGACAAAGTCACACCAATTGACCTAGTCCCTAACTAAGCTCTAGGCTTGTACTATGGGTACTAGACAACGATATAAATACTTATATAGAGAAATATATAAATAAATACATAGAAAACATCCATGACTCAGGTACAAATATTCGCTCTCATCACACAAATATCTGCCCTTACCGGGATTTGAACCCAGGACCGCTACAACAATACAATTTTAATAACTCCAACGTGTGCCGCGGCGGCTGGCGCTGCTCGACAAAAACCCGCGCGTAATAGGGCCCGCTTTCTATGAGCGTCTACCCGCGGACATAAGAAATGAATCTTCGGATAAAAAATTTGGTCACCGACTTAAAAGTCTGTTATTAACGAAATCACTATATTCCGTTAAAGAATATAGTGACGATTAGATTATGGTTTTATTTTTATTTTTATTTTTTACAATTCCAACTATTATTGACATTTTATGACTGTAGCATTTGAGCTATATTTCTTTGTTTTATTACTGTTTTTATTTTGATTCATTATTATTATTACTTTTGTACACATTGATATTATTTGATTTTTACTTTTTTATATTATTACTTTTTTTGTACACTGACGATCTTATTGTGAATTTATTATAAATATGCGACATATAATAATGTAATTTCCAGTATGAAATAAATGACTACTACTACTACTACTACAAATATTCGCGCTCATCACACAAATATCTGCCCTTACCGGGATTTGAACCCAGGACCGCTACAACAATACAATTTTAATAAATCTTATTGGATAGACCTCCTAATAACCATTGTAGAGTACAGTCTCCATTATTATACCAGGTCGACGATACAATATTATTATGCACTGTTTAGTACGATATTTCTTGTAGGCTAAAATGGAATTAAAATATTTATTTTCACAACAGATGAAAAAAATAAGCCTACAAATCATGTCCAGTCGAATACGAGGACATTTATCCACAGATAGACCCTATTACAAAGCAATGAGTTGAAGAAGTGGATATTTGAATTTTCTAATAACGGACAAGATTGACTTGACGACTCTAGTAATTTTCCAGTTGCAGCCATGAATACCGTACCACTAGCCCTGAACAAGGCGGCGATGCGCAAGTATGAGGACCTGGAAATCCCGTGCGAAGCCATACTGGCCGTGTACACGTGGGTGGATAATACCGGGATTAACCTTCGCTCCAAGGACAGGACCTTTGATTTTCTACCCAAGACGTTCAAAGGTAAGGCCAAGGTGTCAAAATATAACAATACATTAATCAGTATGTCTAGACATATCGAATAATGGATATCGGTTATCTCCGAGTAAGAAACATGGGTGATAAATAAATAATACTCTTCGATGCCATAACGAGTAGGTGTGATAACAATAGATAGGTGATGGCTATTGACGTAAAAGGCATTATCATATTACCTACCCCTCTCCCCCTACTGATTGACTGGTAATGCCACTGAGTGTTAAAACTGCTATTTACTTCGTATAATACTGTGAAGTTTTTAATCAAATAAGGTTTTGTGTACTTACATACATCATATGAATTACTACCTTTCGAATTACTACCTAATATCTTTTGGAGAATGTGCTCGTCAGCGTAGATTCATATAATCTGCCGCTTAGCTCTTTTGGTACCTACTTCATTCCACAACGAAACGGGCGAAATTTAATTTTATAATAAAAATGTTAGATTGACTATTGGGGTCTGTACCTAATTCCCACTGTGTCCTGTGTGCACATCCATTATATCTTATTAATTATAAACAAAGCGTAATAATTTTTAAACAGACCTACCGATTTGGTATTTCGACGGTTCCAACACGGACCAGGCCCTCAGCGAGAACTCTGACACCTACATCTTCCCCGAGGTGATCTACCACGACCCCTTCCGGCGCGGCAGCCACATCCTTGTGCTGGCAGACACCTATTCTCACAACTACCAGCCAACACGTTAGTTCTAACAAGAGGACCTCGACGAGGTTCCCGGCTTGTACGGTATTTTGACAGGAACTCCGTCGAGGCTAGGAGAGAAGAAAAAGGGTCGAGTGCAATCCGGACTCACAAACTGACGAGGTTCCGTACTGCCCGACTCACACTTGGCCGGTTTACTTGCCAGTTTTTCATAAGGCTTTGCGCTGTAATCACAATAAAAAATCATTTTTAGTTGTAGAGTAGGTACTATTGTAACCTTAGATAGCTGCATAAATAAAAACAAAAACAGGTCAAGAGCATGTCGAACCATTCTCATCTCATCAGCATCTCATGATGCTGTCTTAGATGATTTTTAGTGCCTTTATACTATATACTTTTCTCAAAAATGACCGGAAAAGTTGACATTACTAACTCCATACTGAGACGCGAAGTAGATAGTTTACAGACAGTTCACAAATTAAAAAAATATATACTTGCATACAAATTTCATTGTTATCTAGTTTGTAACTTTTTAAAAAGTGAAAACGGCCATAATAAAATGAGGGCACAAGTCTTATACATCCATATTTTATTCGAAACGTAATTTTTTTATCATTGTCTGGAATAGCTTGAGTTTTTTCTAAAAAAAGCTTGCGTTTCTCCTTGTCATAAACATAAAAGCGGTAACGAGTGATGTTATTTCACGTGAATTTTCCGTTTATATGCGATTTGTATCTTGTGATTTTTGAGAAAAGCACTATATATGCCTCGGCAGGAACGGCAATTGTGGGCCCCGTATTTTTAAACGGACTCGCAAGCTCGTCCGTTTAAACCAATACTCGACCCCCAACTGCCTGCTTCACTGCCTACGCAATAATGTACTATTAACCGCCTGTCGCAGGAACCAATCAAGTCTACTAAGTCGTACAAAATAAAATGATAGAATGGAATACATTTTTAATTTACTTTGTTGTTATTTAGCAACGAATTACCGCAAGGCTTGCACGCAGCTGTGCGAAAAGGCTGAAGTGGAGGAGCCGTGGTTCGGCTTCAACCAGGAGTTCTGTCTGATAAACATGGACAAGCGGCCGCTGGGCTGGCCGCCCGGCGGGTACCCCTCCCCGCCCGGGCCCTATTACTGCGCGGTTGGAGGCAATAGGATAATAGCTAGAGACATGATGGAGGCATTTTACAGGTAACAACTGGTAAATAAGGCATACAAGCCAAGTCGAACTCGCACAAGAATGGTTCCGTAGCATTTTGAATTGGGGCCCCTACATGTTTTTATTTAAATTTATTTTTAATAACGATTAACAAACCAGTTCCTTCTGTGGAGGTACATTTCATTTAATTTTTATTATTCTATATAACGGCAATATACACTACACATTGAAAATTTCAACTAGCTACTACGGTTCATGAGATACGCCCCGCAGACAGACAGACAGATGGAAGGCTCGAAGGCTTAGTAATACCGTTGGCACCTTTGGGTACTAAACCCTGAAATTAGGAAAAGTGACTGAAAGAATGAATTTCTTTGAATAACAGAATTCAGAAGGTGTTTTCCTCTATGGCATCGTAGTTCAGAAAGAAGCTGTGGAGGGTGGTATTAAGCTGTTTTATGAAAAACTAGCTCTATATGTAAGGGCATTTTATATATTTAATAGTTATTCGCAGTTTAGTTACACAAGATAATTAAATTAGCTAGATGTTAACATAAAAAAATAAAATAACAACTAAGTACTAACAAACAAGAACTTTCAAATTCATAATTTCGGAACACACTAATAGATACGATAATTTAAATAAGTTTTCTAAACTGCTTAAATATTGTTATTTAAGCCAATTGAATAGTTGTTTAGAACATTTTTAAGTTAACACATTTTTTTCAATAACTTGTACTTGTCCTTTATATTTTCAAATTCAAAATAAAATCTATTGTTTTTTTTTGCATAAACAAAGGTATAAAGAGGTTTAACATAACTATGAAACAGTTCCATACCTTGTTTTACCATAATTAATAGATAAATACATTAACTTTACTTACTTATGAGCAATGATCGGGGTTTTGGATGCAATTCGCGGGATTTCGAGTCGTAATCATAGTATGGATGTGACTATAATCCCGTGATTTTTTTCAATAATAATAACGGTTATTTCAAACGTTGACCTGTAATTTCGATTAATATCATGTAAAATAAAATAGAATAATTATCCTCCAACATCCCGGGATCAATCCCGGGATCCCGGGAATATTCATTATTAGGGTTCCCTTCATCTGGCATAATATCGATTGTCCGAAATACATTTCGCATAACAGTTATCGCAGAAACATTTTTAGCCGAATGATACCTTAGCATAATAGTATACTTAGCATAACTGTCATAACGTATAACAATCATTTGGCAGAATTTTGAATAGCAGAATACTAATATCGCCGACTTTCATTTCGCAGAATTTTATGTAGCAGAATATACCTTCCGCCGAATTTATTATGGCATAATTGTACCATAGCATAATAATTAGTAACGAACTGTTACCAGTAAAATAGGTTGGGTTAGGTTAGAAGTTCTACAATAACAGCCATGACCGCATTGCAATTGGAGCAGTGGGATAAATAAGGGGTTCCCTTCATCTTGCATAATATAGATTGTCCGAAATACACAAAAAATAAAGACAGAACACATAAATGCAATTTTATTGATTTATTTAACACATGCAAAATAATCATTACTTACAAAGAACTCAGGATTATAGTACATAATTACTACGACAAAAGTAGGCGTACGATCAAGGATGAAGTACCTAGTAAAATATTATTCTGCTTTATAACTTTATGCCAACTACATAGTATGCCATACAAAATTCGGCGAAACAATTATTCTACCATAGGACTAATATTCTAATCGACGTTATGCCAATGTACTATTCTGCCTAAGACAATTGTGCCAAATGACAGTATGCGAAGAAATTTATGCCAAAAGTAATTATGCGAAATGATGATTCTGCCAAGGGTTGCTATGCGAAACGAAATTATGACAACCAATTTTATGCAACATGAATGTAAACCTCATTATTAGCATAATGTTTAAGGTCAATCACCCCAGATTGCACCGGCAACTCCCATTACTGTGATAAGCTCAAGAATTTTAAACACATTTAAATGCAACCTTTATGCTATTGTAATCTATATGTTGTTACTGGCACGTTGTGCTAACGAAACTTTATAAAATAATAAACAGTCTGCTGTCAACCGACCTTTCAATAACCCAATAATATTAAGGAAACCCAATGTAAAAAGCCAAATGGATTACATAAATACATATTTTAGCATAATCGAGATCGCCTTAGTCAAACTACAGGAACGAGATACGTCAATCATCGATGCCATAGAAATGTTTGTTGAAGTCCGGACAGTTATAAGTTGGAGTAAGATACTAAAATAGAAGCAGTCATGGCTCGAAATCCGGATTTAGGTGATATCAGAATATACGCCGAACAAATATCACACGAGTCCGCATCCGATGAAATTTATTTATACAAATTAGCCCCGCTAACATCAGTTGAAGTAGAAATATCGTTTTCGGCTTAGTATTATTATCGTTTTCGTTATTGTCTATGGGTCACAGTTTCCACTTACCATCAGGTGGCCTTTGTGCTCGTTTGCCTTCCCATGCTACAAAAAAAAAAGGGTTTTAGATGCTAAACGAAATAGGTTAAAATTAGGGAACATTGAAAAAATACATACATACATACATACCTTCACGCCTTCATTCCCAGAGTGGGGTAGGCAGAGCTACAGAATTACCAACAACTCCAAAAACTTGTTGATAACTAAAAAAAATGATGGTTTGTTATTTTAATTTTATAGAGACAAAAGTAATAAAAAATTATATGCTAAATATTTGAAATAAATTATTTTATTAAAATGTATATTCACTATATAATGTAATAATATGACGAAAAAACTGTCCTTTATCAAACCACACGAAAACCTGGAATCCCGCGGCATATCCATACTAGCATAATGATTGAGGTCATTCACCCCAAGTCGCATCCAAAACCCCGATCACTGCTTATGAGGTACTGCTGCACTTAAAATATTTACAAAGTTTAATTCAGTGATTAGTTGACACTTAATAATACTTAAAAAAAAACGTTTTAAATTACATGTCCGCCAAACTGTTAGGTACACGCCACACGCCACACACAATATCTCACCACAGTTTTGCGTTAACTTAAATCGAAGTTGCGACGTGAAAAGTATTCGTGTTAGTAACGCCGATTAGTCACCACGTCCATTTCATGTTCCATTTGAGTTCAATTACGCCACACATGCACGATACCATTAAACCTAATGTTTCTGAGAAGTTTCCTTAATGCCCGCCTCATTTTTAAAAATCTTACTAAGATTTTAAAATTGGGGCAGCTATGACGTAGACTAGGAAATATGTATATAAATATGTATTTATGATGTATGTAAACACTTTTTGGTACAAACATAACACCACCATTTACACCTTTGGTATAAACAAAGGCGAACGAGTCGCGTTAACGGATCTCTTTAGTTAACCTTTGAGCGATTAACAGTCTATCTACAGGAAAATATTATAATGCTGCAAGCATATATTACACACGCTGCAAAAAATATTTTGCGTTTTATCAATTAGTTTAAATATACTGTAAGGATATTCGATTATTTTATTTTGCTAACAAACTTAGGAAATATTAACGAAATAATTGTAATAAATTATTTCAAATAAATAGTCTAGAGTCGAGTAGCGTCTCTTTCTGTCGAATTCAAATGTCACAATGAAGGATAAGAACGAAGCATATTTGAGCTGTTTTTGTATCATCAGCAACACAGTTAACTGACCATTTGTGAATCTTGAAATTTTGTCCCCAGATGCTGCCTCTACGCTGGAATAAATGTTAACGGCATTTATCCCGGCAGTGTTCCATCACAGTGGAACTTCCAGGTACTATTTAAAAAGTTTCGTTTTGAAATGCATGTTTTTTTTTTGATCCCACCATTTCATTATTATTAGCCATTTCATATTATGAAAACTTTTGAGTCGAATTTTGGTAAGTATACGAAATTAAAACTTAATTTGTTTGAAAAAAGACTCATATTCCGTGGTCGTTTAGCATGGACTTATCCCGAGTTTAACGTTAAGCGACTCGATTGTTGGCGTCGGCGTCGGTAAACAGATAAGAAGAATTGAACGCATTTTGTTAATGTCATTGAACATAAATAACGCTCGCTTGGAGACGGTTTAAAAAGCAATTTGTACTTGTGTGACTCGTTGATGCCTAAAATGTGAAGTTGCTTTCGCAAATATTGCGATATCAATCACAATAAGAAATAGCTTAAAGTAAGTAAGTACAGATGGCGGTAGGTTTCTCCGGTTCAAGCCGATCGTTGTTTGATTTCCCAATGGAAGGGCAATTATTTTATAACTTTTATTGAACATTTGGAGGGTATTACGATCATTGTAAAATATGTAGATCCTGCCACTGCTCCACCTAAAAGTATAACTAAATACCTCGTGGGGACCAATCTTGTTAGCTTAACCTGCTAGACCCTTTAGCTTGTAAAATACTTGTAAACTAGGCATTATAAATAAAATAAATAAATATCAGGGAACAATCTCACACAAATTGACCTAGCCCCAAACTAAGCTCTAGGCTTGTACTATGGGTACTAGGCAACGATAAACTTACGTACATAGATAAATACACACTTCAATACATAGAAAACACCCAAGACTCTGGAACAAAATACTCGCGCTCATCACACAAATATTTGTCCATACCGGGGATCGAACCCGGGACCGCTAGCTTCGTAGGCAGGGTCACTACCGGCTAGGCTACCGCGTTATTATATTTTGTATATTAATAGTTTTATACGTTAATAGGCATATAATTGTCATGAGCATACCTGGGATAACTCGGGGCATCTGTACGAAAGTGATGTAGCAAAATATTTTATCGATATAAAACATATCGATGTTACTGCCAACATCTAAATGTTATTCGACGTAAATAAATATTACTTATTTTCTCCTCATTTTTAGATAAATTAACACGTATATTTATTTGTTTATTTTACAACAGTTTTAATAATATTATACAATCAATATTTTTTCCATATTCGTCGGTATTAATGATTGCCGTCTAGTTGAAAATATCTACTTTAAACTGCTAAACGTACTCGGAATATGATTGGTACTGACAGTATATTGTCATTTTGATTGGAATGACATCCGCATACTTTTATTATCTTAAGAGGCTCGATATCAGATATGACATCGAACCTCTTTACAGTAATCGAGAATGTGCAATGTGCACATGTATTAATTTAATTATATCGACATCTTTTTTATCGATATCAAATCCCTAGAACTTGCCCCGAGTTATCCCAGGTATGGTCATGAGTAATATATTAAAGAATTGAGTTCCTCTCGGCGTTTCTCAGCAAAATGGTCGCCTTTTGGGAGTCCATTTTTGACATGTAAAAGTGTCCGTGTGGTTAAGTTATTAAATAAACATCTTTTGTTTTTTATCTACACATCTTGCTAGTGTATCTATAAACGCTAATTATAATTGGCTAGGTCGGTCCAAGACCGGGTCTCCGCTCAGCCGACGACCTGTGGATGGCGCGCTACATTCTGTGCCGGCTGGCCGAGGAGTACGGCTGTGTGGCGTGCTTCGATGCACAGCCCATCCCCTTCTGGCCTGGGAATGGCTGCTTCGCCTACTTCTCAACAAAGGAGATGAGGATTGAGGACGGAATCTTGTAAGTAGGGAGAATGCACAATAACTGGCCACTTTAGGATATACATACATACTTACATACATAAATTCACGCCTTCATTCCCAGAGTGGGGTAGGCAGAGCTAAAGAATTACCAACAAGTCTTAAAACTTCTTGATAATTCTGTAACCACATTTTGCACAAGTAGGCTAAGATGTTTTCCAGTGTATTAGTGACAGGCGGCAAGCCCATCGCTTAACAGTACTACAAGCCTTTATTCCCTTAGTCGCCTCTTACCACATCCACGGGAAGACATGGAGTGGCACTATTCTAACCCGGCAACCACACGGCAAAAACTTTAGGATATGTTTTTCAGTTTTGTACGATGAACCGTTAGTAAAAATATTAAGAGAATGCTCAGTATTTATGCATTATGTTACAAATTGGGCGATCGTCAGTTGTTGAGCATTTACGGTATAGTTAAGCTATACGCAATGTTTTTTTTTTGAGATGGGTCGCAGTTTTTTAGTAGTTGAGTGGTGGATGTGATTTTTTTTCTTAGCATGATAGCGTCTACCTTCTGTTACCTTTTAGAAAATCGAATCTTATGGAAAACATGTACCTACATCGTTATACGGGATTGAAATAAGCGCCACAAAAAAATTGTAACACGATGATTTGCCATTTTATACATATTTTTGAATACTCTGTACTTATTGTGACATGATATAATGCTGTTAGGCTATGCTTATAGAACCAACCATACCAATTAAATGCTTCTCCTTTAACACGATCACTGTCCCCCATACAAAACAATCGGCCAATGTCACAAGTAAAACTGTGCATTCAGTATGGGTTTGTGACCTCATAGTGGAAGCACCGACTCTTGAAAAAAAGGTTCATGACCCCACATTGGGGGCACCCGGACAGGGAACGTGTTGAAGGCAAACAAGTTAAGAAATCATAATATTTTATGTTTAGTTAAATTTTCAATCACCTACTGTAAATCAGACTCAAATCAGAATCAGAATTAAAATACTCGTATCAATTTCAGCACGTACTCGTACATTTATAAACTGCAAACTGCAAATAGCCGAACAAATTGCATTGGTTGCTGTAAGTCCAGATTTATGAATCGTATTTCATTTTCTAGGATTGTGCTAAATATTCGATTCGCATACTCGGGGCTCTATTCCTCACTCATAATATAACAAATTGTTAGTTCCGCTTGGTGTTTTAAATGTTAAACCGACCGATGTTAAATTTTAAGAGACAGAGTAGTTTATTGCCCGGAGGCAGATAAAGATTACTTTTTTTTTCGGAAAATCGAACAGTTCTTTGGGTTGGAACCGCCCGTTATTGCATTAGTAAGTCATATCGTAACATGTTATTAGCGACATGACCGCGCACTCGAATAAGTAAAGATTTACGACTTGCCCACGACTTTGGGCTTACTGGGATGCAGAGCGGCAAACGGCTTTTACTCTGGCGGTGAGCACGGCGCGTCTCGCGTGCCCTGCGTCATAGAATTACCTATATGAATTTGTTTTACAGCTTGCTGCTATAAGTTCTGCTAATAGCGGCAAGGTTGGGGCTGAAAATGAGTATGTTTGTCCACTGTTTTATGTGGTTTTTACATTCATTTATTGAATGTCTTTCTGAATCTTCTGTGCATATTATACCTAAATAAACAAACATAGATCCCACCCAGTCCAAACCAGAGCAGTTCGCTAGTTAACCAATACATAAAGTAAATAAAGTATATAGGTAGGCACTAACATTTACATCACTGTCGTACCGTGTACCCAACATTAAAAATAACCAATTATATAGCTACCAAAATTCTCGCATCAAGATTAGACATAAAGACATACTACAGAATCAATCGACATCGCGCATCGTATTTCACCGAAGTCTTTGTTTTGCTTCCTCGTAAACTTTCTTACCATCGATAGACTAAGTGAAAAAACAAGATAAATACTTACAAAACCGAGGTTGTTTTTATTTTATTTATATTATGTGCTACGAGTGTTATTTGTGTTTGTTCAGAGCGGTGGAGCGCGCGATAGACAAGCTGGCGCGGCGGCACGGCGCGCACATCAACGAGTACGACGCCAAAAACGGGGCCGACAACGCTTTGCGACTCAACGGCAAGCAGGGCATGCCGCACATCAGGGACTTCACTGCCGGTAATTTGTTGCACATATAGATTTCCAGCCCACTATGGCAATACATCAAAGTAAGTTAAGTTAATTCCTAAAAAGTTTCTTTGGTAGCTTCTCATTCCATTTTTTTTCCAATATATTTTTTAAAACATTTACAGTATTTATCCTCTCAACAAGTTCTAGTTATAAACGATACAACGATAGGCAATTTTTTTTGTCGAAACATTTAAGAATATTGTCTGTCAATTTGTACCTACGTAGAGTTACGTTGAGTCAATATCAACAAGATGCTTATACCATCAAATTTTGAAGACTGTAGCTTCAACCGTTTGGCTGTAAATTCTGTGTGACAGACGATGAACGGACAGACTGACCCGTAAGTGACAGCATTAGGGTTCCGTGTGGACCTTTAGGATACGGAACCCTAAAACCCAAGTCAAAACTCCACGAAACCGTTTAGGATGACATGAGCCTTCCTCATAGTTTGGTTTGTTTTTATTTAAGTAGTTAAGAAGCTTAACAAATGGAGTAAGTACACCTTCTGCCAAGCTTGGACATACTTACCCTAACTTATAAACAGATTATACAAACGCAGTAAACAAATTAGTAATAATATGACATAGCTACTAAATTCATTCAGAAATAGGCCAATTGTGGCCGTCACATACGTATTAAAGGCGCAGCATATTAATTGCTTGTCAGCAGGCTTCCATTAGCGATGTTTTGAAAGGTGGTAAATCATGGGATGTACATTTGAAACTACCACATAATAGTCCAGTTTAATAGGAGTTTCTGCGTTCCAATCTGGGGCATAGTTTTTTTGTTTGTTGTATATTTATCTAAAGTTTATTTAGTTAACCTCTACCTATCATAAAAGGTGCAAAATAATCTAGTAACTTTAGTCATCATGTGTTTGCGTCAAATCCGGTATTCTCATTTTTTGCTGACTTGTTTGATGAATTCAGAGATCGGACAAATGGGTGTCATTATTCGCAATAATGTGGACATGACTCCAAAGATTTTAATTAAACAAATTAAATTAAATTAATTTATTTGTTACCTGAACCTTAATCTTGATCCTTTACAGGTCAATAATAAATAAATAATAATAGAAAGACGTGAGGAGTGGCCATTATTATTAATCTACTTTAGTTTGCTCCATTAACATCCGTGGATTGCAAAAGAAGCTTTTCACCTCGTAAGTTTATTTTAACGTTAAAAAGGAATAAATTAACCACGGAATAGTAGTTTATGAAATTGTTGCATAAAGAGGGGTATTAAAACACGAGTGTGTTGTAACGTATAAACGTACATAACCTAGGTTATAATTATAAAAAGAAACATAATGTGTTATTTATTAAAAAAATATATTAGTATTAAAAATTAAAAACCTTAATTGCGACACTTACCTAACAACAACAGTAAAGTACTAAACTTAAATATTAGAATAGGTTGATTGTACATCGCTACTTGTTACTAGTATCCGCGGTGCACTGTACTCGACTCGCAGCGCCTTTGTTTCTATCGAACCGGTCGGGCGTTCCGCCTCTCCCCGCGCCGCGCGGCCGCGCTCGCCCTAGCGCTCGCGCAGCCGGCCAGACAGATTTGGCTTTCAACGCAGGCGCACGTTCACTCTTCTCAGTGACCTCACACGTCGCCGCGCTGGCGATAATTACGCGAGCTTATAATTTATTACATTGAGTTCGTTGTTACGCCTAATATTTTAATTCTTGCACAGTACTAATGCTGGTAATCTAGTGAGTGGTTATACCCCTATATTGGGTAAGTGTTGAACATTTTATGTGTATTTTAAGTAGCAGGTATTTTTGAATTTTAACGGATTTATCTTCACAATGATTTTGTTCGATTTTGCTTGCCGAATAGATATTTAAGTGCTTAATCACGCACCTCATGTCATACATGCATTTATCACACTTTAGTTGTCATCATAATATTAATTAAAATAATTAGTGATCATTTCTCGCTTCCATTTTCACTCCTTGTAAACTCCGTCTGATTGTGACATCCGCACTTCACCAACCATTTCACCATCACGCAGTACTGCTTCTCTTTGCTTCTGCTGT
Organism: Acleris emargana; assembly: GCA_927399475.2. Taxonomy (NCBI): domain Eukaryota; kingdom Metazoa; phylum Arthropoda; class Insecta; order Lepidoptera; family Tortricidae; genus Acleris; species Acleris emargana. The sequence goes on from OV656838.1 coordinate 13,095,638, forward strand.
TCGCCGGTCACAATCAACGGAGCTGTTAAAGGAATTAATATATTTAGACTGGACAAATATAAATTCCAGGGTTCCACGTTTCGGCTTGAGAGCCTACGCTTTAGTCGGGTGGCCACGTCTGACGTCCTTCAGCCTCAGCTCATCTTCATCTCCACGGCGCTTCTCCGGGAACCAGGGGAGTACTAGCGTGGTGGCGGCTACACCCTTTCAACCGGGAGCAGAATCAGACGGGGATTTATCGACCCCATCCCTACGACCTTTTCGTGTGCTAGCGGCGTTCGGAGAAAATAAATATTATTTAACTTATTTATGGTTTAATTTCACCACTCCAAAACGTAAACGTAGCACTGGCGCCTTACCGTGGTTTTATTTTAAAGGTCTGATTTTGCTCCTAGGTGGGTAGTTGTGGTTGTGTGCTTGATGTTTTTTTTTGTTTTTTTTTTGTGAAACGTTTTTTCAGTTTTTATTTTTGGTTGCAAGCAGCTAAGGTGTACGAAAAAAGTTTTTTTTAAATCAAAATTGTAAACATTTTTTTAGGTACAGTCGGACATATTATCGTGTCATTATTGAGTAGGAAATTGTATTTTTAATTACGATACATTTACTATCGTTTTCTACTTATGTCCACTGGTACAGTCAGACTAATTGTATTTGCATTTTGTTTATTTAACTGTTTTTTTTAATAAATCCCTTCATACTGAATTTCGTATACATTAGTTGCACTAATAACGTTTTTTTTTTAATTTTTTTTTGATTTTATTATTATTTCAGAGAATTTTTTATATTTATTGCGCTTCCTTGTTTTTCATTTTTAAAACTGGCGATTTTATAGATAAAGAATAACAACGAAAAACGTTATTATTAATTTACTCATATTATTTGTAACAGACGGAGTATTTCGTTGTTTTTTTTTGTGACGTTCTGTTCAACACTTATTCAATTTATAAATTATTTAATATTTAAATTTTGCAATGGCTTATCCTATAAAGTTCATGTCTCTTCAGAAGACTGAGTTAGAGTACGAAGTTTCTATTCGGGGCGAGACTCCAGCTTCCACAGTTCAAGAACTGCGTAAGCAAATTGCTAAATGTGGGCCCCTATTTCCATCTGAGGATATCCTCACAAGCCCTATTGATGTGAAAGATGATATGGATGGCATTGCAGATGTAGCGGAAAAGGTAAATTCTTTTCTTGACTCCAAACCATTGGATAAAAGTACCTTACTACGAGCACAGAATTTGACTCATCATCTGTTCCATCGGTTACGCCGCATTGTTTGTGAGAAGCCTGAACAAAGAGTAGCGTATGATCAATGTGTTGCCTTGTATAAGCTTTGCTTTGACCGCGTTAATTTACTTTTAGACAGCAATGTCGCTGATCCGCTTGCATCCACTAGCAGTGACATCCAGATTCCACTAGCCGCTTCTGCATCTCCAATTAATGTCACAGTAACTTGCGACGGCAATAACATTAACCAACTGTCAAAGTTACGTTATGACGGCAAATCCTGCGTGAGAGCGTTCATTCAACGCGTTTCCGAATTTTGTAAAGCCAAGAATATTTCGAGCAGTAGGGTTCTTCACAATGCTACAGACATATTCACAGGCGATGCGATTCACTGGTTTCGAAGTGTTAGGGAAAAGGTAACAAGTTGGGATGACCTTGTAGTGCTTCTGAGACAAGATTTCGGCCAGGCTGATTTCGACTACAGACTGCTTTCCGAAATCAGGTCTCGCACTCAAGGAGAAACGGAAGATATAGTAATATATTTATCAGTCATGTACGGCCTCTTTTCGCGTTTGACAAGCGACTTGTCAGAAAGCGATATGCTCGAGATTCTCTTGCATAACATCCGGCCATGTTACGCGAGTACTCTATCTTCCGTTTCTGAAATAAAAACTATAGAGGAATTAAAGACCTTATGTCGTAATTATGAGAGTATACAGTCGCGTCTTTCTCAATTCAAAGAACCTCCACGACCGTCTACAGATACTCTGGCACCAGAATTTGCCTATTCAGGCGGGTCGTCAAGAAATAAACCGAATTTCAACAATAACACTTATTTTAATAATAATAAATATAAATACAACAATAACAATTATACAAAATCATATTCAAACAATAACAGCAATAGGAATTTAGCAGATAAAACTAATTCTAACTATGTACATGCAATTTCCCCGTCCACATCCAAGACACGTTTTTGTCCTAGATGTCGGGTGGACAGTCATAACCTGAGACAGTGTACAGCGAATAAAGACGTCATAGTTTGTTTTGTGTGCGGTCGTAATAATGTAAAGACACCGGATTGTCCTGATTGTAACAAAAATAGAAAACAAAAAACAAAAAACTAATAGCTCAGAATTGTGTCAATGGTAATGTAGGTAAATTTGATATAGATGATTGGGAAAATTGGCTACGTACATTAAATTTGTTTTTCAACACTTACAAAATTGATACAATTCTGAAGGAACATTTTGAAAATGACAACAGGCCCTATGTTACGGTGCATATCAATAATATTACAATCTCGGGACTGTTAGACTCTGGTTCCGCTGTGACAATTCTTGGAAATGGTGCTCATTCAGTACTTGTAGATAGTGGGTTGAAAGTGATTAGGGATGATTTTATCTCGGTAACCGCAGCAGGAGGTCAAGTATTGCAAAGTGAAGGTTATATGGAGATTCCTGTAAACTTGGATAATAAGTTTCACATTTTGAGAGCTTTTATCGTGCCTGGTATCCGAAACAATCTCATTTTAGGTGTAGACTTCTGGCGTGCATTTCAAGTCTGCCCGAAATATCTCAGCAGTATCGTTTTGGGTGACAATGCTACGGTTGATAATGGTGTTATTCAACCCAATCAGCAAGCTTTCATTCAGGGTTATGACAATTTGGACGATTCTCAAAAACAATTAGCCGATAACGTCGTTAAACAGTTTGAGGACATTTCTTCTCAACGTAAAGGCTTAGGTGTCACTGACTTAATCACACACAGAATCGATACTGGAGATTCCAGTCCAATTCGACAACGCTATTACCGATTGTCACCTGAAAAACAGCGTATCTTAGTCGAGCAGGTAGACGAGATGCTTTCACTAGACGTGATTGAGCCTTGCGAAAGCGCCTGGTCATCGCCTGTTCTGCTCGTCACCAAGAAGAACGGCCAGCCTCGATTCTGCCTCGACAGCCGTAAGCTCAACTCAGTGACGAAACGTGACGCTTACAACCTTCCGTATATCTCGGAGATTTTGGACAACCTCAGGGATGCTCGTTACTTGTCTAGCATCGATTTGTCCAAAGCCTTTTGGCAGATTAAAATCGCTCCCGAGGATAGGAATAAGACGGCATTTTATGTACCAGGTAGGGGAACTTTCCACTTTAAGCGGACTGCGTTCGGCCTAACCAACGCTCCTGCTACTCAACAAAGATTAGTGGACCTGTTGTTTTCAGAGTTTGAGCTTAAAGTGTTCGCTTACCTGGATGACATTATCATCGTTTCCGAAGATTTTAACAGTCACGTGACATTACTTTTGCGCGTCTTAGAAAAATTGAAACAAGCCAATCTATCAGTAAATTTAGACAAATGCCGTTTCTTCAGCCACCAGCTTAATTACCTCGGCTATGTAGTCGATGGGTCTGGTCTACGCACTGATCCCGCGAAAGTGGAAGCTATTTTAAATTACCCTACACCTACATGTCGTAAAGACCTCAAGCGATTTCTTGGGACCGCAACTTGGTATAGGCGATTTGTTCCTAATTTTAGCACAATAGCAGGCCCCTTAAATAGATTGACTTCTTCAAAAAAAGGTTCGCCTCCGTTTAAATGGACCCCTGAGGCAGAGTCTGCGTTCCAAGAACTCAAAGAGCGTTTAGTCTCTGCTCCAGTTCTTTGTTGTCCGGACTATACAAAACCGTTCGAGGTGCATACTGATGCCAGCAATTATGGGATTGGCGCAATGCTTACACAGACCATCGAAGGTAAGGAGCACCCGATCGCGTACATGTCGAAGAGTTTGTCATCAGCCGAGAAAAATTACAGCATAACTGAACGCGAGGCCTTAGCCGTAGTTACCGCATTAGAGTATTGGCGTTGCTACATAGAAAATGGACAAGCTTTCACGGTCTACACAGATCATAGTGCACTTAAGTGGTTCCTGTCCATTAGCAACCCAACTGGTAGATTGGCTCGTTGGGGTGTTCGTTTGTCAGGGTTTAACTTCACTCTTAAACATCGCCGGGGCGTTGATAATGTCATTCCGGATGCCTTATCTCGGTTACCTGTTAGTGCTATTTCCACTTCAAACTCTCATTTACACTCTAAAGATGCGTGGTACACTAACATCTATAATGGCTGCCTTCATAACCCAATAGATTTTCCAAATTTCATGATCAAAAATAATTCTTTATATCGTTTGTCTAAAAATAAGCATGAACTGACATCGGAATTTTCATGGAAATTGGTTGTTCCCGCCGAGTTGCGTCAAAAGGTTATTCATGAAAATCATTCGGAGCCTGCTGCAGGGCACATGGGCATTTTTAAAACCTACCGTAGACTTGTTTTACGTTACTTTTGGCCGGGCATGTACCGGGAGGTCGTCGAGTTCATTGGAGCGTGCGATAAGTGTTTGTCTTACAAATCTCAGAACCATCAAACCTTAGGGGAAATGGGCAGGCCTAAGCAATGCTCACGACCGTTCCAAATGATCTCGATGGATCTGATGGGTCCTTTGCCAACAACTAGGAAGCGAAACAACTACATCTTAGTTATCACATGTTGCTTTTCCAAGTATTGCCTAATTTACCCCATTAAAAACGCTACTGCAGAGGTTATAGCAAAAATTATAGAGGAATCGGTTTTCCTTGTGCATGGCGTACCACAAACAGTGTTGATGGACAACGGTACTCAATTCACTGGCAAGGTTATGGAAAGTTTATTTAAATTTTATAATGTCCCTAACGTCTACTACAGTCCTAAATACACTCCACAAGTCAACTTAGTAGAGCGTTACAATAGGACTATTATTACTTGTATATCCACCTTTGTTGAGGATGACCATAGGTCATGGGACGTGTTCATTCCACGGGTACAATTTGCTATCAATAGCGCTGTGAATGAGGCCACCGGGTTTACCCCTGCTTTCCTAGTGTACGGTAGGGAGCTGGTCACTTGTGGGACGCACTATACGGAAACCGATTTAGGGACGGAAGTATTGTTCCTACCACGTGACATATACGCTGAGAATTTGGGTTGTCTGGCCTCAATTTTTGATGATGTGCAAAGCAAATTGTGGCATGCCCATGTAAGGAACACGTCTCACTATAATCTTAGACGTAAGCCAGCGGAATTTAAAGTAGGTGATATAGTTATGAAGCGCACTTACTTCTTAAGTGACAAAGGCAAACAATTCACCAAAAAGTTGGCACCAAAATTTATTAAGGCTAAGATTATCGGCAAGAAATCACCTTTAGTATATGTGCTGCAGGATTTGTTTGGGAAAGATTTGGGCACCTGGCACATAAAGGATCTCAAATTGGTTGGTCTTAACAAATAACTTATTATTTTTCCTGTCAGTCACATCTTATAAGTTTATAAGTTTTATATTTTTTTTTATATATAAGTATATTTTTTTTTTTTGGGCATTTTTTTTTATGTGTCCATGATTTTCTTTGTTTGCGTTTTGACATCTCTAAGCATTTGTACTTGTAAGGTTTCAAGTTCTTGTAACGAGTTACCTCATATTTTTTTCTGTATTGTGCGTCAGTAATTTAAGAAATAAAAATTGCAAATACGTTGCTGACGTGATTACGTAAGCGTGACGTATGAATGAAGAGTTATGGAAGTGTATCTACAGGTACTGAACTATGCGGATTTTATTACATTTAGATGTATTAAAATCCTTCCCGACGCGCCGGGGTATTGTAACGTATAAACGTACATAACCTAGGTTATAATTATAAAAAGAAACATAATGTGTTATTTATTAAAAAAATATATTAGTATTAAAAATTAAAAACCTTAATTGCGACACTTACCTAACAACAACAGTAAAGTACTAAACTTAAATATTAGAATAGGTTGATTGTACATCGCTACTTGTTACTAGTATCCGCGGTGCACTGTACTCGACTCGCAGCGCCTTTGTTTCTATCGAACCGGTCGGGCGTTCCGCCTCTCCCCGCGCCGCGCGGCCGCGCTCGCCCTAGCGCTCGCGCAGCCGGCCAGACAGATTTGGCTTTCAACGCAGGCGCACGTTCACTCTTCTCAGTGACCTCACACGTCGCCGCGCTGGCGATAATTACGCGAGCTTATAATTTATTACATTGAGTTCGTTGTTACGCCTAATATTTTAATTCTTGCACAGTACTAATGCTGGTAATCTAGTGAGTGGTTATACCCCTATATTGGGTAAGTGTTGAACATTTTATGTGTATTTTAAGTAGCAGGTATTTTTGAATTTTAACGGATTTATCTTCACAATGATTTTGTTCGATTTTGCTTGCCGAATAGATATTTAAGTGCTTAATCACGCACCTCATGTCATACATGCATTTATCACACTTTAGTTGTCATCATAATATTAATTAAAATAATTAGTGATCATTTCTCGCTTCCATTTTCACTCCTTGTAAACTCCGTCTGATTGTGACATCCGCACTTCACCAACCATTTCACCATCACGCAGTACTGCTTCTCTTTGCTTCTGCTGTTCGCCGGTCACAATCAACGGAGCTGTTAAAGGAATTAATATATTTAGACTGGACAAATATAAATTCCAGGGTTCCACGTTTCGGCTTGAGAGCCTACGCTTTAGTCGGGTGGCCACGTCTGACGTCCTTCAGCCTCAGCTCATCTTCATCTCCACGGCGCTTCTCCGGGAACCAGGGGAGTACTAGCGTGGTGGCGGCTACACCCTTTCAACCGGGAGCAGAATCAGACGGGGATTTATCGACCCCATCCCTACGACCTTTTCGTGTGCTAGCGGCGTTCGGAGAAAATAAATATTATTTAACTTATTTATGGTTTAATTTCACCACTCCAAAACGTAAACGTAGCAGTGTGTTTAAGAACCGAGCCGCTAGGCGAGGTTTTTAATAGTATCACACGAGTGTTTTAATACCTAGTTATGTGCAGTTTCATACACTACTATATCTACTCTCATACATTGCGATTCAACCTACTAAATAAAATATCAAAGTTAATAAAGTAACTACAGCAAAACGTATTCAATGAATGGCGCCAAAACCTAGCACATCACCGCGCATGCGTTAAAGCGGGCGCTGTCACAGACAAGTAAAAATTGGAATGAAAACTTTTTGTAATTCTGTAAAACTGACGCGAACCGCATGTTCGTTCCATTATAAAAAAATAAAAAATATGTAACCTCGTTGGTGACATTAACTTTTTGGATTAACTTGTATCGTAATGGTAAAAAAATTACTTTATAACATTATTTTGTTAGAGAAATAAAGTGATTTTTTAATTTTTTTTCGGCATTGTGTTTATAAAGTATGCCAATATAAATTCGTTTTGAATTTTATAATTCGAACTTTACTATATGAGAGTAGATAAAAAATATTATTAAATAAAATTAAATATTCTATGCATTATTTTTAGGGTAAGTAATCAATGAATGTAATTTAATTTGTTTAATTAAAATCTTTGGCGTCATGTCCACATTATTGAGAATAATGACACCCATATTCCGATCTCTGTTGATGATCCAGGCACTTTACAGATGGGGTCCCGACGGTTTTTAAGATAGAATAATATGTTTAGTAACATACAAAAATTTGGTGCTGGTATCACAAAGTGAACTATTACCCTAACATAACGCACTAATTGCAAATAAATGCGAAGTTCGCAAATAATATGAATTTTGAAACGCTTTATCTCAAAAACTATTGGGTCTACAGAGACAATTCTAGTCTCATATGGCCGCCTTACCGCATTTTATATTCAAGAAATTACAGTATAAAGCCACACATGGCCTCGTATGCATTACTGAGAAAGAATGTGACATCACATATGGCTCCATATGGGTTATTATTATTACCCCACTTACGTGTTTTTTTTGAAAACAAGAAGTTAATAAAAATATGTGCTGGGGAATCTGAAAAAAAACCGATTTCAATGCTGTTTATTTTATTTTGACAAAGTTGCGTTTGGCCAACATCATAAACAAGTCTGCAAAAAATCAGAACTACCGGATTTGACGCAAACTACGCCGTACTTTGAATCCCCAATTTTACTGGAGTAAAATATATTTTTTGAAATAATTCCTCAACAATTGACTTAATGTCAAAAGTGCGTACTGTTTGTGCTCCATTGTCTACCTTGTCTAGAAATTCTAAAGAAAATGTTCTAACGTTCTTTAACGTTTTACGCGATTTCACCGAACAGAATTTGTTGATTTCACAAGCCTTAATTCTTATCCAGGTAACCTATAAAATAAAGCAAACAAGATAATAAATTCGTAACATTAGTTCATTATTCAAAAATAATAGTTATCGATAATTGCGTGTATTTCAAAGTTACTGAGGCAATTAAATCGCTTGTTGTAAACAATTAACAAGAAACATTGGTTTATTAATCACACTAAATGTCACTCTAGGAAGATTTATTTTGCACTTCATTGGATTCGTATTTCTTTAGTTGGTATAAGGTCTTACATGAATCCCTTTATAGCTATTTCCACAATATGAATATTTTTTCTGTAGAACAAAAAGGCTTTCGCAAATGTAAAACCATAAATATGGCAATATTTGATTTCTTGGAAAGGGTTGTGAAGTGTGTGGATAATAGAGAGCCAATATGTGCGCTGTACATGGACATGACCAAAGCTTTCGATCATGTTGATCATGACATATTAATATTGAAATTGGAGTCTTATGGTATTCGAGGTAACATTCTAAATTTAATTAATTCTTATTTGCAGAATAGAATACAGAAAACGGAGATAATTAAAATAGATATTAAGTCAAGACAAGAGTATAAATACTTATCAAAACCTCGTGTAGTCAAATTTGGCGTCCCCCAAGGGAGTGTCCTCGGCCCCTTATTATTTATTATATATATCAACGATTTGCCCAGAAATATAAAGCATCCAATGGTCTTATTTGCCGACGATAGTACGCTCATCGTCAAACAAGACTGTCACTAACTATGAACTAGACGTTAACAATGCATTGAACTCAGTAAGGAAATGGCTGGTTTCAAATAATCTATTAATAAACTTACAAAAAACGTTTATAATGCATTTTAGCCAAAAACCATGTAAAAGACATTTTAAGGTCATTAATGCCAACTGTGAAATTGAGGAAACCACGACGACCAAATTCCTGGGCATAGTAATTGACAGTAAATTAAATTGGAAAGAGCATATAGATGACATGTGCAAGAAAATAAATAGTTTTGCATATGCTCTGTATCAATTGTCTAAAGTAGCCAATCGCAGCACTGTGTTAGTATCCTATCATGGATTCGTGATGTCTAGATTGAGATACGGTATAATTTTTTGGGGTAATTCAACTAACCGAGATCAGGTATTTCTAGCGCAGAAACGATGCATTAGGGCAATATGTAATTTACAAGTAACGGATAGCTGTAGGCCGGACTTTAAGGCATTACAATTATTGACCGTGCCATCTTTATATATACTCAAAGTCTCGGTTTTTGTAAAAGCAAACTTGAATAAGTTTAAAACTCGTTTCGCTGGGAAAGCGAGACGCAAGGTGCAGATTAGGCCTGAAATATGTAAAACTGCACTTTTCAAAAAAAGTATTTTTGGTATGGCACCGACTATTTACAATAAATTACCTGACTGTATAAGAAATTCAGACATTGATAATTTTAAGAGGAAAGTATTGAGTTTATTAATTGACAAATGTTATTATTGTGTGCATCATGACTTTTTAATGGATAATTTTCAATAATAAGATTTAATTTTGAACATCTGTACGCCAGCTGGCAGTTTATAGTGATACTTTGAACATTTGTACATTTTATGATTATTATGACCTATAAATACAAATAAATAAATTGATTGATTGATTGATTGATTGATAACAAGCTGAAACAACCAGGCCTCGGACACCTGGTTATTTTTTTAACCAGGTCGGCAGAAACGCCATGCATTTGAAATAGAGCATTTTTATTTCGATTCCGCTCGAACAGAATCGATATTATTTCGATTCTGATCAAAGAGCTAAATAAAACGGTTCCTGCTAAAAATATCGATTAATTTCTCACGCTAATTTGTTCGCACCGCCTACCACCGCCGTCGTTTTCTCGTCTTTCCTACCCTCTTAGCCAGCTCTTTAGTTGCATTTTCATTTGCTCAGCTTGAAGTCGAGCCGGCGTTATCATTGTAAAACACCGTAGTTGCCACGCTATCCAACTGCAGGAAGAATCAATAACCAAAAATACCAGTTAATCCCAGCGTCGGCGAACATAACGCTCGCGAATCGATTCCGCTCGAAGCGAGCGTTTACGAAAAACCTGCTTAATCATAATTAACCGGTATTTTTCGAACCGTTCCCACGCCCTGGAAATAACTAGTAATAATATCAGGCAACTCTACACATTTCGTGAGATTTTACATGCAAAGTTGAATAGTTATAAGACTTATAAGCATACATCCTTATCGCGGAAGCAACAATACAAAAATATATCTTAATTAAATTTGAGTGCAATTGAAAAACATATATTTAAAAAACATCACTAGTTTTGGAGAAAATACTTTTTTATAATTAAAGTTGACACGTTGGATTATAGACATTATAGTAGAAGAGTTTGATCGACCGTTTTCGTGCTAGATATGAAGAACAACACATTTGAATTTGACAGATAAGGACAAAACATTGTATAGCTATACCACCCACTATACAACCATTATTAGTAAGGGGGTTAGAATGTATAGGCAAAATATTCCGTTTATACTAAACAGACATTCTCTAGTAAATAAGAGCTATCAAAAGGTAGACAATAAGCCCCGTGCCCCGTCCTTGGTGGTCCCGAGCGGTTGCCGGGTTAGAATAGTGCCACTCCGTACGTCTAACCGCGGATGTCATAAGAGGCGACTAAGGGAATAAAGGGTTGTAGTACTGTTAGAAAATACAATGAATAAACAATAAATAAGTTTTTTTAACGACCTGCAGTACAATAAAGATAGCAAATATTATATGATCTGACTCAGAAGGTGAATATATTAGCTCTAGTATGGAGTTTTTTCCGCTTTTGACTTAAGCACAGATCTTTGAAAATTTCCGGAATTGCGTTTTTGTGTTTTTTTATTAGCATTATTGGCATTTATAGGACGAAAAATTGGATCTCATAGGTGGGTAAGCACCAAAAACTTGGATCATAGTTAAGCGCAGTTAACCATACAAATAACGAAGTCGAAAAAAGTTCCGTTGTGCGACGAAAAGTATCCGTACTTACCCACGTAAATTTCATAATTTTGGCATGAACGAGGGTGGGGATTGTATCTTAAAATTTAGATTACCTCTACGATTAAGCCCAACGCTTTTCACAAAGCCTTTTTGTTATTAATGAAAACCTACATTAATAGGTACAGTCGACCAAATAAGTAATCTTATCCATTAACCAACCACCAAGCAGCAATGTTCGCATTGTTGTGTTCCGGTTTGGGGATAAGATAGCCGGTGAAAGGACTAGCATAGAGGCATTCCATTTTAGTCCTCAGGGTTGGCAGTGCATTTGCAGTCTTGTGAATGCGAATGTCTATGGGTCACTGTTTCCACTTACCATCAGGTGGTCTGTGTGATCGATTGCCTTCCTATGCCATAAAAAAAATAATTGAAAAAAAACTAGCAATTGGACACAACTTTATTAAAAAAAAACTAAAATGTTAATTGACTATCAAACGAAATAGGGCGGCAGATCATCGTCTGTGGATAATTCATAATTAAATAATCTTATAACCGTTCACGCACATACTAAATCTACATGCAGTCATTCTGACCATGATGTAAACATCCAGAAATAAGCTTTTCCCCTACATGCTCAGAAATGTTAACCGTTCTGTTGTAAAATCAGCCCTCGAAATTGTGAGATCCAGGTCCAGGCAAAATTATAAAAAACGAAGTTATTACTTACCAACGGCAGCGGCCGCGAAATTGAATGAAATTTCATTACGTACCCGGTGTTTTACTTTTTAAAACCATGTTTGGCCTAGAGTATCTAACGCTAATCTCACTTGCCGTAATGTTTATCCTAATGATTACTTGACGTAATGTTTATCGACCTATTTTCTCGTGTCATAATATTTTTGTTCCTAATAATCGTTTGTCTTAATAATTAACTTGTGCTTTTTAATTTTTGACATAATGTTTGTAATCCTAATTTCACTTTCCATAACATTGTTTCTCTTAATTATTATTTGTCCTTATGAAAACGTGACATAATTTTTATGTAAGTAAAAAGTGGAAAATGGAAGAACCATTTCCTTTTTCACCCTTTTTTTTCCCAGTTATGTTCATAAATTTAAGTAATAATAATAAAACCTTGCAATATACGAGTGCTCCGGCACTGCGAGAAGTGCATCACCTCCACTTTTGCGTACCCAAACGCAAACATCGTGTGAGCCGCAGCAGCTGAGGCTGGTCGCCGGAGGCTTACAGCGGTTTGGTTACAGCGGGCGGGGGCTGCCGTCCCTCTGCGCTTTCGGCTCTTTATAATTCACTCTAGGGTTAGGGCAGATATAGGATCACGTGGAATTGGGGTTGCCAGATTCGGTTCTGTTAAGACAATCGATAGGTATTATAATATTTATAATAAAGCCCAATCTTACTAATAATATTAATGTTGTTAAACTTTATGACATGAAAATTTATGACTTAATTTATTAGGTGTCACATGTTTAATACTAGCAAAATTAAGGCATAAAAAAATATGCCAACCACAATTATGACTAAAATGTTTTAGGAAATTCGATAAGTTATGCTTATGGGTACTAAATATTATGGCTAATATCCATTATGTTATGACAAAAGTGTTATGGCAAATGACTTTAGGACAAACTATACTATGGCAAAAGAAGGAACCCCCCAAACAGCTAAACACTCGTGCAATCAAAATTATTCCTTGTATTGTATATACAATTTTACTTTTTAAATTTCATAGTATGACTTTTAATAGAAATTGCGTTAATAAACAAAATAAATTGCCAAAATAACATAAACTCGTAATAAATGTTATAATTTAAACTATATTTTATTCAAATTGAATTTATTACGTTTATACTAAATCGTTGTTGACGGCGACAAAGTTTATTTTTCTTCCAGCAAATTTTGGGACTGTGTTTAATATTATTAAAAAATTGTGTTGAATTTTCTCGCATTGTTGGAGAAAAAACAATATACAAGCCTTAGCCGGGAAGGGCAAAATAAACCTATCCCAACATCCCCAGGAAGAGGTAGGCAAATAGACCAGAAAAGAGATAAAACAAGTCATGTGTTTGATGAAAACGAGGAGTAAAAGAACCTGCACCACGTATATGACTGTGCGAATACAATAGCCTTTTATCAGATCATTAAATACGATTCTATAATTATATTGACAAAAAAGATTTTGTTTTGCGCTGACTGTGACGATATTGATGACATTTTGTTATCATAACCAGGTGTAAACTTTCAGCTGGTCGAATTATGTTTTGCTGCTGTATTTTAGTAATGAACGTTTAAATAAGCCGTAGAAACTACTAATACTGGTATATGAATACGACAATGTTGATTTGGAACCAAAAGCAATGATTTTTCGTTTCGCAGAATTGGTTTCGCCGCACGCAATTTATTACACGTTTATTTTGTAATGACACGATAAAGTAACCCTAATGTAAACTAGTTCATGTAATACACGTCCGACTTATACTGAGAACAAAATTATTTCAAATATTTAATTGTACGGCAAACAATAATGCTGCAAAATGAGTAGGTACAGTCAACTAATTTGATTCTTAGGCCACTATGGACTTTTTCAACGTGACATCAAATCATAGGAAGTGTCTTACGTTTTGTTTGTCGATGTCACTTTAACGTAGTCTATAGTGGCCTAGAAATCAAATTGGTTGACTGTACGTCGCAACTGTCATCGATATTATCTATGATATCTAACGAGAGCGTTATTATTAATAATGTATCTATTTGCCTTCCTCATTTCCAGGGGTGGCCAACCGAAATTGCAGCGTCAGAATTCCCCGCCAGGTGTCGGAAGACAAGCGAGGGTATTTGGAAGATCGACGACCGGCTGCCAACGCGGACCCGTACCGGGTCATCGGCATCATCCTTAAAACCTGCATTTTTGATGAGTGACTACAGAGTCATATAACTAATCTGAATTATAAAATATTTAGTACCCTTACACAGCTATTTTATGATTCAAATCAATTGGTGTGTTGGTGGTTTTCTTTTGTCGACAAATCACAAAGTTCGAAACGATTTATATCACGCATTTTTTATTGTTAAGTAAGTACTTAAAAAACCTCGAGGTGGAACCACGAAAAAATTGTATTAAGTAGCTGACAAAGTAATGCGAACAAAATTTGTCCAGTGTTAGTTCAATACTTTGTACACATGTTATTTTACCGGCATTAAACTTTTTTTTTTACAAGCGTGTGTTTATAATTTTATATTTTTTTACGGTTTATTTTTTAAGCTTGGTGTTTAGTTATGTTTTTACTATCAAATCAATATTTCCTGGTTATCAATAGTATCGTGATAAATCAGTTCATCAATAATTATCTATCATGATTATTTCTACATTTTATTTCGATCCTATTAAAATTATTGGAAATTATTTATCAGATATTTAATTTTCTGTAAATTAGGTCGTTTACAATAAGTATTCAAATAAAAAAGTAAAATAACAATACTAATACAAAAAATTTTTTTATAAAAAACCTAACCTACGGGTGCCGCCGGCAGCGGGACAAGGCTCAAGCCACCGCTGGTTAGGGCTGCAGGAACTCACGTGCACAATGCGTGCCATGTCGAAGAGTACTACCTTCTGTATCTGGACCTTGATCCAGCCATCTAGCGAGAGTATATTGAGCTGTTGGTCGAGACTCTTCGCTATAAGACCGTTTGACGAAACAACTATCGGGACAATGATCGTCGAGTCAACGTCCAACATGGCGGTCACCTCGTGAGCCAAGTCAAGGTACTTGCTGAGCTCGTCCTTCTCGGCCTTTACTAGGTTAACGTCGATGAGCACTGCTCGGCGGCGTTGAGATAGATCTGTCAACACGATATCAGGCTTATTGGCGACGATAGTCCTGTCCGTGATAACAGAACGATCCCAATGGAGCGTAGCACGACCATTTTCGAGAACTGGCGCCGGTGTGTACTTATAGTAGGTACGGCACTTCAGACTCAACAAGACCACATTGAAGAGCAAGCTGCTGATGGATGATCCTGTTTATGAGGTTATGTCGGCGTCTTCCACTCCGATCAAATAAACTGACCAACCAGTTGTACAGAATGGAACTCCGAGGAGCCATTTATTCCTATCGAACCAACCAAATAGATCGCTTTTCCAGCCTCATAGCATAAATATAAGGTAGGTTTAGGTAGTGTTAGTTCTTCAGCAGGCCCGAAGGGCCAAACTACCCAGAAATGGGCGCTCCGCGGTAGCGGAGCTTCGTCGACTCTGTTCAATTTGATATAGTTGACCCGTTGGGAAAGAAAAAAAGTTGACCTGTTTTAGTTGGTCAGTTTAATTGATCGGAGTGGAAGAACAGGTACATACATACATACATTGCAAGTTAAATAAAAGCTTGTAATACTTATCATTGACCTACATGCTCCAAACTTAAATCATCAATTGTCATCAATCAACCAATAGTTATTTTTACTATGGGATTCTCTTTGGGTTTCTGACAAGATGGTGTCGCTTTCTAAATAGTTTTGATTTTTTTGCATATTTTGTTGTTTAATGGATAGTAATGATGTATTAATATGCAGTAAATTAACCTTCAAATGTGCAGTATAATGAAGAATTTAAATTTGAACACGTATCGCCTTTGGAAGGATTGCTCGAAGAAAATCCCATCTGGTCTTCGTAAAGTTCTACCTACATCGCTTCACGGAGGCTAGAGGATCACCGTACAACGTTACCTTATGTTTTTTTTGATGTGTATACTTAAGTAAAGTATAAACTTGACATTGGCAGAAATGGTTGCTCGATATTGCGACCGGTTGCCATTAAATAAATAAATACATCTTTTTATTATATTCTGTCTAAATTGGGTGAGTATAGTTTTTTGAAGTGGTGTATTTTATAATAAATACACCAAATTATTTTTTATATTTTATAATATAAAAAATAATTTCGGAAATACTATAGAAGATAAAAAAAAAAGGATTTTTATTCTCAGATCTTTATAATAATTCATATCGAAATAAAATATAAATACACCACTTCAAAAAACTATACTCACCCAATTTTGTACACTTACCTAGTCCTAGTAGCTATGCTACCTACCTATATAGGTAGTGAGCTCAAATTGAAATGGACATAACGTGATTCAGATTCAGGTTCCGGCAATCCTCTAGAGTCGCAAGCTGTCGCTCGTAAATCCTTTGGATGTAGATTGTAGCGCTTTTTATCCCCACCGGTATTATTTTCGGATGACATTATTATTCTCTAAATTACCTATTCATGCTCATACAAAGTCAGTACCTTTTTCTCGAAATAATCACGCTCCAGTTAACGACCTTTTGATTTATTTGTAAGTAAAGTTTTACTGGAACCGATAAAATGTAACGATGACGTATGTAGAAATGTTTGCGGGGTTTTTTTCCTCGAGCTGTTACTAAAACAATAGAATTACTCGTACAACAATAAAACAAGATAGCGTAGTTGCGAATGTTTATTTTCACGTGAATTGCATTTTCATTCACCAAAAGATCGACTAGGTACGTAGATTTTTGAGTAACATTTATTAAGTATTTCAGTAAACATATATTCGGAATCATTCTCATTTCCCAAAATCCATAAAAAAAGTATTTACATTCACATCAGTGGTATCGCATGTGTGGTCTGGATCTTTCCCAGTGTTTATTGTTACTGCTATTTTTACATCTCAGAGTCATTTCTCCATTTATCTAACTAACATTATTTGATACAAGTGTCAAGACTCTAACCATTCTACTATGGTTCGTTATGTACTTATGTAGTTCGATAGAAGTTCGATAAAGATATCTAAGATAGAATAACAGGCTACTTACTTGAAGTGTTATGGCGTCTTGCCAGCTCCTAGTGGCTGAGATTTAACGTGGTTTTCGATATTAAGTTTCGCTCATCTAAGAGATACTACTAATGAAGGATTTTCAAAGTATTTTATCAATATTTTTTGTATTTAACATTCTCATTTTAACCACATGTCACTTATTGTTAGCATTTGCACTATTTATTAAAGTATCCTCCTCCTGTTAGATAGATCAAAGAGTATTGTGAATTGCCTTTGTCTCAGACGGAATACCCGTGTTGCAACGAAGAATTAAATTAATGGTTATCCACATCGTTACGCTGGATTTATGGCTGATAAATTCACAACGTTCTATTCTTGGGTTCATAAAGACTAGTCTGACTTTATTAGAAAATATTAATATTATCCTATATACTTACTTTCTATTCAAATTTAAATATTCTGGATTTTTACAGTCTTTTGCAAACGATTGATTATAGTTTTGCTGCTTGCTACGTCCTTAAAATAAATAAAGTTTTTACATTATTTTTGTTATTTAATACTTATTCATAAATATGAACTTTCTCGGTATTAAATTATCGATCGTTATTTACTTAAAAATTAAATTGTTTCAGAGTTTCCTTCACATTTTTTTATAGACTAGAAACTAACACAATTCGAAGTTTATTCCGGTTGTGAATTGGTAGGTACTATTTACATATTCATTTTTGCAACAATTATCTAATTTCGACACTTTGTGTCCTGTACAATTAGTACATAATCACATTTCTTAGTTCTGTAATAAATAATACTTAAATTAACATCGGTAACCTCGTCAACCAAGACAACAGTGTCGCATTATCTGAGCTATACTGTTCTCTTATTACAAATACGTTCGATAGGACTAAAAAAAGACTACATTTTTACCGTTTTCAATTCACGAAGGCGCACGTGGAACTATGAAGCGAGATGGGACTATGAGGATTGAAAACGGGGTTAGGTTGGCAACTGAATATATACATGATCTAAACTTTGTCATCGTACGATATGTCTGTGAACTCGACGATGTCGCTGTTGGGGAATATGTACAGCTCGCTAACGCGCTCGTCGCCGGTGGTGTCGTTATTCCTGCTGATTTGCGCCTCGAGCCGCCTTTTTGTGCCGCTGTTGTTAAAAGATCTATTGAAACTCCGAGCGTCGAGATCAGCTGCTTTCATTGATCGGAAGCCATTCTCTCTTTGTTCCTGGTTTTGCAAGCAATGACAGGAGGCTTGCGGGGCGCGAGATACATCGGTGGGCACATTTACGGATTTCCTGGCTGAGTACACGCTTCGCTCATTCGTCGATCGGAATGATAAGATCCGGGTGCGGTACGACTGGCCATCCTACGGACAAATGGAAAAAGCTTTGGCTGTATTAATGTTGCTATTACAGCGGTAAAATAAAATTGTACCTTAGTTATTCCGTACAGGATAACTATTATAAATATTATAATACAGTAAATATATACCCTTGGCTGTTCCCTTGGGTGTTCTACAGGTAGTAGAAGTTTTATTAAAGTTCCAAGTTTTCAACCTTAGGGTTCTAGCGCGGACTAGATCTGCCACTAAACTTTGGGTTTTGGAGGGATGTTGTACTCTAAAGGAATTAACAATACTAATTGCGTTGTAATTGGGTGAATATTTGAAGATGTACATATTACGCGGCGATTGGTAAAGACCTATTTAAAATTGTATTAATCAATACAATTTCGGGTTTTATACAAAATATGACATTTGTTTTACATAATATTTTACATAATATACTTACATTTCAAATAGAAATATTATTAATTTACACAAATATATGTCAAATCTCATTACCAGCCGTGTCCCAAATCCCAAATTTGAACAGTCTACGTTAAAAATAATACGTTTTTATGCTGAAGATCGTATTTTTATGCAGTAATTTCTATAATATATTAGTGGTTTTAGTGAACTTCATAATTACACAGCTTAAAGAACACTTTCAAATAATTTGTTATCGCTTAGAAAAATGTCTACCGTTCGCAGAAAAATTTAAAACTGAAAAATATAGATATATATTGGTGTAAGTACTGTCCCTTTTGCTTTTTTTTCATATTAATATGTTAACTGACAAGTTAAACCAATAAATATTCACATCTGAGTCGATATTTCGTTTTTTTTCTTACACCCCCAATATGTTCAATTGTTCATCTTCAAATATTCACCCAATTTGGTTTTTAAATAAGTAATGTAGGTAATTAATCACTTAATTTTATATAAAACCCGAAAATAAACCTTACACCTTTGGCTATTTCGTAGACATGACCAAGCCCGCGGCAGCACGCCAAGGTCGAAGACTTGGATTTTTAGGCGTTTACTGCCTGTACAACATAAACTTCACTAATGATTTACCAAATTGTCATTTGACAAACTATATCATTTTACAAACTTTCATTTCGCAAAGAAATCCTTCCCACAGCATTATTTAACATTTTTTTGTAGTCAAAAGTCTAACCTAACCTGACTTAGGTAACAAGCCCATGTAACCTATGTAATATACATTATTATACATGTAATGGTTTGAGCACAAACACGTTTTTGCGACATGAAAGTTTTTAAAATGATAATGGTTTGTCAAATGATGATTTGATAAAAAGTCAGGACACCAAAATAACTACATCCCATATTGGTTACATTTTTAGAGTTCTGTACCCGAAGGGACCCAAACTGAATCCTATTAATAAGCCTAAGGTGTCCGTCCGTCAGTCCATCCGTTTTAACTTTATCTTTTGAACCGTAATAGATCGGGGGTGGATTTTTTTTCAGAATAGGTAACATAGGTTACATCTTATTTCAGCGGATTTACAATTTTTTTTTAAGGTGAAATAATAAAAAGGGGTTTCCATACAAGAAACATTTTTTTATCGTATTTTTTGTTTTTGTTGTATCGAGAATCACGGCAACACATACAAGGATCTTTACAATATGTTTATGAATTTTAGTTTAATTAAAATTTAAGCTCCTATTTCTCCGTGTTTTAGCCCTTCGGGCCGGCTGTAGGACTAGCTTGACCAAAACCTACTTCATATTTATGAAACTAATTTTGGTCAATTGATCAGTCACGCGTTTTTGATGAATTAATATTTACCACAACCACCAGTTGGGCAAATTAAATAAATAAATAAATTGAGGAATTAAAGTTTTTAGATGACATTGACGAATTACAGAAGTTGACCAGTTGACGAAAATGACGTAAGTATTAAGGAAAATGACGACATGACTTAATCCTTCATGATACCTAACCAACCTAAACTTACCTACATTAGCTGAATAAAAAAATATTTCTGACGAAAGTGAAAATTAGTGGTATTTTTGAGTTATATATCATTATTAAAAGTAGTATTTTCGAATTAGGTGCCATTTAGAAAGTTGTCATTATACAATGTGGTTAATTTGAAATGTGTAATTTTTTAAATTTATTTATTTATTCAATAACTGAAATCTTCATTACTTTTTAAAACATGGTCATTTATAGGATTTCCTTATTTTGGGAAAAATTAGGATAAAAAAAGAGGGAGACCTCATAGACCAAACAAATTATTTTTTCAACGTATTTTTAGTTTTGTTTCTTAGAAATATTGGCAAAACAAATAAGAGTCAAGGTTGGTAAAAAATTATAAAGAAAAATAACAAATACTAAAAACCAGTCAAGTGTTATTTGAGCTCGCGCATTTTTTTTATTTAGAAAAGACAACATTCAAATAAAAAGATAACAGTACCTACTGTGCGGCGTAACGGAACCCTCGGTGCGTACGTTCGACTCGCACTTGACCGGGTTTCTCTTCCTATATCAAAAAGGTGCTTTAATTAGAAACGTTTAAACAATCTAATACATTATTATAGCCATAGCTGGGCACCGTTAATCAAATAGTTAACTTTATTAATCGTTAATCCGCTACAAAAAAAGTTAGCTTCGTTAAACGTTAAAGCGTTACATTTCGGAAGAATTAACGCAAGTTAACGTTAATCGTTAATCCGTTAATATGTGTTAAAAAAATGCATTTTTATATCGTTCCGTTAGTGAACTTTTAAAACCTGTTGGTTTAGGTTCTGGACAACAAACAAAACACTCGTCACTTTAAGCACCGGCGCTAAGTAATGAAATGATCAAACGAAACTAATCTCTTCGCAGTTTTCTCACTCGCACGCGCCGGCAAAATATATCTAGTTTTGTTTTCACTCGCTGCCACGCGCCGCCCGGTACTTGTCGTTTCAAACTTGTCTGATCCTGTTTTTCGCGCCGCGCCGCGGTGCCGTGCGGTAAATAGTAGGCATTGGATTAACGATTAACGGACTTCTGCATATTAACGGAAGTTAACGTGTCCGTTAACATTTTTAAAAGTAAACTTAAAAGTTAATCCGTTAATCAAAATGTTAACTTCGTTAATTAACGATTAACGGATTAACGAGTTAATGCCCAGCTACGATTATAGCATTTTTAATCCAAAAATCCTTCTTAAGATAAACGTTCAAATTGTTTCGAAAAATATTATCTACATTATTTTCGTCATAGTGCAATTTGGTAAATACTTGGCTAAGCTAAAAGCGGAACAGGAAAATTTAACTCTGAATTCGGGATTCTTTACAAACTGAAAAAACGTTAAGGTCTTCCCCTGCTCTTAAATTCATGAATTAGCGTCGGTATGTTTTATTAAAAGACCTGTCCTATGATCCTCCATAAAGACTCGAAGTTAAATAATGAAAAAGCAAACAATGCCTTTGTAAAATTTTGCGAAAAAACTTCTTACCTCGTAGCTGTCAAATCTTGTCGGCTTCTGTCCAAAAGTGAACCTCTGCTTGAATTCCTTTTTGAACTTTTCCTGAAAAAAGTTAATCAGTGTTAATTGGAATTCCATGTCAAAACACACAGGCATCTAGCTTGCAACCCTGTATATAATAAATAGTATGCTTTCTAAATTGTATTTTTTTTAAATAAATAATTCAGTATGTAGGCCGCACTAGGCCAGTCTATAACGACATCCAAAATCGCAAACGCGCAGGCAATTGCGTTTTTTTTTATATGTTGTTAGGTCCCTTGAGAGTAGATAACACCCATTTGCAAGCCTGAAAACTCTGTGTTATCCCCATGGTACTCGAATAACTGCGAAATTCTGGCACTTGTTTCACTTTCTTGGAAAAAAGTACCCTAAGGAAGCGTTTTTCAAGTATAATGTGAGCGTAACTTGAGCACACTATGTCCATTGGTTGCAGAGATTAGTTGGGCAGCAAAACGAGTCGATTGCCTCAATGGATCTAATATTTAAATATTGAACTTGCTCGCATGGATTTCGATCAACATGGACTTCGTATGGATGGATCATAAAATTATATCTCTCGAAATATTTGCACAATTTATTATTCGATATTCAAGCGTAAACCTTTTCACGGTGAAATTACGAGACTTACTGTGGCGCTGGAAAAGATGCATTCTACGAACGTTATCGTTATCGAAAATTTATAGGATTGACATTAGGTACCCGCCGCACGGATGCGTTGAGCGCTAATGTAAATTTCATAACATTATGACAGTTTTCAAAAATCGTTTACGTTAGCATCTTGAGTGCAAAAATAAATTGTAAACTGCCTAATTGTACCGTCTCACTAGAAACAGTGATCTCAATTTGAAAACCAAACCTATAAAGGAGAGAGTATATAACTGCTATAGCTCTGTCCTTTAGGGTGCGGCTCCACTGAGGCGGAGACGAGAGGAGCGGAGCGGAGCTGTGCCAATATTAACCAATAAAAGGCGCATGCGGTCACGTCGAGCGCGCCTTGCGCAGATACCATTGGTTAATATTGGCACAGCTCCGCTCCGCTCCTCTCGTCTCCGCCTCAGTGGAGCCGCACCCTTACACTCGCCGTAAAATGAACCGCATAGCTATGTCATATTAACTCCTCTGTACATAAAACGCTATATACTATGCTTATGTAGACAATTACCTCTAAAAAAAAGATCGCCAATATTTTAGAGGCTTATTATTTTCCTTGGATGACTGTGTCAAAAGGAATTATAGGAACATCGCTGGTAGTAAAATACCTTTGCCTTTAGGTATAGCTCTGACCTTAGCTCTAGACTTCGTGTCATGAGCTCATAATAAGTATCTGTACCAGATTTATTGAACGACCTGACGATGGCAGGATAGCGAGCGCACCTTACAAGAACTAATAAGAAATCGGAGCCTGGGTGGAACGCGAGGTGTTATTAACTAGGGGAACTATACTAATTAATTACTTACGTTGTAAATGGCGTAGATGAAGGGATTGTAGCAGGAGTTACTCATTGCCAGCCAGTCGAAGCAAAAAAACAATATGTTTATGTATTTGTATCTGGAAATTGAATTAATCGTCAGCCATTTCTCATTACGGTGTAGATGTACACTGTACAGTCACCATTAGGTATAAGGAAGGGGTGGCGGTCTGGTCGCATAACAACTATTGTCATAATATCGATTGTCATAACACTTTACGCATAAAGTTGATGCTCATATTTTTTTTTTGACATAAATTATACTAGGCATAATTGTTCCTTGTCATAATTGTACGGAGTCATAATTGGTTTAATCATAATGTAGAAAGGCATACATTTATTAAGTCAAAATATTAATATAATATAAAGTTAGTGCCAAAACCGACTCGGATCGCGGATAGGTTAGGGTTATTTTTTTATAAAAGAGCGGAAAAAGTTTATTTATAAAGACATACCATTATAAAGTATGGTTAAATAATTTTTTGCGCATCAAATTTATGCGCGTTAAACAATATGTTCTTAAACATTATGATTAAAAACTTTATGCGCATAAATGTATGACAATTTACAGTTATGCGCAATGATGAGTATGACGAATCCTTGTATGCCCATCAAAAATATGACTTTAAACTTTATGCATCCCGACCCCTACCCATAAGGAAGCATGCAAGGCCTGCAAAAATATGTGTACGCTCTTACGCTTTGAAATACTCAGTTAGTAATATTTATGAGCACCTTATACGTTCCGATATATTTCATAGACTGTATAAGCTCGTAAATTAATATGAATGTAATAATGTAATAATATAACCGTTTTATGTTTTGGTTAGAAATAAATAATGATTAATATTTTAACTTACTCGTTTATTGAAGGGAAAAATGACTGAAGCAATAAATAGCTCTGCAGAGGAAGCCAGCAGAGCGCAAACAGCGCCACGACCAACACCAGCATTTTTATTACCTGATCAAACATAAAATATGACTTTTACACAACATATATGATTTATTATCTTGAAATAATGTGTATACATTTGTAAGCAATGAATGTTGATTTATGGATTTCTGATGTCTGAAAAATATTTCTAGGACAAAGAACTAAGCCGCTAACCCCAGTTTTACAATAAAGATTTGGCTGTCATAACAAGAAAGCGATGCTCGTAAAAAGATGAGAGACGCCGCGAGCTCCATTTTAAATCTTCTTAGCGTATAAGAAAAACCGTAACTCATCAGCATAAGATAAACCAACTTGCAACTTAACGATCCCGAAATATGACCGTCGGTTGAACAATATAGGGGAAAGAAAACTTCCCGACAAAATCTGAATGGAGTTTACACGAATCGCTCCTTACAAGGTTGTGTTGCAGGTAAATTGATCATTGTTGCATTGAATTAAGTAATATTTAGTTAAAATGTGTAAACAATACTTTTACACAGAAACAACAATACGGTTTATCACTGGCATCATGTTGTTAGCGACACAAAAATACATTGTTAGGACAGTGTTTAAGCAACTAGATTCTGATGTTCATAAGGCTTAGCCACGTTTGAACCAATATTATTCGCGGACAATATGCCGGAATCGCGGCAATCCCCTGCTATAAACTATCATCTGGGTAGCGGTGGTTTAGAGTTTACACGTGCAATAATGTAACCCATTTTTCACTGTATGTCGATATCAAGCTCTTGCCCGAAACATGTTAACGACTGTGCCATAACTACAAGTATTAATAGGTTTAAAAAGTTGTTTTTTTTTAATCTGACGTAATAAACAATAAACAAATGCTATTACATCATAGTCTTTAGTTTTTTCCTCAACAATAACTCATTTTGTTCTACGAATTAAAAAAACCGCCTCCACTTTTAAGCAACATCAAAGTGCTCAGGCAATGTCCAAATATTTTTATTACCTCAAATTAAACGCCAAACGTTACATATATCTATCCCTATATTTGTTTATTTTCTCTTTATTTATTTAGAAGCTTTGTTCAACCTTGAACATGTGAGCTCCAGCTGGCCTAAATACAACCAAACTTACAAATTTCACACATAAAAAAATTGGTAGATAAACAATAATGCTACCAAAAACCATCAACAAAATCCCTGTAGTTAAAACAACACTTCTTCTACACTTAAAAAAACTGTCATTTTCGCTATTTGAATGATACATCATGGGCGTTGTAGGATACTGCAGTGTGAACCCTCCTGGTCAAAGATTAAACCAGTTATGAATAACCCGAAATCGACCGAATCTTGAACGAAACGACACACAAAAACAAAACTTACGAAGATCCGCACGTTAAATAGCACAAAATGTTTGTTTACATGATTGTAACGTGACAAGAATATCGTCAATTCAAATGAGGACGGGTTTTGAATTTACATTACGTAATTCACACTTAAAATGGTTTTATTTAATGCTCAAAAACTAGATTTAGCTTTTTGCTCTAGAGAGAATTTGCATATTAGTCTTTAGTAACAATAAAACTAAGATGAGCCATGAGCCTTTTCATGGTAGAGAAACTTGTAAACACCAGAGATTTCACACAAAAGATGTACTAAACTCATTCATAACTATTCTTACAGTTATTAAACAAAAGAGGTTCCGCTAAAATGTAGAACAGTAATTAAATTCAAAACCCCAAACTCATAGGCACGCTTGTATACGTAGGTAGCTTCTTAATTAGCTTCATATTGAATGAACTTTCAGACGAGGCGAGCGCACTTCATAGAATATCAACAATGAAATGAAACTTATTTTACGAGAGATGATATACTCGTAATTAAGAAATACACCAAAATATAACCTACCGTAACCACGCAACTTTTGTCTCGATAGGTACCTAATTGGTACAGTAAGGGAGCTGGCGAGCATTTCGGTATACGATTTGCACCAGTTTCGAATTGATTTCGTCAAGTTAATTAAGGTTAGGTTCTATGTCGCTGCGTTTTCGCGTTACAGCGGATAGAAGTTGCTTAAACAAAGGGGGTTATTAAGTCATTTGTACATGAAGGAAATCGAAGAGGCAGACATTTAGGGCTCTGCATTATCATGGGACAGAGTTGTAAAAATGTTAAAAAAAAGCTCTACTGTCATTTGCACATGGTTCTCATTGCGCCCATTCGATTCATTGATACGAAAAAACATTTGGCAGGCACTTGGCCCACCGATATTTTTATACCTGCGGGGACTTAGTTAACAGACATGTTTGGGACATTTCTGAAGCGTTTTCAAAATCGTTCCTATAGATTAAATTAATTATTTTCCATAATACTCAGTAGACATAGAATTTTGTACGTGTAGATAGGCCTGCCTGCTGCCTGCTGGCCGCCTTAGAAATGTTAGAGGCGTGAACGTCTGCCTCATCGATTTTCTTGGTTTTCATAAGAAATCTAAACATCAGTCCAAGAGCCAGACATGTGCGCATAATATAGCCCACCATTTTTTTACATTTTTGAAGCGCTGTCAATAGACAACGCAGAGGCAATATGCTGGCAGACTATTTCTCCGTGGTCCTTCTCATTGTTTCTAATCAGACAATTCAAGTCTGCCAAGTGAGCACTTCATATTATACAGTTTTTGAAATCATAAAAATAACTTTAAAAGTTGAATAGTACAAGAGTCTGACAATGAGCTCTGGGTACCTATCTGCCTCTTCGATTTTTGTGTTTACAGGTTGACTGTGACTGTGATTGCCTCAGAGGCAGACACGTGCGCCTAATATACACACACCTTATTTTTAACAGTTTTGAAACGCTGTCAATTGACAATGCAGCGCCACCATGGTGGCAGACGAGGTCTTTGATGTTTCTTAGGGTATAATTATCGCTATTAATAACGTCTGCCACGTGTGCTGATTATATCGAAATTTTGCTCGCCAGCTCACTAACTAGTAGTGCCAAGCAATTGAAACGCAGTTATTTTTGTGTTTTCAATATTGTTCTTGCCTTTAAGGCATGCGGAACTTCTAACTAAAGCCTAGCCACTCTACTTTAATCTGTGTAGCCTCTCTTATCAAGTCAATCACGTTTACAACATTGTTGTGCACAAGGAAAGCGAAAAGTGTGCAATATTCACAGGAACACGTAAGTAACTTGAAAGGGACTTGGGAAATCAATTACCTTTTTCTTGTTTTTCATGTGGTTTGCGTCGCGAATTTCCAGCGCATTGCCAGGGGCGCGAGCTCCCCATAAATTCAGTGCTAGGTGCGCGTATGCGAACGTAATCACGCACAGCGGTATTATATACTGTATGGAGAAAAAGATAAATAATTAATACAATTACTACACTTAATATTTTTATCGTATTCGCTGCCGTCGCATTCTCCAGTCAGAACTACTCAAAGCGCATCCCGAGCACGTATATATAGGTACTATAAAAACTCACACACGCGTTAAGGCACTGGGTGTGATATATGAAAACGCTTTTATGCGTTGCTGGCAGTGAATGCGTTATAAAGCCCCGTATTCATAAATATCAAAACCAGGGGACAATTTTACACGATTGATTTAGTGCAGTGTTCACCAACAATTAAATCGACGGTTATCGGTTTAACGTTGTCAAATAAATTGACTAACAGCTGATTAAGTCTTAACCGTCTGTTAAATAGATTGGTGAACGCGGGCTTTAGTCCCTAAATAAGCTCTAAACAATTGTTAAGCATCACGGCTCTAACGTGTTTCTCTCCTACTAGTAACATGTTTATGGCTAAATTAATGTTGCCAGAAACAAAGTTTGACCAAATTTTGCAACACAATTGTTTATTATCATGCGTTCAATACGGGGATTTACAATACACAATTGTTCTTTCGATTGCTGGTCGCTGATACAAATATAACCTTTTATGGTCGATAAGTTGACAAATGACAACGATAAACATTGTAAGTAGAGAAATAAATACGATAATAATTGTACGAGGGGAGGCTGAAAAGTTATCTACCTGACTATGAAAGAAAAGACGTAGCTGGCTGGTTTTTTTTTTCTCTATGTAATCCCCTTCTACCGAAATGCACTTGTTACACTTGTCAAATAATGAAATTAAACCGTTAAAAAAAAAAACTTTCGGTTTCTCGTCAAAATAGTCGTTCACGGCGGCTATCATCTCATCATCGGTAGAAAATCTACGTCCCCTGAGATTTTTCTTCAGAAGTCTGAATAGGAAATAGTCACAGGGGGCTAAATCTGGGCTGTTAGGGGCATGGTTTATGACATCGAAGCCATTTCTGGTCATGGCGAGCTGTGTTGTGCGAGCCGTATGCACAGGTGCATTGTCGTGCATAATCAAAATTCCTTTGCCGAGTTTGCCTCTCCTTTTTTCTTTTATAGCGTGTTTCAGCTGACAAAGTAAATTTGCGTAATAATTGGCATTCATTGTCGTTTTTTTAAGCAAATAATCAATGAGCAAAATTCGTTCTGAATCCCAAAAAATTGTCGCCATAAGTTTACTAGCCGAAGGACGAACCTTAAACTTCCGAGGAGGCTTTTCGTCTTTGAATTTCCATTGTAGGGACACTTGTTTACTTTCTGGGTCCCATTGTCTAATCCAAGTCTCATCACACGTCACAATCCTGGAAACAATTCCTTCCTCTTTCCCGCGACTCATGTCTAAAAATTCCTCACAACATCTGACACGTCTGTCTTTGTCTAACGGAGTCAGCATTTTGGGGACCCAGCGTGCACTTACCTTAGATATATTTAAATGACCATTAATTATTTCGTTTACCCGTTCCTTATTTATGCCCACATCTCTAGCTATCTCCCACTGTTTCACCCGTCGGTCTTCTAGAATAACTTTTTTCACTTTGGCCACATTTTCTTCAGTGACAGCAGAAATTGGTCGCCCGCTACGAGGATCATCTTCTAAGCTCTCACGACCCGATTTAAACTGTTTACACCAGAACTTTATGGTAAAATCGGAAGGGCACAAATCACCAAATACAGGTAACATACGCCGTTTGATCTGGGATGGCGTATTACCTTCCTTAGAAAGAAGTTTTATTATGCACGCTGGTCAATTTTAATCAAATTAGTTTTTTCAAGCGACATGATGCAAGCAATGACGACCAAAAAACAAATGAAAAGCAACGAACAAATGAGTGTCCAAAATTTTGAAAAAAGAACAGTCAATAAAAATGAATTCATAGTAGCCAGTATTTTTTTTTAACTACACATAGGCTAGGTAGATAACTTTTCAGCTACCCCTCGTATGTCAAGATCGCCCGGCGCCTATTTTCATAAAATTTGCGTTAAGCCGAAAAATGCTAAGTTATTGCTACAGCGGTTAGCTTCTAAAAGTAAACTTTTTTTGTATCACATTTCATAAAACTCGAGTGCAACAATTGATTTACGACGTCAATTAGCCATACTGCTTGACGTTTATAGACGTGTTAAAATGTTTCCCTAAGGGCCTGTTGTTTGATCAGTAGTTAAACTAACTAATCGTTAAAAAGACTAGGTAATGGTTTAATCTCAAGGAAATGTGTTAAACTTTCGATTTCTTTTTTAACAATTAGTTTAGTTAACTACTGACCAAACAACAGGCCATAAGAGATGGAGGACGTTTTTTCTTATTGAACTTTGTAGAAAATTATATGGAGTTTAAGTCCAAATTATCGAGAACCGTCCGTTATTTAAAATTTGATATGTAATTTTTTTAATTGACTAGGAAGCTATTAATACGATATACCTATAAGACCGTTTGCATAATACTGACTAACATTAGCAAAAATAAACTATGGTTAAAAAGCTCATGGTTATATGATTAGTATCTATTAACAGTTCAGAAGTTCCAAAGATTTCCCCAAACATACAAACAAAAATATTTTTAACTGGTCATATGTTAGTATTTATTTCTTTAGAAAATATCAGACATAGGTAGGCATCACGGATCAAGGCATTAATTATGTATGTATGTAAAATACTATATTGTAGTACAAACAGGAAAATAACAACAGCTTAAATAGACCATTATTGTCTTGTTACAAAAACGTCATGCTTCGTTTTCTTACATTTATAAGGAAAAGTTATATTTCTTAAAAACATTGTTCAAATGAATGGATTTTCACATTTATTGAATGAATACTAAATTATTATACCTACATCACGCCACGACAGCACTAACTACAAGATTTTCTATTGAAAGATTTTGTACGTATGGAGCTTTTTTAACATTATACCAATTATATTATCAAAGGGATTTTAAACAAAGGCCAGGATAGGACCCAAACACAGGAGTTAGAAACTCATATTGGTTAATTAGTTACCTTTGTAAAGCGTTATCTTAGTGTCTCAATATTTCGCAGTGATGGATTGCTGAGATTTATCGGATTCCTAATATAATTAATATTATGAACACGTTATGTTAGTTGCCCCATTTCAAAACCCAGCAAGGGACTTTGAGGTAATTTTAAGAGAGAGCGAAAAAACATGTTTTGTCTCAGCCGTACAAAATTTTGCAATATTTGTTCAAGAAGTGTTTTTTTTCTTTAATTAGATTAAGACGATTATATAACCTTTTTTTATTTCCTATATTACATGTTTTATGTGCCATTCTAGCATTATTGAAATTAAATGCAAATAAAGAATTAGTGAGCCGATGATTTTCAAGCTTCTCTGTTTTTTTCAAAACCTACCTAGTTGGTTACTAAGTTCTGTTACTAAGGTTGATGCAAATAAAACTAACTTATGTTTATTTTTTAATTTCAATATGTATAAAAATTAAAAGCTTAATTTATATACATTTTGAAAAACAATTAATAATTTTTCTTAGTTTCCGCAATTCCCGATACGATCTTTTAACATTCACAGCCGGCATCGATGAAATTACGCATGACTTTTCTGTAAATTTCATTTTTTGAAATCGCTTAAAAGTTAGTCTTTCTTTACCAAAGAACTTTTTTTGTATAATATTATAAAAAATCCTATCTCTGTATATGTTTAGAGACCAAAATTATATTTCTCAACATGACTTATTTCCAACTTATGAAGCAAGAGATTTGGTGTGTTTTAGTATTTCTGCAAAATCATGTGAAATCTTAAAGTCGATTTAATGAGTCATCAAGATTGACCGGTGTCCAAGCGGATCTTTAGTTGCTTTGAATACATTTGTATCAGAATTTAAAGCTAGAAGTCTGTTCAATATGTCACGCAAATTTGAACTCTCTACAGGAACTCTTACAAAAGTTGGGGCCGTTATCAGTATCATCGTCGTGCGTGATTTTAACTATGATTTTATCGTCCGAAATGGGAATACTTCAAGCTCGTACATCAAATAATTGCAATAGTTTAGAATACATTATTTTTATTATTATTCTATATAAATCAAAGTTTTGATTAAGATACGGTTTATGCAAAACTGCTTTAATTTTTTTTTAAATTGTAATTAATCTCAGTAACAGAACTTAGTAACCGACTATAATATTATAATATTATAATTTATAGGTACTTAGTAAATGCATTTCACATCCTAGGTTTTTGAAATAGTTTTGACATACTAGGTTTTGAAATGGTTAAGCTCGTTTTTCTATGCACGTACTTGGATTTCGGGTACTCGTAAATGTGATTGTAAGTGAAATAGACCACTAAATGAGTTTGTATAAGGTAGAGACTTGCTAGAAACCACATTTAATGCAAAAATCGCAAAATTGAGGTTTTGAGACTTACTAGGTTTTGGAGTTTGAAAATAAAGTGGCAAAGATAACACCGCATACTTAGTTATTTATGTGTGCCTCACCTGACAAATGTACAGCAAAAGCCGATATATTGCCAAAGAATGTAATCCGAATTCACTGGGAGCACAGAATGGCTTCTTGAAGAACATTTTCGTAACTGTAACATAAAGTATGCGGTAAGTTATAAAATATTTTTGCAGGGAGCAGAGTGAGAGCCGTATTAATAAACTCATATTGACTTTCATGCCTGTCTCAAGATCCGTCAAAGTACTTAAGCGTCAACCCATAGAAAACTGTAATTTTTGACTCGTCTTGAAACGGACATCTCAGACAACAAGAGTTTATTATACGGCCTTGAGTGTTGCGGGGATGACGATGTAAGTTTGTTTAGTAAGGGGTTTTAAGTACATTAAAATAGCAAAAGTTTTGCTTTTCGGCTAATTAAGTCACCGGTGTATCTTGAAAGGGATCTGATGCGGAAAATCAGCTTCTTACTTACATTGAAACATACTGGCACTGCTCTTCCCTCAGCGCTCTCCACGGATATCGGTTTATGATGGGAATTCAACCTTTTCCATTTCCGTAATAAAAAGCTATTTATATTTCGATGTTCCAGTTTATTCGATTCCTAGTGACTCCATGTTTACGAGGACGGCATTTTTAGAATAAATTCTAATATTATGCAGAGTTCAAACTCTACATCTACTACATTCCAGCAGATAATAATATATATTGACGGAATATTGTAAGATATCCTATTGTTTTCAACTTGCTCGACCTGATCCTCGCTATTAGCATTACCTGGATCCTGTTCCTCCTCCATGGTGACCTCCCAGGACATGGCCATGGGCGCCGCCAGGGACAGAGCTAGCAGCCATATGAACACTATTATAACCTTCGCCACTCGCTTGGAAGTGTGAGCACTGTAACCAAAGGGTTTGTTAAATGGTTTCCACGATTTGTTCGAACGATCATACGACCATTAGATTACCTACGATATTTGTTGAATATTTCACTCAAATAAATTGGTACTTAAATCTTATAAATTAGGTGCACAGTTGCACACGCCGCAACTTACAAAAATAAATAAAGCCGGAATAAACGGTTGTAGTTTTGTTAGGCGATGGGCTGGCAACCTGTCACTTACTTAACTTAGCCTGATTGTGCAAAATGTGGTTACAGAATTATCAACAAGTTTTTAGAGTTGTAGGTCATTCTGTAACTATGCCTACTCCACTTTGGGAATGAAGGCGTAAGTTTATGTAGGTATCTATGTACGCCGCCACTTTGCGTGCGGATAGTAAATGATAACTAGGTCGTATTAAGCGCAAAGAAAAAAAATCTACCAAGTTACCAGGAAGGGTTCCGTACCACCGTACAACATATTTTTTTAGGGGGCACTCTTTTTTTCTTTTTATTAAATTATGTTGTTAAAGCGACTATAGCCATACTAATAGTTATTGTTATGATAAACGCCGAAAAATCATGATTTTTGTATGGGAGCCCCTTTTTATATTTACATACATACATACATTAAATCACGCCTGCTTCCCAGAGGGGTAGGCAGAGACCACTTCTTTCCACTTGCTACGATCCCGACAAACTTCTTTCGCTTCCTCAACATTCATACATCGAGTCATGCACGCACGTCGGTTTCGGGTACTTAAGATTCGGCCCTTTTCCAGTATTTCTCCGATTTGATTCGAAAAAGTACGCCTAGGGCGGCCCCTTCCGACCCTTCCACTCACTTTCGATCTATATATCTCTTTCGTCAATCTTCTTTCATCCATCCTTTCCAAATGACCGAACCATCGAAGCATGCCCTTGTCAATCTTAGTCACTACATCTTCTTTTATTCCACATTTCTCTCTGATTTTTTCATTTCTTACTCTATCAATCAGTTTCACACCACACATACTACGCAAAGAGCGCATTTCTACTGCATTTACACGACTTACATGCTTGTTCTGCCACACCCAACATTCACTACCATACATCAGGGTAGGGGCCAGCACTCCATTGTGAACAGCCAGCCGGGCTTTTTGTGAAACGCCCTGTCTGCTCACAAAGGAGTGCAGGGCCTCATTAATTTGGTTGCCCGCATTCACCCTCCTCTCGATATCCTTCTCACACTTACCGTCTCTTGTAAACATACTTCCCAGGTACACAAATTCGCTCACTTGTTCTACTAATTCACCATTTATATTTATCACACACTCAGTCATCTCCTTATCCTTCTCTATCACCATGACCTTGGTCTTGGCAACATTTACTTTCATCCCCTTTTGCTTAAATCCCTCATTCATTACTGTCACCATCTCCTGCAACTCAAGTACCGATGGGGCAAGTATAACTTGATCATCGGCATATAAGAGGCACTTGATTAGCAACTCTTGCATACGCAAACCCTTATCATACTCTCTCAAATCCCGCATACAACTGTCCATGAATAGATTGAACAGCCATGGTGAGGCAACACAGCCCTGTCTAACACCTTTAGAGATATTAAACCAGGCTGAGTATGCCCCATTTATCCTGACACAGGCTCTGGAGCCCTCATAAAGGGACCTCAAAGCCTGCACCAGGTTGCTGCTCACTCCATACATAGACAGCACCGTCCACAACTCCTTTCTATTAACTCTATCATAGGCCTTTTCCAGGTCCACAAAAGCACAGAAAACCTTTTGGTTGACAGCCAAGAACTTTTCTGTGATGGACCGTAATGAAAAGACCTGATCCGTACATCCCATTCCCTTTCGAAATCCCGCTTGTACATCCCAGATTTTATCATTCGTAACATTCAATACCCTTTCAATTAAAATCTTCGCATATACTTTGCCGACAACACTAAGGAGGCTGATACCGCGGTAGTTTTTGCAGTCTTGCTGTGACCCCTTTCCTTTATACAGAGGGACGATAACGGCCTTGACCCAATCATCCGGGACTCGGCCGCTACTCCAACATGCATTGAAAAGACGGTACAACAGACTACCCACCAGGCCATCTCCTCTCCTCAGCATTTCTATCGACACTCTATCACAACCTGCTGACTTTCCCGCTTTCATACTTTTTAAAGCTTTCATGATTTCACTCATACTAATCACACTTTCATCTTCGCTACTTGCATCTTTACTCATGCTTTCTGGCTCAAGACAAACATCTTCGCATTCAAACAAGCTTTCAAAATAAGTTTTCCATCTATCAAGCATTTTTTCTTCCTCACATATTAAGTCTCCAGACTCATCCCTCACCGCGCTTAATTTAGTTTTCTTTTTATATTTGATTTGATTATTGTTTTTTTTTTGTTGTACGAGAATATACAATACACACTCTCTCAAAATTTCAACTGTCTTCCTATTACGGTTCATGTAAAACAGCCCACTGACATACGGATGGACGGGTAGCGGATGCTTAGTACAAGTCGACACGTAAAAAGAGCACTGAGCGACCCGTACTTCAACGCTTCGGTTTTGTATTCTGAATAGACAAATAAATAAATATCGGTGGACAATTAAATCTTTAACGAATGGGCCATTCCATGTGATTTCAACAAATCGAGTGTGCCGCATGACTTTTGATTTGAATTAAAAAAAATGAGGATATACTTTATGGTGAGAGAAGTGCTGAACCACCACCATTTATTTTTTTATTTTTTTTATTTCCGAGTTTTACCCATTCGAAGTAAATAGTGGGGTCTAATTCCTGCTTGTATATAATACGCTCTAACTTTTTTTTTTCAAAAGATAACGAAATAATTGTTGCTGTGTTTGATTAGGTAAGAAATGTGGATGTCATACTGTATGATAAAAGTTATCTAAATTAACTACAAAAAAAATGGTGTCCATTTGAAATGTTCAAGTAACTGGTAATTTTTTGCAATTTTAATTCATTTTTGTGCAAACCCTGATGCATATTAGGGATAACTTTTTTCAGAAATATAAAGTACTAGTTTTGTTCATTCTGTAAAATAAATATTATCGTTTTAGAATTATAATTCTAACAGAAAAATAGTAGTGAAAATTGAGAATTTCGAAAAATGCTTATGTTTGACCCCCAAAAAACCCATGTGGAAGAATAATTAAAAATTTGAATTTATTCAGAAAATTATAGTCCATGTCTTTGTTAATTAGATTCAGTTTAAAAAGTTTCGTTATTTTCCCTATTTTTGGATATATGATTTTTTTAAACTGCTTATCTCGTGAATTTTCTCTCATTGTTTTCATATATGCATATGAAAATATTTTTGACTATAACTTTTAAATGTATGGTAATCAATTACCATACACTGAAAAATCAATAAATAAAAGCCAGACGGTTCAAATTTACTAAATATATTTATTGATAGGTACTTATATATAAAACGAAAAAAAACATTACCTGCAAACCTTTGCTACTTCGAAATTTTCTGAAGTAGAGTAACGTCGCACTACTAATTCATTTTGAGAAATGGGAACGAAACTATGATATGAACGTGTATTTTTTATGGTTCTCATATTTTTAAATCGCTCTGATAAGTACAACTCAGCTACATCGACTTCTGATTTTGAGACGAAAAAGAACTTGATTCCAAGAATTTTGTTTACACAAAACTCGTACATAGCTTCAGGGGATAAAATGTTATCACTACCTGTGGTGCGTTGCAGACTAGCCTTTCTTACCAACCGCTTAATCATGCCGCCAGCACCATCACAGGGGGATTTGCCGTGAGAGGTGGCAAAAAAGTTCCACTCTGCTTTTAGCCCGAAGTCATCATAATGATGACACAAGTTTACAAAATTATTTTTGTTCTTGTATTGTGCAGCTGCACCATCACTAAAATAATGTATAATTTCCAATTTGTCATATTCTTATTTTAGATATGTAAGGATATGACAATCTTCTCCTTCAAACTTTCCAACCGAACAAGACTCCATTGTCGAAATAACTGAATTTCGAAGATGAAAATTCAATAAAAACTCAACTTCTTATCAACCAGTGGTATATAACGAACAATAACTATACATGAAAACAGGTTAAATAACACAAGCACTTCCTACAAAGAGTTTGCACCGCTTCATTATCTCCTAAGTACGGTCTCCTATATATAACTTCGATAAGGATTATAGTAGCACCTAAAAAAATACATTTCATAAACGGGCAAAAATAACAAAACTTTTTAAACTGAACCTTATTAACAAAGACATGGACTATATTTTCTGAATAAATTCAAATTTTTAATTATTCTTCCACATGGGTTTTTTGGGGGTCAAACATAAGCATTTTTCGAAATTCTCAATTTTCACTACTATTTTTCTGTTAGAATTATAATTCTAAAACGATAATATTTATTTTACAGAATGAACAAAACTAGTACTTTATATTTCTGAAAAAAGTTATCCCTAATATGCATCAGGGTTTGCACAAAAATGAATTAAAATTGCAAAAAATTACCAGTTACTTGAACATTTCAAATGGACACCATTTTTTTTGTAGTTAATTTAGATAACTTTTATCATACAGTATGACATCCACATTTCTTACCTAATCAAACACAGCAACAATTATTTCGTTATCTTTTGAAAAAAAAAAGTTAGAGCGTATTATATACAAGCAGGAATTAGACCCCACTATTTACTTCGAATGGGTAAAACTCGGAAATAAAAAAAATAAAAAAATAAATGGTGGTGGTTCAGCACTTCTCTCACCATAAAGTATATCCTCAATTTTTTTTTATTCAAATCAAAAGTCATGCGGCACACTTTTTAATTCAAATTTGTTGAAATCATATGGAATGGCCCGAATTGATATTGTCGTGAACTAAGCTCATGTGGCTTGTATTGTAGGTACTAACGTACATTAATACATTATACTTATAGATCAATAAATGTATAAAGCCATAGGGAACCTTTTATAACAAATATTTGTATCTGTCACACAAATATACTTTTCACATTAACTTCATTCACTTTAGTTAGATTCTGTATGATTATTTGCTTGACTGGTAGAGAATGCCATTAGGCATTAAGTACGCCATTTGATAATTTTTTTGTGCATTAAATAAATTAATGAATTATATACTTACCGGTGATCGAAACCCGTACCACCACCAGTTTTTTAGGTGTATAAATTGCGTAGATATTAAATAATATTTAAATATTGATTTTCTTTAGTAGTAATTTAAATGTTTTATCCAAACCAACCAACATTTGGCACGCGCGGCGGCCTAACCCATATTTTAGATCCGAATGATAATGATTTTTATGGTAAAAAAAAACGGTATTTACTGTCCTGCCCGCATTTGCCCGCAGATCTCGCATAGGTATAGCAACGAAGAACACAATATTAAAGGGATTGAAAAAATAGTTTCACGGAAATGAGAGTTAATGTGACGAGCAAGTTACAGCGGTGAGATGAAAATAGGACACTGGACACAGGAAAATAGGCCTTAAGCGAAATTGCCATAATATGGAGTAGGTAGTCACAAAATAAAACATAGACTGCTTCGTCTGACTAGGAGACAAAACATAATTCAATGTTATTTGTTAGCATACCCCTCACTTGATTACTCTATTGAACATTACCAATGGGTACTCATAGGTAGTATAATTTGATGCCAACGGGGGGTTGATAGGTACAACGAAATAACTATCGTCGTAGATTTTTCTGCATGTTTTAGGTACTTGCGCAGAATTACTTCAACACAAATTTTACGAGTATGTGACGTACGCGCTCTCATCAGAGACAGAAAAAATATGTACTCTTAAAATACCTGGTAATATTATGAATTTCAACATTTGATCATAAGAACAGTTATGATAAAAACAATAGTTTTGGTTCCAGACTGTAAGGATCGGATCTTTAATTTTAATTGCAGACAATACACCAGACGTCTACACCCAAAACTGTTTTAGATTATACTTTTAACTAAAAAAAAATGCTCCCGCAAAAATGATCAAAAAAACGCTTGTATTTCATATATTAAGCCCAAAGCCAATCAATCGTCTTATCAATGTGTATAGCTCGAATGTACATTTTGTAAAAGTACTCATGCGGTCAAATTGTGCACTCACGGGCTGCCTTTATCATAAAAAGCGCCGACCTGTTATCGTGGTCCTTGAGATATAAATGATGTATCGAACATGAATACTACTGGAATATGTTTTTTTATGTAAGCATATTAAAATTAGTTCAATCACCAGCCTACACTGCCAACACTTCCAACACTGGCCTCAAAAATATCTGACCCTTCTGTAAAGGGTGTCCCAGAACTAGACGTAACTATTAACAGATAAGAAAGGTTTAGTTTAGATATCAAGTTTTGGAATCACTAACTATTGCGGTTTTTAACCAAGGGAGGCAAAGGTGTACCAAAAAAATGCGTTCTTTACCAGGATCATTAAAACCTTACGTACCTTAATATAATCATAAACTAATTAGGATATTATTAGAAGATTAAAACTATGTTAACGTCAAGTTCTAAGACAACCTGTATATAACCAGAGGCATAAGAAAGTGTAGATATTTTTAACCCATTATTTGTTAAGATATCATGGGACTTAACTATGTTACAGTCGGCATCCAAAGTTGCTGCGTTGTCAAAATATTTACAAACGCACTTAAACTTCTTGTGTCGTCTATACAGGGTGTCCCAAAAATAGCACGTCACAGTGACACTGGAGATTCCTCAGCCTTAGACGAACCAAACCAGCCTAACATGACCTCAGTAAAAGTTGCACCGTTTTCGAGTTATACCAATTTAAAGATTTTTCCAATTTTTCACCTCTTTTGACATTGTAAGTGCTCGCATTTACTGGGATAGCTTTAGAATTTAGTTTTTTTTATTTGTGCGCGTTTATGAATAGTTGATTAAGATGATAAAAGCATTATTATGTCAATAACTAATGTACAAGTTGGAAAAATACTGTAATGAACTTGACTTAAATTATCATCCACATAGTAATTTAAACTTTGAACACCTGCCATAACTTTTTTTTTTACTACAAATGTAATGAGCAAATAACTTTAAAAACATGCGTGTTTTATGCCAATTTTAAAATGGTATGACACATGATATCTTAATGCATAAAAGTAGGAATTCGTATGGCATTTGCCAATATGGATCCTCGGAAATCAATGCTAATCATCTAAAAAATTATCTTGTACTCTACGATATCTCATTTGTTTGTGCTCCTTTGAAGAATATGATTGATTTTTGGTTGACCTTGGTTCAAAGATAATAAAAAACGGGTTTAATTTTCATTAGTTTTTACAGTAAATGTTCGAATTGTTTCCCTCCGACTTTAAGGCACAAATGGCATCTTCGAATAAAATTTCGGTTTAATTTTCGTAAACTGGTTTCCGATATGTCTCGGGCTGCATTGAAGACACGTCGCCGTAGTTCCTCTTCGTTACTTATTGGTTTTGAATAAATATTGTCTTTCAAACATCACCAAAAAAAAACATTTTACAGAGCGAAATTAACTTCCGTTAAGAGTGCCGAGTAGTCGTTTCAGTTCCACAAACAAAATCGCAGTGACACATGATATCTTAATGCAAAAAAGTAGGAATTCGTATCACATTTGCCAATAAGGATCCCGGAAACCAAACTAACAAATGAAACGCGATTAGCCGCTTTGCAAGTTTATCATGTAAATAATTGTAGGATAGTTATTACTTTATTGCAGTTCTGTTGTAGCCCTGTGTCCCAAACTACTCATAGTTCGTTACCTTGCGTTTCGTGCTATACTCGTTGATTAATATTAAACCTCGTTTTAATATCCGACTTTTTAGTTAGGTACGTTTTATTTTTATTGATTTGAATTATGTCATTACTTATCACCCATGTTCACTGCTTCCGTTTTCCTGTGGTGTTCCTGAATTAAATCGACTTGGCATTCCTCTGGACTCTGATTTTGTTTGTGGAACTGAAACGACTACTCGGCACTCTTAACGGAAGTTGATTTCGCTTTGTAGAATGTTTTTTTTTTGGTGATGTTTGAAAGACAATATTTATTTAAAACCAATAAGTAACGAAGAGGAACTACGGCGACGTGTCTTCAATGCAGCCCGAGACATATCGGAAACCAGTTTACGAAAATTAAACCGAAATTTTATTCGAAGATGACATTTGTGCCTTAAAGTCGGAGGGAAACAATTCGAACATTTACTGTAAAAACTAATGAAAATTAAACCCGTTTTTTATTATCTTTGAACCAAGGTCAACCAAAAATCAATCATATTCTTCAAAGGAGCACAAACAAATGAGATATCGTAGAGTACAAGATAATTTTTTAGATGATTAGCATTGATTTCCGAGGATCCATATTGACAAATGTCATACGAATTCCTACTTTTATGCATTAAGATATCATGTGTCATACCATTTTAGAATTGGCATAAAACACGCATGTTTTTAAAGTTATTTGCTCATTTCATTTGTAGTAAAAAAAAAGTTATGGCAGGTGTTCAATGTTTAAATTACTATGTGGATGATAATTTAAGTCAAGTTCATTACAGTATTTTTCCAACTTGTACATTAGTTATTGACATAATAATGCTTTTATCATCTTAATCAACTATTCATAAACGCGCACAAATAAAAAAAACTAAATTCTAAAGCTATCCCAGTAAATGCGAGCACTTACAATGTCAAAAGAGGTGAAAAATTGGAAAAATCTTTAAATTGGTATAACTCGAAAACGGTGCAACTTTTACTGAGGTCATGTTAGGCTGGTTTGGTTCGTCTGAGGCTGGGGAATCTCCAGTGTCACTGTGACGTGCTATTTTTGGGACACCCTGTATATAGATATTTATACTACATGTGAGTGGCCCTCGACAAGATACAATTAACAAACTTTATTGTTAGAATGTTAGAATGACATAGATAAACTGCCAGACGGTTGCTTAGAGCGCTTGTGTTTAATCTATACATTTTTAAAGTTTTCAAAAATCGTTTAAAGATAAAAAAGATAAAAGATGTTTATTCAGTAAGTAGGCCGCACGGGCACTTTTACACTTCAAAAATCTACCAGCGTTTACGTTAGCGTTATGCATCTCGTCAAGATAAAAATATAAAGATAAAAGATGTTTATTCAGTAAGTAGGCCGCACGGGCACTTTTACACGTCAAAAATCTACCAGCGCTTCACAAGAGACCACTGCTGAGAAGAAACGCCGCAAGAAACTCAACAGTCAGTCGTTTTTTTAATATTGCTTATATAATAATGACCTTAACCTAGCATTATATAAAACAATGAATCTCACATAAAACAAAAAATAAATACATTCATGCGCGGTTGAGCAGGAAAATGTGTCAAAACTCAGAATTGTCACAAAACTAAGCAACAGTAATAAAAAAATAAAAAATAGAAAGTATACAAGTTATACTTACCTGTGACGGTGCAAGACAACCTGCATAAAAGTTTCGATACATTCTCCTACAGAAACCGTGTCCCCTAGACAATATACAATATTTACATATTTTTAGTGACTAAGTTATTATTCAATTATTTAGGTGTTGGCCAAGCATTTTTATCTGTTTGACCTGCAAATGATTTATAAACCTTCCC
Organism: Acleris emargana; assembly: GCA_927399475.2. NCBI lineage: Eukaryota > Metazoa > Arthropoda > Insecta > Lepidoptera > Tortricidae > Acleris > Acleris emargana. The sequence goes on from OV656838.1 coordinate 13,138,372, forward strand.
TGGGTCCCTGCCCTGTGGCCCCTTATTTCTTACCGTATTCCCCTCTATTCTAAATGCATTTTTAACATGGTGATAGCTCTTCTTTTTCTTACTAATTAACTTGAAAGTAAAAGCGGCCGATTCGTGAACAATACGCTCTTTAAAAACCATTGAGGAAATATTGACCACTATAGTCTGTTCGTGTTAAGAATGCGGCGTATCGTCGTTGCCCGCCGGCCTAGGAACGTCCAATCAGATTGCTCAAAATTAGGTTTTATTTTTATCCGTTACCTTAATCATGGCCTCCCAACTCGAACAACGTATAATTATTACTTTAATAAACTCATAGATGGCGTCACAGGTATCGAGCGAAACATTTGAATCAGTAATCGTGAAGTTTGAATGATTTTTGCACCTTAATAAATTCAACGTACCTTAATTACATCAAAAACATCCTTCTCTGCATAAAGTAGGGTATATTTTACAAGTTTAATAAATGCAATAAATTTTATATTAACTCCATCTAACTCATAAAAAACTTATAAGCTTTCAAGCTTGCTACGCCTTATTAGGTACTGTCACTAGATGGTGCCATCACGGATCGCGAAACTACTATCACAGTATATAAATAAACCAGTAAAGAACTAGGCCTACTTTTCAAGATAAATACCTACGCTCCAATTGAGCGTTTAAGGGTTGTCCATTTACATTTTGTAAATTGAAAAAAAATCTTGTTTATAGTATCTCAGCTAGTTAGTGCAAAATCGATACGTGTGATCTGCGACAACAAATCCGTTGCAGATTGAGAAAAAGTAGCCGCCATCTTGAACTTTTAAGTTATTCAACCGATTGCTTCCAAAATCGATATATGGGGATGTGAATGGTCTCTGACAACTAATCTGTTGACAGATTGAGAAAAAGTAGAGGCCATATTTTTATTTTTATTTATTCAACCGATTGCTTCCAAAATCGATATCTGGGGATGTGCGTGGTCTCCGACAACGAATTTGTTGGCAGAATGAGAAAAAGTAGCCGCCACCTTGAACTTTTTTATTATTCGACAGGCTAATTCAAGTGTCAATTTCACACACACAGATCTCCAGATATCGATTTTGGAAGCAGCCTGTCAAATAATAAACGTAATGTAACTGCATATAATTTGACATGCCATGTAATTTATACTGTGTTATATTGAGTAATAAAATCTAAATCTGAATCTACCACGCAATACTTTTGTGGCATCTTTCTCAAGGTCTCGTAGAGGCGTGCGTCTGTGTGAGTGCGTCACTTTCTAGCATTTGTTCGTAGGTTCTTTACTGGTTTACTTATATACTGTGCTACTATGCACTCACAGACCCCAAGCGTTTCGTTTGTACAAATTCTTATTTGATGCATAAAATCAATACTCGAAATACTTCTTTTATATTAAAAACAAAAAAACAATAGAGAAAATAATGTCTAGACGAATATAAATAGTACAGTCATTTAGTATTTTTACCTGGAAAGTTTTCCGGGAGTTTTGAAATTTGGCAATTTTATAGATTTTGAGATGCTCTTGCCAAATTTCAACTTTGCCACCTCGTATGGCTGCCGCTCGCGCCGCCATATTGAAAAAATGGCGCCGAAAAGCAGTTTTTTGATAATAACTCCTTTCTGGCGCATTTTACAGGAAAAACATATTTATACAAAATAAAAGTAGAGAAAATTTCCTACAATTTATGTCTTAACCTTTTCTTTCCTAAAATCAATAGTTTCGGCGTACGAGCACCGTAAACCATTATAAATCCACGCCAACGTGTAATATTTACTTTAAACTGTTCATATTGTGATTTGTAAATTATAAAAATTATACGAAGGTTAAATATTGTTCCATAGAATGAAAACCTACCTAACTACTAGTCTACCATGTCTAGCTAGTCTGTTATGTCTCCGCAGGTATAAAGGAATGCGTCCCTTTTGTGTCAGGCCCCCTTCTTTCCCTTCTTTTTTTTTATCAAGGAAAAATGAAATTTATTAAAGTACTTCAAAAAAACCCAGACTTAAACGCGGTTATCGAAGTATTTAAAAATCCAAATGCAGATCCAGAAGTCATTGCTAAAGCTGGAGAACGTTTCCTTGTCGCATTATACGGCTACAGCGATGTGAAAAGTCGGAAAAGTACATCTCTAAATAATTATAGATATGCATGCTTCACAGCATCAGCATATAAGAGAAAATTTAATATTGCGTCGCTACCACCAACAGAAGCAGCAGCACGACAACATTCGTTTCGAACTTATCACCAAATTCAGCAATGGTATGGAAACGAAAAAAATGCAGAACAATGGGGATGGAAAAAAGACAAGAACGGGCTCATTCCTGTTACTACATTCGATCCTCCTGCTCCGGAAAGCTTACTGAAACTTATTTCTTGCAAATGCAAGAAAGGTTGTGAAAAAGCTTGCGGATGCAGAAAAGCAGGACTAAAGTGCTCCGTTGTGTGTACGAACTGTGGTGGTTCTTGCTATAATTCGCCATTTCCGTCACAAGACGACATTGAAGAAGAAGAAACGGACACTATTCTCGAGCAAATAAACGATGACGTCGAGAAGGAAGAGGACCACGATGAAACTGATGATCCCATCGTCGATGATGCCGAAGAAACTTCCGTCTTCGATATTTCAATCGGTATTGAAGACGATGAAGACCCAACACCTGGTCCGTCAAGAAGAATGAAGCGACGGAAATTGACCTAAATACTTAAATAGTGAGTCAGATGTGGATTAGACCTACTGGGGATACCACGATAAAAAAAATGCGCCGATTTCTCTACCTCATGGTGGTGTGGAAACGAGTATTTCTGCCGAAACGTGTATTGAATTACACTTTACGGCGCTCCTACGCCGAAACTATTGATTTTAGGAAAGAAAAGGTTAAGACATAAATTGTAGGAAATTTTCTCTACTTTTATTTTGTATAAATATGTTTTTCCTGTAAAATGCGCCAGAAAGGAGTTTTTATCAAAAAACTGCTTTTCGGCGCCATTTTTTCAATGTGGCGGCGCGAGCGGCAGCCATACGAGGTGGCAAAGTTGAAATTTGGCAAGAGCATCCCAAAATCTATAAAATTGCCAAATTTCAAAACTCCCGGAAAACTTTCCAGGTAACCTCTATTTTTTCGACCAAATGACTGTACTAAAATGAATATTACAAAATACTGTTTTGGCGGTTTCGGTGTATTAAAATGTTAGTACAAACACGGAACGAACAACGTGCTATCTTTAACCATTGAAGTATCAAAACGCGCTGACAGTTTGTGTACAAACATTTAAACTACACTCGGCGTCAAAAAAATCGCACTTTTGAAATTTTGACTTCAAGCGAATAAAGCTCTTAACTTATTTATTGTACCCTACCAATATTAGTATCATTTGAAAGCACAGTTAATAAGCTTTAAAATCGGGCAAAACCGACCTTGTGTGCGTCTCCCGCACTGGAGGTGGACGTGGCCAGGGGTCCCTGACTGCTCATCGGTACATCACAGAGATCCTGGAGGACCACGTGGTCCCGTATGCTGGTTTTGTCGGGCCTGAATTCACATTCATGCACGACAACGCCCGCTCTCATACGGCGTTGATTGTTCGGGACAATCTGGATCAGGTTGGGATCCCCGTGATGCAGTGGCCAGCGAGAAGTCCTGACCTGAACCCCATAGAGCACATTTGGGATGATACTGACTGCCCCTGCCACCCTTGAACAGCTTCGGGATGCCGTCGTCGAGGAGTGGAGTGACATTCCTCAAGAACGCATCGTGACGTTGGTGAGGTCAATGAAGGATCGCATGGAGGCTGTAATTAGGGCTAGGGGAGGTAGCCCTAGGTTTTAAGTTTCGTTTTAAGAATTTGTTTTACTGTATTTTTTAATTTTGTTATGTTTTTAGATTGTGTAATTTTGGCGTGAATAAATGTTTTTCCTCTTTTCATGAAAAACGATTTTTTAAGCTTAGTAATCATTATCACATTTTTATTAATTAAAGGAAAAAATGAGGCTCCACACTCATACCTTATCTTAGATTAAATAGGGTTTATAGCTGCTTGAAGTCAACATACCAAAAGGTGCGATTTTTTTGAGGCCGAGTGTATAACTTTGTTTCGTTGGATTCGGATAAAGTTGAAGTTGAAGGCGATATTTCCTTTTTATGTAAATACGCACTCTTAAATACGCTCACCAAACTATTTTTAACTTATTCTTAATTCTCATTGTAAGTGAATTGTAAAATTCTTATGAGAAAATAAATTCTTTAAACCTAATAAACCAGTTATTTTTACCTATTGCTTTTATTTATTGTCAGCAAAAAACTTCCCAAACATGTCATTAAAACATTCCTATTTGTCCTGGACATCATTAATCAGGGCAGATGTTCCTATGAATTAATAAAACGCTAACACAATGTCACCGGTAGGATTATACCCATTACATATTAATTTTAAGTCAACAATTTTCTTGACGTCTCATTCTTGAAGTCAATGCCATCTGGTGATACGTTACTAAAACTATTAGGTAGGCTGCCAGCATCCAGTGGTGGCTCAGATACGGCATCTACTGGTGTAACTACGGGACTAAAATTGCCTACCGAATTGTCTACATTAGGACGGCACGCTTTTGCTGTATGAGATTGGGTATCTGTACTTGTATTCTGTTATCTGTGCCTTAATCTTTAAAAATATACATATCTACATACATAAACTCACGCCTTCATTCCCAGAGTGGGGTAGGCAGAGCTAAAGAATTACCAACAAGTCTTAAAACTTCTTGATAATTCTGTAACCACATTTTGCACAAAAAAATATAAAAATATAACTTGTTTGAATTTTAACTTCACTCTTAATACACCTTTATCCTGCAGTTTCACTGATGATTCACTACATTCTTAACGCAAACGGACTATACATATCATTTTCGATAGTTTTACGTGACTGTGTTTACAACTAAGCCATTAAATACCAACTCAAAATCCAGAAAATAACTTAAATGTGCTTTTATTTCTGTAACAAGAGATTGTTGTAAGAGGCGCCTAGAATATTTATACAAATTGAAAGTCATCCGAAATAGCGCCAAATAACTTTTGGTTTTTGGAGATAGTTTTTGTGTTTGTATTCATATGTACAGCGGTGATGAAACACGCTCGAGCAGTTTTTTATATTTCTACTGTCGCAAACTTTAATACAATGCCTTAATAAGCCTTCAAAACCAAGTTTCAGGCACTGAAAGGGGCTAAAATATTTGTCTTCAATAGCTCGTATGAAGTAGCGTGGGTTTCGGCCTCCCCGAGGCGCTGGGTGCATTTTCCACCCTCTTATTTAGGTCTCTAAATTTACATGACTTGTTTATAGACCTATTATGTAATCTTGTCGCCTTTTAAAAGTGCCGGTCGTCCCTGCCAGCCCTGCTACACACCAATAGCTATATTATAGCTCTACTAGTGTGACGGACAAGCAGTTGGCAGGTTTTGGCATGTAATGAACGGCCTCTGTTCACATCTACGCTGGTTATCTAACTCTATTTATCTATAGAGACCTTTAATAATTATCTCCTAAGAGGTATAATACTATTATAAGTTATAAGTCTTTGGAATTGTTTAGGTTTCAGAAGGATAGTTCCTAGAGAGCCGGAGCTAAATAGTAAAATTGATTTGACCTATTTAAAGCCCTTTGCAAACTATCACAATCATTCGGGCGGTTCACAATCGATTGTTAACTTTGCAGAAGTGTTTAATCAATATCAAGTTATTATCCAATATGTTTAAAAACTATCAGGTTCTCTATTTTGCTCGGTAAACCCATATTTCTTTTGACATGTTCTTGTTACGTCGACGGTTTGACAGATCTTATATACTTGACAGTAATCGCAGCTGTCTTGAAAATAACATATCAAAAGCAATGTAGTTTTGCTGAGCAGAATCCAATAATCTTCTATCGTAAAAGTTTAATATGATATATTTATACTTCTGTTTGCAAATAATTTGCATATATACATACATACATTAAATCACGCCTGTTTCCCAGAGGGGTAGGCAGAGACCACTTATTTCCACTTGCTACGATCTTGACAATTTTTTTTCTAATTTGCACTAAGGCTTTATTCATTGCAACTCAAATTACAAACCAAAGGAATATAAAACGCCTTTGTTTGTCACTATATGTATCATCGCCCAGGGCGTAACAGGTAAATCGATTTCAAAGGCAGGTTTTATCTAAAGTTTGTATTTGGTTATTCAAAGCTAAGTACCATAAAAATCAGTTGGGCTTATATAATAAATAATTTGCAAATATATGCTGAAGCACACTCTTGTCGCAAGTAACAAGAGAAATAAACGGTCATTCGTATCCAGTAGAAAGAAACATAAATTAGTCACACGTTTTAGCAAATAAAATTGCCATTGAAAAAGTACCATACGTGAAAAACTGACTCGATTTTTAATACCATTTGCCGCCCGGAGGCTAGTCCATTTACTAAACCTTTTTCAATTTAGAACGATCCATGTGACAGCTGTTAAAAACAAGTGTTACACTTGTTTTGAAATATTACTCTAATACAATCCTTGCAAAGATGTTCACGGGCCCTATTCTACTTGGTAAAACCATATTGCCCTTGACATGTCCCCGTTTTTTTTTATTATAACTCGGCCGCTATTACTGAAAAGTAAATAAGAGCTATTAAAACGTTGACAATATCAGCCCAGTAATTCAAATGATTATTTACCATATATATTTATTTATTTCATTCGTATAGAGAAACTTGATGCTTGCTGTAATCGTTTACATTGCACACGACTAACACATTTCCTTGCAATAGCCTAATTAATATCTATCTATCTAGCCATCTAGCTAAAATATTCATCATGTCAGCCGAAAGACGTCCACTGCTGGACATGGACCTGTGCCGGTCTTGTGCTTTTTGCATCCGCCGCAAAAATAATGTAAAAATAATGTATGATAATAACGGTTCTAGATCAAACCAATTGTTATGCTAAAATATTACGTGAACTAAATTTTACATGAAATATATGTATATCCTTGCTGGAGTCAAGGAAACAATAGCAACGTTATTTGATTCTTGCCACTGGCTTTGATAGATTTGATGTACTACTACTATGTTACTTGTTTACTGACTATGCAGGCACACCTCAAGAAACAAAAGCCGTATGCTAATTGCTCACCGCCATTTACGGAAAGTTGCTATTAAGGTTAAGAGGATTGTGAAGCTAAAAATTTCCTTACAAAATGGGAAAACGTCTCTCTCCCTAAACTAGTCCGATTTTTACGATTTTTGAATATGTTGTACATATCATGAAAAACTATGTCTGTACGTTTGAAACAAATATAAAATAAAAAACAGAAACGTACAGAGACCTACAACATAGTGCTTTATTATAACTACAACATATTCTAACATCGTGGAAATCTGACTTGATCTAGGGGGTGAAAAAGTTATCGCTCGGAGCTAAATTTGTGTGGTTAATTTTGTCAGCCACGCGATTTTAGCAGCGTTTCACAATCCTCTTAAAGACGCAAGGACGTTAAAAGTCGAAGAGTTCTCCTAGTATTTCCAAATGGGTTCCACTTTCCCGCATGCGTTCCGGTGAGATATACTTTAGAAAGTGATGCTCCCGAAACGTACACAATTGATTTTTTCTAGAAAATATTTTAGTCGATATTCATGTATATAACATAAATGTGCATATGCCTTTAATATTTAAGGAGTTCCGATGATTCCTTATGGAAACAAACATTGACTGGGATCACATCGGGTAAACCAACAACTTTTTTCATCAAAAAATACACACGTCCAAAATGTCTACGGATTTTTCGATGTGAACATAAATCAAACTATATTTGCGGACGTAGATAGGTACCTACATAAAAAACATACAAACATTATGAATTAAGAAACTAATTTAATTGGTAAAAAAAACATTAAATACATCCGTAATAGTGACAAAGATAAAGACAAGAAATGTTTTTCCCCGTGAAAATAGTTAAATATGCTCCCTCGTCAAAAATAAACGATTAATATGAAACAGTTTCGTCGTGAGAAGTGATAACAAATTACTCACATTAACATATTTCCGAACAAGATATTTTTAGCTTTTTACGGTCGTTTTTACGGACGTTTAGCTAAAAGCATCATTATTAAAAACAAAGGAAATGGTACGCTTTAGCAATTCAAAATTAATTTTTCCTCATAAAGTGCACACCACAATGAGCGTAGGACTTTAATGCATAAATGTTTACGCTCTGCGGCCGCGGGAAAATTGTATCATGGGTAATTAACAAAATAATTCTCCATTCGATTTTAATTTGTGGCACAACACCAAGAATGAATGAATAAATTAGCAATCGGATCACCATATAAATTATTGATTTAACTACCCTTATGACATGAATGTGTGCTATGAATAAGTATCGTACTTTTGGTATGCCACTAAACTGGCTGACGGACGCATCTCGCTATACCTTCTGCATTACTTCACCGATGATGTCGAATTGACAAGTTAATAACATTCGTCTGTAACTGGGTGAACGTGAAATATTTATAACAAGTTTAGTGTTTCTGGAAGAGTTTTCATGTTATTTCCGTATTTATAGCACCCTTCATTGGGGTTTGCCAAACAAAACACGCCACCTACACGGCCGCTATATTTAAGCTGATACTATCAGTGAGCAAGGAATCTTTAATTACAGGCTTGTAGCAAGGCTCTTTCGTGTAAGGAATTTATTAATTAGGTCGAATCAAATGAACATATTTTTACAAAATTTAGTGATATCAAGCACGCGATTAGAAGAGTGTACATTACGTTAGCTTATAGGAATAATATTCCTTTACTTTTTTTTATCCGTACTGCAGATATAAATGGCATTCTCTACCAGTATACCAAAATTAGCCAATCAGAAATAAATATATATGTATTGAACTTCGTAGCATTTTCGCTAGAGTCAAGTAGGTACTTAAAAATCAGGAAAATGTAACACTAAAAGTACGAATGACGAATTTAAAAGGAAAACTATCACGATTAAGTAGATTTAATTGGCTCTTGAGATTAAGGCGATTCAAGTGTTTATACCCACTACAAATCATACCTACTTGTAGTGTTTTGTGTTTGTAGTAACAGCTTCGGCACCCCATACTGAGCATGGTCCAACATTCTCTTGCCCGGTATTTTGCATGTTAGTTTCTACGTTAAATAGATTTTTGAAAAAAAAAGCTCAACAGACCCGCTATTATGTTATGTAACTCCGCCAATGTTGAGGGAAGGCAGAGGACAGAGTAAGTTGGAGATTACTCCCTAGATTGAAGATTATGATGGTATATTTATTTTTATATAGGTATTGGCCTAAAACTAAAGAAACCTTTTCCTGTTTGCCGCTAAATTAATTTCAGTGGTACTCAACTCGCGGTCGCTAAGAAAAAAAAGGCTTACTTTTTCGCGCAGCTTTGAATAGGTGACATAACTGACGGATTTATTAAAAATAACTGTAAAGCTGACTTATATTCTGTAAGAAAGCGTCACAATAAATTAAGTGTCTAGGCAGCTTAGTCAATCACTCTCATTACCTGAATCAATTTTCAACTGACTATTTTGAGTTTGCTACGACTACAGGCGCTGAAATTAAACTATAACCTACTATTAGCTTCTAAGCACGCGCTTGCAAAACAAGTTTTCGATATAGAAAAATCTCAGTATACTCGTGCCCCTTAACTAATAAAAATGTATAAGATTCACTGAATTGGCAATATAACCTCACGGTAGTGTATATTTTTATGGCATCACGTAAGTTGCGGCAATAAACTTGTTGGAATTCAATTTATTTCACGTACTATATCGTGGTAACCTCACGAGTTCTAAAATCATCTTGAAGGATGACAACCACACCACATTACATGTAGTACCCGAACGTAAACGTAGCGACTGGAAATTTAGACCTTTTTTTTGTTGCAGGGCAGTCTTTCGTACCTTCTATGAGTTCATAAAAGATAAAATAAATCGCATCCAAAGCATTTGTTACCTATTGTCATTTTTTCATGTTCGCTGGTGAAAAAATAAATAACGTTTTACGTGCCCACTTTAAAACTTAGTTTACAAGAGAGCTCATCTATTGATGCGATTGTTAACAATGGCAAATGTTTTGGGAGTATCTACAGAAATCTTAGTGGGTAGTTCGATAGAAGCCGTTAAAACCTATGCATTTTACTCGTATTTTCGGAAGTTGTTTCAGTGTATGATTTTTTTACACCCTCAATTATCACGTAACATCCAATTATATCTAAAGAGTCCTGGAACTGTGTTTTTGTTATGAAGCTTGAGTGAGTATGCAATTAACGTTGCGACAGAAACAAATATTTTTTAATGCATGACGCCCAGATTTAACTCCGACGTTTAGAGCTGACAACAGCTCAGAAAGTTCAGATAACATACTACATATACCATCACGCCTCTTATTCCAGAGTGGGGTAGGTAGAGCTATAGGATTACCTACAACTTTAAAATTTTGTTGAGAATTCAGCAGGTAACCACATTTTGCACAAATAAGCTAAGATGTTTACCAGTGTATTAGTGCCAGGTTGCAAGCCCATCGCCTAACAGTACTACAAACCTATATTCCCCTAGTCACCTCTTACGACATCCACGGGAAGACATGGAGTGGCTCTAGTCTATCCCGACAACCACACGGGGTCACATAACCTATTTTTAAAGCATCCAAAACTCTAATTAATAATACATCTTCGGTACAAAGTTCATTTCACTTGACTCACATCATGCAAATACATAGTTAATTAACTAGGTACATCAAGTAAGGAATTCACCATTGTAACCATTAAAATAAAAACTACGTTACGAAATAAATAAGAGAATCTTTTGGGCAAGGAAATCTTGTCAGATAAAACTTTTTTTACCAAGACGTATTTTCTCTTTTGTCATGGTAGAAGCTACTGAAATAACTTTGGAATAGTAGAAAATCCCTGATCATAAGGTTAACTCAAAAGAAAATACTGGGCCTGCCTCGTTTAGCCCATTCCTAGTATAACACCCGGTGTAGGTGTAATATGTATATAAAAGTAAACGAAGTGATAGTCATATATTATAACGACCTTCAATTTATGCAAAATATTTATACTTCAATTACATATTTATAGCTACGGTTGAATTGCATTTATCACCATAAAACAATGTTTTTGCTTCATCATCTATCGGTTTCCCTTATTCCATTGAAATAATGTCCAAAAAATGTAAACATATTATCGACTGTATAATACTATAATCACAATATGTGATTGTTTATATATTGATAAAGTTTAAACCCACACATTCCGCACAAGCGGGCCACGTCCCTGGTGCGCCGCGTGCGGGCCAGCCCCAATATCATTCTCAGCATGATAGGGGGCAGAGTAGACTGCCCTTACATGCGTTATTGTTATGGGCTACATGCCCCTTACAATTAGTGTAATTTTGTAAATTGTTACTAACATTTAGGATTAATGAACTACTAACAATATATGGGTGTAAATTTACTCGAAATAAATGTTTCTATTCTATTCTATTCTATTCCACTCCATGAACTGTCATGCTCAGCCGTGGCAACGGGTCCCGTCAGAAAGTAAATACCTTAATGGCGTGATGATGGCCCGGTGGCGATCGATGGCGATGGCCGTTAGAGTGAACACGCTGACGTTCACACTGAGGGCCTGCACAAACGGGCAGAAGGGGCACATGAAGTGGGGCAGAAGCCATCGCTGCAGTAATGCCGCTTGAAACTGTTGGAAATATAACGTGTTATTATCATATTTTAACACCAACACACATATTTTATAAAAAATCTAGACGCAAAAAAAAACACTGAACCTATACTCGGAGAGGTCATTGGGGTCGGCTTGTGTGTTTCGGCTAATTATGACAATGATAAAACACAATTCATATAGTTCCATAAAAAACGCTTCGTATAACTGTTTCATATTAGCGGCATGCTTTCATACACACACATGACCTTCGGCACAGTGTAAAGTTTATTGTAAAGCATTGTGGTCCATTGGCAGTGACCATTTAGGGCACTTTAATTTGTAAAACAAAGTTTGAACACTGCCTAAAGTTGTCCGAATCGTTATTTGGTGTGGTGTACGAATATAGAGGAAGGTGAGTAGTAGTGAGGTGAGAGTAGATTTGGCTTGTCAGTTTGGCATTATAGCATCGAACGACCAACAGAGATTTGCTCTATTCATCCTCTGAAAACACAACACCTTGTATATGTATATATGGCTTTGAATGTGTTTATCCGTAACCAACTGATCCAGTTATAAATAGAATGGATGAGTAGCATAGATGCTTGTTTGAAAACGTTCCCTGGAATAATTGGGATGTATTCATTGACTAGCCAAGACTTAAGTCTCCTTTTTACTTTAAAGTAAAAGAATTCAAATCTGTTAAAGAATAAAGAAAATAGTAATGTCAGCAAGCACGTATACATGTAATTATTATTAACGTTATGAGACGTGGTCTCTGCTTCAAATAGGTTTCAGAAAATCACGTTTTCTATAGACTCCCATGAGGGATTGATCGCGCGGCAGCGGCGGCGGGAACTTACCCTAATCGGTAGTATCGACTACGGACTATCGCCAGCTACTGATTATTCTTCTGAATGTATTTTTTATAGTCTAGTCTTACAAAGGTCACAAAGAGATCATTTAGCTTATGGACGATTTCGCTTAGAAGCATTTTTTATTACAAACAAGATGGTCCATCAGCTGTACGTGACCAAGCCAACGCAGTCGTCTTTGTTTCAAGGATGCAATAAACGTGCGTGCTAAGCACTCTCGTTTGTAACTCGCTATAGATTGTTGTCACTGAAAAGTCTTTTGTTTTATAGGTAATGGTTTCACAGAGGTAACAATAAGTATATACATGGGCATGCCAATTTACAGTGTCTGAGTTAAGGTGCAGACGGACGGACGGACAGACGGACATGGTGAAACTATAAAGGTTGCTTGTTAACTTCGATACGCAAAAACGTGAGTAGTTATACATTAAGATTGATCACGAAAACCAGAGAAAACAATGGAAGCCTTTAGAACTTATTCCACTTCCTCCTTATTACTGACCTACATGGGTGTATTCAGACAACAATGTTTGCAACTTATTGTCCCTTACCATTCTGCCCTCCAAAGCAAATTAGCAGTATCCCAAAATCAATAACCAAAGCATTATTAGTTCTCTACTCTTAGTAATAAGGTTGATATTGCTACAAGAGATTTATCCGACATACTGCTAATTGGCTTAGGAGGACAGCATTAGTGTGTCACTCGCGCGGTCTAGCTGTCACTCCCGTATTGGCTTGGAATAGCATTAGTTATCGTAACGCCGCTCCATATTCGTGCACGATGCTTAAATCATCTTTTATAATTGTAACAGGGTGATAAACACGACAATCTAGCCTAACACGGCAATAGAGACAGAACAAAGCGCCAGCAGCGTGAAGACATTGTGGAAAATAAATGTATCTGTATTAACTTAACTTTTAACTTGACATTTTTATTAATTTAAATATTATTACTACTGGGACCTGTACATCCCTGTGACATTTAAATTAGATAGCTTAAGTTTAGTATTTTAATAAGTTATTTATTTTAAAAAAATGGCTTACTGTTGAGTTTCTTGCGGCGCTTCTTCTCAACAATGGTCTCTTGAAGCGCTGGTAGATTCAGACTTGTAAAAGTGCCTACAGGGCCTACTTACAGAATAAATGATTTGATTTTTGATTTGATTTAACAATTTGTATTTAATTTTAGTGCTATAATCATTAGAGACAACCTTTGCACATAAATTATTTCATCAGCATTTAAATTTAAATTTATTTTAAATTGGTTTATTAGGATCTTGTTTTATTGGATCAAACGTACTCTGCAAGTAGTAAAAATCTGAAAATATCTTAAATTGAAAGCACATACATGTAACGAACTTAAAAGAAAAACTATCATGACATGACTAATGTAAGTAGACTTGATTGCTTCCTGAGATACAGGCAATTGGAGTGTTTATACATACCTACTAAAAATTATCTAAGGCAGAACCAAATAACTTTAAATAAAAACTTTGTTCTTACTTGTTATTTTTTGAGATAGTTTATTTTGGGTTTGTAGTACCGGCTTCCGATATGCTCTTACCCGGTTTTTAACTATGTCTTTGCGTTACATTATAGATACAGTCAACCATTTTGATTTCTAAGCTACTATAGCCAAATCATAAGGAGTCTCTTACGTTTTGGTTGACAGTCACTTTAACATAAGTAGGTAGCCCAAGTGGCCTGGAAATCAAATTGGTTGACTTTACATATAATGTAAATAAATGATGTATGTTCTAATTAATTAAGAATCCTGAACTCTAGTTTTATACTTACAAGTAATTCTCGTAAATATCTGTGTAAGCCGGTACGAGCCGTCCCTAAATTCCCTAGGGAAAACTAATTAAGAACATTACTTAAGACCTTTCCTAGAGGTGTTGGATAGTCCCACAGGCAAATAACCTATATCTACCTACCATAATAATTTAGGTAGGTATATTTTTTTACAAATAGACGTTCGCGTTCAAAATTTAAATTGACTGATTGATTAATAAATTGATTGATTGAGCTATACGAGTTCACTTGCAGTACGAAATTTGCATTTAATTATAATGCTTTAATATCTGCATAATTTCACTGCTTTGCTGTATTTAGATTACCCGATAAACAAGATCCAGATTTTCTTTATTCCCTACCCGAATAGGTATTAGAGTAATAGCATGAAAATCCTATCGGATCATGCTCACGGAACTAAAGGTTGCGTCAAAGAAAAACTGGATTCAAGATCAAAACGAGGGTTTTTTAATTTATTTTAGAAAACGGAACCTAACCTCAAAATTAACCTGTCTCTGCTGTAAGGTTCATGGCTAGTTTGGTAGGTACAGTGTCACTTTGGGCCCGCAATTTGTACACATGCTTGAAAATTACTACAATATGCTTAGGTACCAATGACAACAATATAAATACCTACGCGTATTTCTAACATAAGGTAGCACACTTCAGCCAAAAGATTCATTTTTTATTCACAAAATACGGATAACGATGTGAACCCATTAATCAGTCAATGATAGATAACGTTCAAATGGTATTCATATGTCTAATTGTATATAATATACTGTTTACATAATTTTTAGGCTTTCGAACTCAACATGAGTAAGAATTCCTTTATTAAGAAGAAAATAATAAGTTTCCATCCAGGTTCGTCTGTCTGTCTGTATGGCGCACTCGTTGCTTTTATACAAGAGTGTAGCATCTCAAAATAAGTAGCTGTTGCATTTAAATTCAGAACACGTTCTACTTAAAGTTTTCTTTTAAACGTCATCATTTTTTGAGTTGTAGCAGTATTGTATAAAAGCAGCGAATTACTTTATCTCAGAACTCCCATACAAGTAAAATAAATACCGTTTATACAAACAAAAATCGTTTTTGGGCAGTCGTGTAAAAATTTGTTCATACCTACATGTTGTTTTTTGAGGTAGTTTTTCGTGTTTGTCATTACGGGTTTGGAACCCCACACTGAGCATGGTCCGACATGCTCCTGCCTAGTTTTTTACTTAATTTGTAAATAAAATAGCCATTGCCCATTAAATAAAATAGACTATATTGGTAGAAAAGAAAAAACAAACAAATCCAATAAATAGTTTTGATTTGATCCTGTTACAAAGTTTACCCGTCTCTAACACCAATGTTATTAATCAGCTGAAATGGTTCGGTCGATGAGTTTTTAATTACGTTTTCGTGCATGCGTTGTAACTTTAGTCGCAGATTTAATCGACGAAGCAGCTCGTTCACAGTAGTACCAAACTCCACCCAACTCAAACTTATGCCTTCAACCACGACACACGGGACCATTTAAGCTTACCGCCGGTAAATAATTTATTTACTAATTCATAGGATTGTTTAAGAGAAACAATGCCCACAGTAGGTACACAGAATAGGTAGTAGAAGTAGAAGTAGGTACCTAATGATCACGAAAGTTAAATAAAACCTCCCACTGTAACAAACGATAAACAGCAAAAAAGATACGAGTTTTTGTAGGTATTCACATTTACACACGTTAGATTGTCAGTGATAGAATACAAATAGTGTAAATTAAAAATAAATAAGTAGTGTTTATAGGACATTTGGCGAATATGACACTGATCTAAATTTAGTGAACGCCAATCATCGCCAATATATATTTTAATCGTGTTAGCACAGATTTAGTGCAGTGTTCACCAACAATTAAACGGACGGTTAGCGGTTTGACGGTTGTCAAATGTATTGACTAACGGTTGATTAAGACTTAACCACCTGTTAAATTGGTTGGTGAACTCGGCCCTTAAGTGTTAAATAAATAAGTGATAGTTATAATGAAAGACGCATCGCGTCAAACAGCGGCTTTATTACCGTCTTCGTAATAGTGTCAGAGTTGTATATGTACAATTAGTTCCAATTTAAACTACAGCGTAGCTATCATTCGCTCAGTACTTTCCGAGCAGTCTTGAGGCCCAAAATCGAAGTTTGAAGTGTTGAAGTTTGTGTTATTTCCATCGGTTTTTAATGATTTCACCTCGATAAGTAAAAGCGAAGAGATATTTTTAATTTTAAATTTAGTGTCCCGGATCCAGATTTTAAAAATAAATAATCTCACACATTTTACTCCAATCCGATTATCCTGAAGGTATTGTGAAGGTTCGCTGCTTGTAGCGTGTGCTGACTACATCTAAGTTATACTGGCTGGCTATTACGTTAGTAATATTTACATGTCTTCTAGAATGTTTCAGGAAGGATTCTGTTTTGTAAAAAAAAAGTCAGTCGCTTACGGTTTTAATTTAGGAAGTCGCAAAAAAGTACGCGAAAGTATAGGTACTGAGTTATTATTTCAAGAGTGAATCAAGTTAGAAGAAATATGCCGGCACTGCGGGCATCCCACATTATATTGGTTTGTTGCAACACTTGTCATATTTTCCGGGAACGATTCGCATTAGCTCTTACTTTTTTTTATATAAAATTCCCGTTTAAAATCCTCACTCTGATAGCAAGATTATGGGAAAAAATACGAATTGAAATACTGGAGAACCGAATATTCATTTGTCTGAATCTTCATTTTTCCGAAAGCTTTGTTACGCTGGAGCTATGTTAGATTATTTAATCTCGCATAATTTAATTGTCATATTTAGGTTACGTTTAATTTATAAGTGACATCAAAACGTTAAGACTTCTAACGAAAAAGAAAGAGAAAAAATGCGTTCAGAATTATGAAAATTTTGAATTTTGATCAATTTGTAATTATGAATCGTCGGAATTACCTATGTAGTACTCGAAGTACTATTATTACCGTGAAGCGTGGGACGTATCAGAATAAAGAATGGCTATGACGCTTCCGACAAAAATACGTTTTTTAGCTTCACGTTCAACAAATTGATATCAATTCACAGCAAAGTTTGCGACAGCCTTTGATACATCCATGTTTACGATTTGGGTGGATACCGTTTACGTATCATCAATCGATCTCTTTGTAATAATAAGTTTAGAGAGCGGTGTGTTTATGGAACTATACGAAAGCGTGAACGTGAAAATAATTCAAATAAAACATTTATGCTTCGGCTAAAATATACATACACTAAGTGCACATAACAGTCGCTCAAAAATTTATAACTATTGTTAACTATGTTACCGAAAATTATTGCAAGTAAAAAAGGTCACAATCGGCTCGCAAGAATTAATAAAACGGGCCAGTGAAGCAAAATAAAAGCTTTTCAAATTAATCCAATGAAACAGAAAATTCCAAAGATAATTTTAATCCTAGTAACGTTCTCAAAGGCAACGATAAAAATACGTGATTCCTTAGGGGACCAAAATTACAACTTTTAGCATTAGAGTTTTTCTAGACTTCTGTTTTAGTACCAAACGCACACGGCACTGATGGCATCGATCGTTGTATTCGAATAAATCGGTTAAAACTAGACGTTTAACTGCCGGCAGCCGGAACATCGATAAAACCTATTGTCTTCTAAACACAGCAATATAATTAGTGTACAAAATCAAAATCAAAGGGATTTCATGTTTAGCTTTGCATTTCAGCTCCTTTGTATGTGCAACATAAAAAAGGCAAATTAAAAAAAAAACTACGGCATCCATGACAAACAGATGGGTTCTGCCAATCGAATGGCAGTACAACATCGATATATCCATAATATCTGTGTCTGTCTTTTGTAAATTGAGCAAATAATATAAACCTTCGTCGAAATCTATCAAAATTTATGGAATTGACTTAGAGTAGGTACCGCCCGACTGCGTCAATCCTATACTTATTATCTAGCTCCTACTATTTGTTAACGTTCGCAAAATACATTTTAGGCCCACTAGACTTGAGATTCTTGAGACCAGTCTGCTCTTTCGCTAAGAGGAAAGATAAAGGTCAAATGGTCAAATTACTTCCTTGATTATCCTACAGTCGGTCAGGAAAAAATGTTTTATTTTTCATTTGCGTTTGCCAAAGAACTCGCCTTTGTTGTGGATAGGAACAACCGCAGCGAAAATATTTCACGCTTTGCTACGGTTACATTGTGATGGCTACTTATTCGTAGTGTAAATATTGAACCAAATGTAAAGCTTCCATCTGATTTTCACTAATACTAATTGATAAGTACCCATAAGTAGTAAATTTAATGTTTTGTTATGAATTGTTAACGTATGCAATGACTAGGAGTTATGGTATTCCTTAGTTGGACTAGGTACGAGTATGTACACTGGCAAACGAAGCGTTAAAAATGCGCGGCCCCGAAACCAAGATGGATTGAGGCTCACGTTACAAACGACTAAAAGACGACGGAAAAGTCCTTCAAATATAAGCTTAGCTATTACGACTCCGTTTACCGAAATTCAGTGGATTTATTCCCGGAAACTTGAAGTCAAAAAGGTTTTTTTCATATTGAATGCCGTGAAATGTACTCCACCTAGAGTGTAGTATAATGTAGTGTATCCCGCATAAACATTTAATTCGTTTTAATATACGAAATATGTTCAATATGTTCTTTGCAATCAGCAAAAATATATAAAGACGTAAAAAGTTTCAAAAAACAAAACTTGACAGCTTGACAGCACACCATAATGAACAAAAAGGCCAAAATAATTTTCGATAAAGCGAATGTATATCAAAAACTATTTATATACTCACTAGCTACACATAGGCGTTAGGTGGATTTTTTTAAATTAAAATGCCCTCTAATTCAAACGTCAACGTAAAACCTATTTACCTGAAATGGCACAGCGAACAATCCGATGACGATGTCCGCTAGTGCTAGATTAGCTATATAGCAGTTCGTAACGCTCTGCATGCGTCGTGAGGTGGCGACCACCCACATGACGAGGAAGTTGCCAACCACAGCCAGCACCGATATGGAGCCGTACAGGAATGACAGCAGCACTATCATCCCGGTTGGCACGTCGTATAACGTCTCTGTAACAATAAATAAATATCAGAGAACCTTACTTTAACTGACTTACTTATTTCCAAAGGCGAAAGAAAGAGATATACAGGGCGAAAGTGAGTGGAAGGGTCGGAAGGGGCCGCCCTAGGCGTACATTTTCGAATCAAATTGGAGAAATACTGGAAAAGGGCCGAGTAGTAAGTACCCGAAACCGAAGTGCGTGCATGACTCGAAGTATGAATGTGGAAGAAGCGAAAGAGACATTAAACATTAAATTGTTTTTTGTTCGATACAAAAAAATGCTTCACTTTATTAAAATAGTTCAACTACCATGACATCATACGAGTCAACCAATCAAGTGAGTTTTAAAATGTATTCATATTCGTGTTTGCAACTTTCTCCATTTGAATAATTGAATAAGGTAACTTTTACTACTAAATTGAAGTTGTTAAACTAGCTTAATCAAAGGTCTAAAACTTTTATTTCTTTGTCGTCATAGCGTAATTTAATTGTCAGTTACGACGACGTTCCGTAGTCAAACTAGGAACCCTTATAGTTTCGCCATGCCCGTCCGTCTGTCCGTCCGCAGCCTAGCTCAGAGAGTTTTAGTACTAGAAAGCTATAATTTGGCCTAAATATATGTACATATGAGTGACGTCAACAAAGTGGTAAAATTAAATGTTTTTTTTTGTGTACCTCCCCGACACGTAACGTAGCGATGTATTTTTTTTCTCGTCTACCCCGTGAACCCCTTGTAAACGCTCATATAACGAATTTTAAAGCAACTCGACTAAGTAGACTTCATTGGTTCTTGAGTTACAAACGGTTTAAATGTTTATACCTACCAAAATCATATTTACAGTGTTGGTAAACTGACCGCGACCTATGGCAAAGTTAAGTTTGTCGCAAGGTCTAAATTGTTTGTAGTAACTGCTTCGCAACGCAACCCTACACTGAGCATGGACCGACATGCTCTTGCCCGGTTTTTTCAAGCATCGCATGATACAAACATCATTTAATATATGCTTATTATATGCTTTATCTTCGAAACGGTTAAACGGTTAGTCCTTGTACATTACGAGTATTGAAACATGTGTTGTACTTAACCATATTACCAATACAATTTTTATGAAATCACAAAGTTAAAGGTAAAATACCTACGTTTGTATCGAACTGGAGGACGAAGGTTGCTCGGTAGGGTAGCGATAATTAATGGAAATTGAAATGATTACTGACGCAATGCGCAATAATAAATGGCAGACAACTCAAAAAGATAATGACACCAAAAAGATGTAAAAATAATTTAGAAACCAATGTTGTGGTAATTTGCTACTCTTTGAGTTTTACAATCCTTAGATAAGCTTTTTTACCTTCAGGGTACAAAGTTATAGTAAGTGGGTGATATCAAAGGATGAAACGGGGTTCTTGTAAGAGCATGCAACCGCTAAACTCGTTAGTATTCACTCAGTTACAATAAATATTGTGACCTTATTAAAAGTAGCCACTTATTAACCGGTAAATATGTCCGAGAAAACACTGATAGCTTCTTTAACGAGAAATCGTATAATACACAAAGTGACAAAGAACTTCACCGGGAGGGTGATCGTGTTATGGTCGTCGTGACTGAAAACATAATTTTTGAGACGGAGCACTGGGAATAGTTATTCAGCTAAGATTTCAACTACCTAACTAGTCATCGTAGGCATCAGAAAGAACAACAAAGCTTCTGAAGTGATTGCTAAAATTGCAGCTGAATCAGAGCTTTTACAATGCCGAGAAGTATTAATTGTGAAGAGTATTATTAAACGGGATATGGTAGGTACTTACCCAATGTACTGTTTGTGCCATTTTGTCCTAAATATTCTTCAATTAACATGCTTCTTGACCAATCAGCATCGTCATCTTGAGTTGTACTTGTTGTGCTGTAACAAAATAATGGTTTTACTGCTATACTTATCAACAATGTCTGATTAATTAATAATGTTATAAAATGTAATGTAAATTAGAGAGCAAAAGACATATTAAAATCACATATAAAATTCACATTTTTAGTTTTAGTTTCACTATTTGCTAGCTATATATTGTAATAAGATTTTTGAGGTTTTTCACACTTGACAAATTTTTAATGTTTTCGATAAAATTGAGCTATTTACTCGTAAGAACACATTTAAGACTTCAATAATCAAATCAGGCAAACATTTTCAAAATTGCTGTTTTACAAGGACAGACAGTCTTTCATTACGCTGGTGTACCATTACCTTTATTGGCAAAGTCTAATTGATTAATCTTTAATCGATTATTTTGCCGATGTTACTAGACTTCACAAGTACCTATTAACTACTAGTTAAACAGTTTGCGTTTCGATTGGGTCATAAAAGGCATCTTTGTGGTGTAAATACGTAGTTGACGTATTGTTTGTGCATCACCTGACGCGCAAATATTCGTCACAACTTACTAATTTGACGATAGCGGTCGTCGTACGGGCTTTACTCTAATTTTATTTATCCCGTCTTGCTTCTATATCATTAATCATATTACCTATTGACGATACAGTAACTCTCGCTGTCAGGTGAATCAGAGCTACCATAACGTAAAAGAATATAATTACAATATAAAAGAAAAACACGGGCATGCAATGCTAAAATAACATCTTCGTTGTGTGTTGATACACCATTAATATGTTCTAACAATAATGTCACTCAAATGTGCGAAGGGTATTCAAAGATATCATTTTACGTCGATAATTAAGATGTTTTTTTTTTATAAACACGTATGACAGCTTTTGTCTTGCTTTTTTGGCTATAAAAAGACCGGTCAAGTGCGAGTCGGACCCGCGCACCGAGGTTTCCATATTTAAGACAATATAATTGGAAAACGAAAAAGAAAGTACTTATTTGGTTGTGAACTTTAATTTCTATGCAATAAGATCCATTTTGAGTAGCCTACATTTTAAAACAAATTTTTAAAGTTTTTTGATGATAATTTCCAAAACTGTGAAATTTTACAACTTTTTTTTATTTTTGCGTAAATTATCTTTAAATCAGGAACCTTTCAGATTTTATGGTCCATAAACTTCGGAGATAAGGGAGGATCGGTCATTTTTTGTAAATTACAAAAAGTAGGTCACGGAAAATTATATACAAATATATTTTTACATACATACATACCTTTACGCCTGTCATCCCAGAGTGGGGTAGGCAGAGCTACAGAATTACCTACAACTTTAAAAACTTGTTGATAATTCAGTAGCCACAAATATATTTTTAATGTGCAGTTTGGGCCCTTTCATAATTTGACATCCTGTTTGCTATAATCAAATCACTTTAATTTTTCAACCCCCATTCTAGACCCTTTTTCAATTATTTAGAATAATAATTTCATATTGTTTTTATTAAAAATAGATAGATTGAAGTTATACGGCTGAAAAACAGTAAAATTTGACATTGTTGGATAATTTGCTTGCCCGCATCTATTTTTCAGAGCTTCTATAGTTTCAGGGAAAAACTCCTGTGACATACAGACGGAGAGACAGACACCGAAGTCTCACCATAAGACTTAATTTCTTATAATTTTGGCACGGAACCCTAATAAAAATCGAGTTTAATTGTGATTAATTGTATTAGATACCTATTCATCAAGGTATTAGCGGAGGCGTTATTCTCCTGGGAGCGAAGCTAAGCTAATATATTATTAAAATTATTTTATAATTAATTAACATTAAGAAATGACTTTCATTTAACTTCAAAAACTGGTCCAAACTGAGCTATAACATTTTTTTTTTTTAAAAGAAACCTTTACAAAACCTAAAACTTTTTAATATTAATTACTTCAATAAAAAAGTCTTGTGATACTTCTCAGCAGCAGTCTCCTTTTGTAAAGTATATTTATGACGTTAAAATACCCATGTCGACTAATTACTAAATGCTTAAACATATTTTATAGTAAAATTCAAACAGCTGGCTGATACTTTAGTTTGACGATAGCTGTTGTCATGTAATTCGTAATGAAAATAATGCTGCGGCCCTAAACAAGATGGTTAACGCCAACGTAAATATTTTCGAAAACTGTCAAAATGTATGGAATTGACATAAGCGCTCGACGTGATCGTCTGGCAGCCTACGTCATTTTTTCAATAACGATAACAAGTTGCAGAATGCATCTTGGCTAGGACTGTTTGTTGTTAATTGATCTTCACAACGACTATTATTCTTGTTATTATTATCATTAATCATTCTTCTTTTAAGTAATATCTGGATAAAATATAATGATTTGTCTGGTAACGTTTCCCAAGAGGTGCATGCAACAAGTCGGCACGAATATTGATTGTTAAAACATATGATTAGACTTATCACATCCCTTACCTACCAATAAATATGTAATGTGTGAGGTAAGTGTTATATTATAAATGCTGTGTAAATTGAAGTCTAGGTCAATATACTCATGAATTGCGATTATTTGTTAACTTTACCTTGACAACAGATCACAGACATTAAAACTGACCAAGGGCAAGCACAATATTAACATCGAACCAAAAACGCGTAAAGTAGGTAACGTTTTAACATGAACTTTATTTTAATTTTATTATTCGTTGTTATAACGGCACCAGAAACTCATAACTCGTATAGATGAATTAGCGAGAGCGTGGAATTGCATTTGTAGTGGTTGTACGGTTCGCAGGAAAATGAGAATAACTTAAGTATTTCTCTTAATTTAATAAAATTACATACTTCTTAACAAGTAAAACAATAGTCAGTCTGTTTTGGCTTTCATTCGCTATTATTTCATTCTTCACCTGAGCTGTCACAAGTATTGAAAATAATATTATGATCTGTAATTCGATTCGTTTCCCCTTCTTGACATCTATATTTATTTTCTTCACTTTCGACATGGCGACAAATATTTTCCCAGTCCTCAGCAGTAATAGTATTAATTCTTTCAGTTGCGAAATTCATAATGCCTTGCATGTTTAATGAAACGATTCTTTTCGCTACAAATCCTTTAACCATAGACCAAATATTTTCGATCGGATTGAATGTCGGGTGATACGGTGGCAATCGCAGAACTGAATGACCATGTTCTTTTAAAATTGCATCTATGTGGTACCTACTCACTAAATCGCTCTTTATTTTGGTTTATCATTGATATGTCGTGTTCTGACAACCAATCCATCATTTCTTGCTTACGAGAATTTGACGTTGGAGCACGATTCAAAAGTGTGTTGTGATAGGAGGCATTATCTACGATAAGTGCGCTATTAGGTTTAAGGATAGGTATTAATTTTTCTTTTAACCATTTCTCATAGTTGACAAAGTTCATCTGGTCATGATAATATCCCGTTTTTTGGTTTGTCTTAAACATTAACAAAGCGTTAGGAATAAAACCATAATTTCCTCCTGCGTGCACTATTATAATATAAACCTCTGGCCTGTACTGATCTGTTTTTCGACACCTAATTCTGTTTCATCGGTCCAAGCTTGACCGGACATGTTCGAAGTATGGATGTAAGTTTCATCAGTATAAACTATTGGTCTACCTTGAGACCTATATTATTCTTAGTAGTCATATTTTCTGTCTTTCCATTAATATTTTTCGATTGTCCTCAGTCTTTTCTTTATTTCTTTATTTGTTGCCGTAAGATAGAAATGCTGAATTTGTAATCAATATCGGTTTTTAACACAGAGTGGAGTGTGGAGTGCCTTTAAAGTTGGGAAATGCTTATGGGACAGATAAAAAATATACATAGTTCTCCGGATCACCTCTTGATCAAAATCGTCTACTGCCGATGACGGACAAGAACGTAACTTTTTCTTACTTGGAGAGGTGAATATTTTTCTTACTTTGAATTTGTCACTCTTACTTTCAGACAAAATATTATAAACAATCAAGAGAGAAACACCTGTAGCTTTTTAACTTTTAACCAAAAAATGATTTAAAAAAAATGAAATTAATAAGCAGTTATTTTGGCTCAATCCCAACTCAATTGAGAATGCACGCCCTGAATGGTGGTTTGTGAGTCGAGTGAAGATTTTTTTTTCTGGAAAATACGAGGGTGGATTGAAAAGTTCTGAGCCTGGTAAAAAAAAGTAACGGTCTTACTTTTTATAACAATTTTATTTTTCGACATATTCTCCATGAAGGTACTTAGTCCACCTCGCCTCCAACTTCATTATCCCATCAAAAAAAAAGAATCGCTGAGGTCGTTAAAATATGAGTCTACTGCTTCTTGTACCTCCATATTTGTCGAAAATCTTTGTCCTCCCAAGTGTTTTTTGAGGTTTGGGAAGAGATGATAATCGGAAGGAGCTAGATCCGGCGAGTAAGGGGGATGCGGCAGCACTACAAATCCACAATCATATATTTGTGCCATTGATTTCGCCGAAGTGTGAACGCGAGCGTTGTCTTGGTGAAACAGTACTTTTTTCGACCGTATTCGGGTTCCCTTTATTTTAATTTCCTCACGCAGACGACGTAAAAGAGCACAATAGTAGTCCGAATTTATTGTTTTGCCCTTTTCGAGATAGTCTATCATGATATTCATGATAACCCCCCTGCAATCCCAGAAAAGTGAGGCCATTACCTTATTAGCTGACAAAATGACCTTGGCTTTTTGGGTGGTGGTGAACCTGGTCTGTTCCATTGCCTGGATTGTTCTTTCGATTCTGGTGTACTGTGGTGGACTTATGTCTCGTCCATAGTTATAAAACGATTGAGAAAATCTTCGGAGTCACGTTGAAACATACATAAACAATCTTGGGAAATTGTAACACGTACTCGTTTGTTCTCGACTGAAAGCAGTCTAGGCACCCACCTGGTTGACACCTTAGAAAATCCAAGAACATCGGTGATGATGTTCTGTGCCCGCTCATAAGAAATACCCATTGCTTCCGCTATCTCCACAATCTTCAATCGCCCATCCTTCATTATCGCATCTAATATATTATTGACATTTTCGTCCGTAGTAGCCGTCAACGGCCGCCCACTCCTAGGCTCGTCTTGAACAGTCTCCCGGCCACGTTTGAAATCAGCTACCCATCTTTTTATGGTAGCATACGATGGAGCAGATTGCCCTAATGTTTGATTCATATCTTCAAATATTTGTTTTGGTGTTAACCCCTTCTTTTGCAAATATTTTATGACAGAACGGTGCTCAATTTTATCCGTTACTTGAAAAATCAGTGACCTTATGTAGCAGTTCCAGCATAAAATGCAAAATTGTGACAGGAAAAAAACAAAAGATGGTGCATAATTGCGACTAAATATGGCACTTTGACCTGCCAGTATTTATTTGTTTTTATTTTATTATATTCAACCTTAGGCTCAGAACTTTTCAATGCACCCTCGTACGTTGTTAAAATGTTGAAACTCATTATTTTAAGGGCTTGCATGCTTAGCTTACTTGCTTTAGGTACCCGTCGAGAGAGCATGCTCGTATGACTTCGTTCACTCGACCGACCGTTCGAAAGAGAGACGTTTTGAAGAGAATGGGCCTCCGTACACGTAAAGTTCGGACCGCGGGAAACTCCACGCGCCGTTCCAATCGTCGTAACGAACCGTATCTACGTGTAAACGCAACTGTAATAGTAAAATAGTAAAAAAATTACGGCTCGAAGCGACGATTGAAACGGCGCGTGGCGTTTCCCGCGATCCGAATATAAGGTGTAAAGGCCGCTAATAACACTCAAGTATGATGGATGATGGAGAGGCACGTTGACCGGATAAACTTTTCAATCGCAAATAGGATTATGAAAATTTAGATTAGCTGTTTTTAATAGTGTGCTACTTATAGTGATAAAAGTTTATTATTGTTGCCAAATACCCTGACATAAAAACTTCTTTTTTTTCACTTGTCTGATGCTGTTCTAAGGTAGGAAGTGCGGCGGTTTTTACTAGGCAGGTCCTAAGTGCGTAAGTATCGCTGTTTAAGCGGCACTAACAAACGCTGCATATTAAAGAAGCCTTTCGTTCAAAAAAAATCTACTCAAAAAAACAATTGACTTTTGAATTTAGTCGTATACTATCGTGATACTGAGCACTCGGTCTCTTTACTACGCAAACTTTTTTTTTTATTTCTACATAAGTGTAGTTGCCGGGTTAGTATAGTGCCACTCCATGTCTTCCCGTGGATGTCGTAAGAAGCGACTAAGGGAATATACCTAGGCTTGTAGTATTGTTAGGCGATGGTCTTGCAACCCGTCACTCATATGCTGGTGAACATCTTAGCCTATTTGTGCAAATTGTGGTTACTGAATTATACAACTTTTTAAGTTGTAATTCTATAGCTCTGCCTAGCCCACTCTGGGATTACAGGCGTGAAGGTATGTATGTATGTATGTACATAAGTGTAGAATTTTAGGTAGACCAATTTCAGATAAAAAGGGTACCTCTAGTACAAGTGCAGTTTGTCGCTTGTCGTCTAGTGCGTCGTTCTTTGCAGACTTTACCAATTATTTTATCGAAACCTTTTAACGAACGTTATACATTACCGACAATTTTCATTGCATCGAAATAAATTTCTTGCCCCAGCATGAGTTATTTTGGTAGTCGCAAGTCAAACCTTATTACCCACGTAATTAATGTTTCAGATATCCTGAAAACATTATGGTTTCAGCGGAAAATGGCATTCGATGAAATTAAATTCCATTAAATTTTAAATGATACAATGATGAAGTGAAATTGAATAAAATTAGTAACTTTGCAGACTAGATATAGAGAGGGGTTATAGAGCTGGAAACGAGTCGCGGGCACTTGTGTTAAATGCCCAGTGAGGCTAGAAAACTGTTCGTTTTGCGAAAACTGACAAAATGTATGCAATTGACGTAGGCGCTCGACGCGTCTGACAGCTAACGATGAAGAGCGCCGAATGCATTTTGTATATTTAAGGCGTCAGTTAGACTACACGGTCAGTTTTACGAGTCCAACTGGCAGCTCCACAATATCCGCTAGTGCGCAGGGATCGCAGGCGAACCTTAACTTTAAAGTCTCGTCATAGTCATCATTACATCAACGTCATATTTACATACATGCTCGAGCGGAAACGGGGGCGGCGCCGGAAACGGCGCCCGCGGGCCTCTCGTGGGTTCATTGGGACCCAATTATTTGGGAAATCTATGGAAGTAATCTGGTGAATGTTTATCTAATAAGTGGTGTTTTAATTTTTTTCACAAATTCCTATAAAATAGCAATGCCATTTATGACATCTAAATATATAAAACTCAAAGGTGACTGACTGACTGACTGACTGACATAGTGATCTATCAACGCACAGCCCAAACCACTGGACGGATCGGGCTGAAATTTGGCATGCAGGTAGATGTTATGACGTAGGAATCCGCTAAGAAAGGATTTTGATAAATTTTACCCCCAAGGGGATAAAATAGGGGATGAAAGTTTGTATGAAAGTTTGTCAATTTTAAACTGATCGGGCACTTTGCATGCATATAGCTACTATGATATAGGCATCCTCTAAAAAGGATTTTGATAAATTCCACCCCTCTGATGATTTAAAGTCTCGTCATTATATCGAGTAAGTACCGTTATCGTAACGTCAACGAGAAATGTGTATGGTGGACTGGACTGTGTGGATAGCCTATAAAAGAATAAAATAGTTTACGCTTTTGAATATTTGGAGCAATTTTCTAAAACTTGCTCCCAATGAGTGTTTTAACTGATTTCGAGAAAAATGTATTTTTTAATCTCACCGGTAGTGAATAAAATTTGCCCACTCGTACCTAAATAAAATCGCCGTGTTATTTAATTTAAAAAAATCGATTAGGGCTTCAATTCTAGGCGGTAATAACCGTATCTTCTTTCACCTGTTATGGTATTGTTTTTACTTCGGTCGCCACTACTGTCACGTAAATAAGAGCTATCAAAACGAAGACAATACAATAACAAGACAAAGATGATATGGTTTTTACCGGCTAAAATCTCGGCCCAGTAAGATTCAATACCAGGAGCCAAAAAGAAAACTAAAAGTATTCCGTATAAATAATTTAGGATAAACACACATGCTCATCTTATCTTATTTGGCACAAACATAAATTCTCCCTCACGCGCTTAAAAACAAAGTCTGTTTTGACATTGAGTTTTTAAGTAACCTAACTAAATACGTGTTATCTTTTAAATGTATGCCTTTCCTTATTTAGGTAAACGGTGATATCTTCTGACGAGCAATTATTGACAATAGACAAGTATAACATCTTCATTTTCATGTAAAACAAACAACATTGTTTTCAGCAATATCGTGTTCATATTGAATTGAATTAGTCGAATATAAAGGATTTTTCACATGACCTGCCACAAATACATACAAGTTCCTAGTTTGAAATTCGAACTAAATTTTAAAAAGGGTGACAATCACATGGTATTGATAAACTTGAGCACATTCGCTAGAATGCTCGCGCGTCGCCGAAATTGGTTGTTCGAAATGAACGCTCACTTCGGCGGGCATTTTAGCAAATGCTCGAGTAAATACTCAAGTATATCACTTATAGCTGTCATTAGTTTTGTTCTTTTCCTATATAGCATCGCATTCCCTTATTAAACGACCTATAATTGTACTCATCTCAGTGAGATAAAATTCCAGAGGTTCTTTGCTACTCGGTAAAACAATATTACTTTTGACATGGTATCGTATTGTTTTGATCTCGGCCGTCATTACTATCAAATAAATAAGAGCTATCATAACTTTGACAATACGATTACATGTCAAAAGCAATATGGTTTTACAGAGTAAAATATAGATATTGTCGGTGATACTGCAAAAACGCGTAAGTAACAAATTTATGATAAAGCAAAATAAACCTTACTGTCTTGATAAAAAAGTGCATTTTGCTCCTTAATTAAAATGTTACTTACGCGGATTTGCAGTAGCACCGACGATATGGTTAGACATAAGAAGAACTGAGCTCCGCCATTTTCATTAACCAACTAGCGACCAGCCCTCGCCTCGCTTCGGTTTATGGGTCAATCAACTTTTCTTTGTAGCTCGTTGCCATGGTGACGTCTCCTGGGTCACTCCTTAAAACTATGATTTCAAAGGATATAAGTCCACAAAAAAACTGTTATATTGGCAATTACACCCCCATTCTTTTATGGCCTTTGTCCTGAGTGTGCTGAAAGTATATATTATAACATTTTTTCTAAGAAACTTTATCACTGTTGTCTCCTGGCTTACGGGACAGAATAACAACAACAAAAAGTTGATTCACCCTTATATGAGTTGTGAGTGAGTACATAAACCAGAATTTATACATAAAAACCTTCCCCTTGAATCATTGTATCTATTTATTGCTGAAAACTGCATTTAAATCCGTTGCGTAGCTTAAAAGATCCAAAGCGAAAAGACAAAAAGACTTTATTAGAAAACATAACTTGGTTTTTACTCTCGTGGAATTAACCGACGTTGCAGGTGCTTTCGCGATGGATAAGATCGCCATAAACATTTAGAACGGCCCGTTTATTGACTTTTAAGTACTATATTTTTTAAGCCTTTAATCCTTTCATGCCCTAAATAAAAACGTAATCTATGTTTCAAAAGTAACTAAGATATTTAAAGTGTAGGGTTTAGTTTATAAGTACAGGGTTTATACATAATTACATATTTTTCTATGTCCTACTAGTTTTATATAATATTTGTGTAATATAATATAGGCAGAACATAGAGGTCGCTTATCCTAATCTAAGAACTATTATATATATTACCCATGTTTCACACAATAAATTACTTACTTACTTATTTGGTATTATAGAGATATTTTAAATTACCACAGTTAAAACAAAGAGAGCTAATAAGGTATGGGCTTATTAACTAATCTGAGTAGTTTAAATCTGATTGGATAAATTTTGTTCTTATAACAAAATCTTTCTGGTAAGATATATCTACAAATGCAACTCAGAGGCATCGCGTGGAATATAATTTATGCGGAAAGCGACTCTGAAGCTACGAACCAGATATCAAGTTTCCCAATAACCGAACTCATTAGAGGGATTAACATCGCGTCCTGCCAAACTTTGATCGTCAACGCACACAATGTTGTCAATATACGCAAAACCATCATCCATAAAATAAGCATATGGACAGCGGACTATAAAATGAAAAAGACGTAGATATGACCTTTATTTATTTAAGGCCTTTAATGAGTTAGAAAGGGATGTCATTATCAGTATTCTTTCGTTATTTGGTCGGTCGTCACATGGTTTAAATAGATCTGTCTCTGTCGGATTTGCATCTGTAAGGCCCAAATAAATTCAAGAAAAGTCCATTCGCAGAGTCAATGTTGAATTTGACGTTGATTGAGAGCGCTAGTGACCGTGACAATGAAAGGGAAAGCGGCTTAGTTTTTGTTCCATTTCCTCTTAAGAAATACTTACTTTAAAAAGTAAAGAAGAAAAGCTGTTATAAGTTTATGTTATAAATAGCCTGATGCTAGTACTTGTAGAAACCCGTATGATTATATATTCGGGTGCCATTCGACTGACCTAAAATGTTATGCGTTAAAATATTTTGGTCGAATTTTTTTCCTTTAATATTTAATGGCATACTTCTTTTTTTGCATAAAGATTTTTTTGCACACATATTTTTTGTTCTGAAGCACTTTTGGTCTAAAATTGTTTTTTCTAAAAAAAATATTGCTAAAAGGCTAAATCCATAACTAATATTGTTCTGTCGAAGCCCTTCGCCTCACGGTCAACGTTATACCAAAATATCATTTGACAAAAAGTAATTCCAAACAAATATTATACTAAACAATTTGATGATAAAACAATATTATGCAAAACAATTTCGATCAAACTATTTTTGACATTTAAATCATTTGACGAAACGATGGTATGCAAAAAAACATTAAGCAAAATAAAAATAGGCCAAACAATTTAAGACCAGACCGATATACACCCATTATATTCAGCAGTATCATACTTAATATGTGCTATCTATGGCGTCAGCGTCACAGTCTACTCGAGTAGAGGCTTCGCCCTTGAGAGGGCATATAAAAACGCGGTAAAAACCGCACCCCATAAGGGCAACAAAGTCATAACCTAATGAACAAACTAAAGGTCGGTTTCTTTGCCGTATAAACTATATGTAGGTTTAATCGCTTATGTGGCAGCAATATTAGGTCATATTCGACTTAAACTCATAATGCACCTATTTTACAAAATATTCGCGACAAATTCTTGGTTTAAAATGAAGGGTACCCTATTCGAAGGAAATATTAAAATTTAAAGGAGTCAAAATATTACACTCAAACTCTAAACTCATTTCTAGATGAAAGAGAGTGTATTTACTGGCGTACAAAATTGGAGATGAAATTTTTAAATTACATCCACATCTTATCCGAAATAATTAAAACCGAGAAGGAAACGTGAATTTGTAATCCTCCCACTTTGACTTAAATGAAATTAATCATTTCCGCATCCGAGGTTGTTGAATTATTTAAAAAATTAAAATGCAATTAGTTAATGTAGTTAATCTTTGCAATAAGTAATGACAAAGTAGAGGATATAACAAAAAGAAAAGCTTACCAAAGTACGCCTCAAGGTTTATGATATAAATATTAGTTTTTTCATGTTTGCAAAAATTTAGTCCTGTGCACAGATAGATAATAATGCTTCTGACCCATTCGTCTAGATATGACATAGCATCATCATCATCATTCTTTTACGCATCATGTCTTTTTCTTCCATACTTCTCTATTAGTCGTCATCTCGGTAGTCACTCCCTTTCTAGCCACATCATCTTTCATACATTCCATCCATCGTTTTTTGAGTCTTTCCCTACTCCACATTCTGCCATCCACATTCATATTCAAAATTCTTTCCTAACCATATTTTCCTCATTCCTCCACATCACGTGTCCATACCATGACAACTGATTTCCACACAACTTTTCAGTCATCGGTATCACTTTCAGACTTCCTCTTATATCTTATGCTGTTAGAATTCTCATTTGAGCTGCATGCGATTGCTTTTTATTCATCCCTTTCGTGGCTCAACATTCTGACCCATACAAAATAGCAGGTCTCACCATTGTTTTATAATCTCCAATCTGGTCTGGATCTCAGGTCCATCTTCACCAACAAGAACAATGTCGTCGGCGCGTTTATAATCAACAGGAAGAGATGAATACTTCAATCCGACCCTTAGTGCAAGCCTACCGCCACCCTGAACTCTTCGGTGTTGCCAGCAGCTGACTGGACGTAGGTACAACATTGACTGTACATAGCATAACATGAATTAACTCTACATACTTTCCGGGCAAACGTATTCTCTTTGAAGGCCAACCACAAGACATTCCGAGGTACCCTATCATACGCTTTCTCCACATCAATGAACACCATGTGCAAGTTCTTGTGTGCACGTCTGTACCTCTCGCACAATTGGCGGAGTGCAAATGTGGCGCCCACTGTTCCTCGACCTGGCATAAACCCAAACTGGTTTGGGGTAATGCCACTCGCCTCTCGCAATCTTTTCTCTATTATCTTCTCCCATACCTTCATACTATGGGATATGAGATTTATCCCTAGATAGTTGTTGCAGTCCTGTATATCATCTTTATTGTTGAAGATGGGCACTAGCGAATATTGCACCATTCTTGTGGGATCGCTCCTTCATGCAACAACATTGCAACATAGCAACATCGCAAGCATTTTATATACCTACATAACATCAAAACAGCTTCACCTTATAATAATTACCCTGGAAATGTAAATGAAACGAGAACTGATTAGGAGCAAGAAGTTTTGTTTACCTTAGATAACAGACCGTTAGAAAACGTACAAAATTAATTACATAGCGCAGAGGGGGCACAGATTTTGCATTTTTTAAGCAGATAACATTTTTTTCATGGAAAAACGGAGGCAGGTGAGCAACCGGATCACCTGATGGTAAGTGATTACCGCGACTCATAAGCACCCGGAACACTAAAGGAGTGTGATCCCTGCCTTTGAGAAAAAAGTAGGCTCGTTTTTAAAGGCTCCCAAGTCGTTGGTTCGGAAATATAGACGTTGAGAGCTGAGTCCACCTAAATCGTAAAACGTGCGTTGTAAAACGCTTGCGAAAAACGGATGGTGGTGGATTTCTAACAGTTAAGATGATGTCGATGCAATGATACCTTAGTTTGGTAAAAGTTGTACGATGGTGGAAACCAGCGGCTGGTATTAATCCGAATGATTGTTATGTCTTGCCAGGGACTCTATTCTACTCAGTCAGTGTCAGTTGTGACTTTCACATGTTATCGTATTATCAATGACTATCTCTTATTTGCTTGACAATAATGGTGGCCAAATTAATAACAATATTTCAATAGTAATATGATTTTACTGAGTAGAATATTTGGCAAGAGAAGTAAACATACCCATTAAATTTTCGCAAATAGTTAAACCGAATATCTCAAAATAAATGAAGTTTTCGAGTGACGGGAATTTTGACACCGTTCTATGCAGTCTATGGAGCGGTTTATTGGAGAACCGCGAGCTTTTTCTATAAGACAGTTTCATAAAATCGATTCTTACTTGACTGTTCGTCGCCTATTTAGTTTTGAGAATGGATGATGCCATGTCAATGAGTGCTCAAGACAAACTTGATCAGGGGTTGGTTTAAACTGACTAGTTCCACAACGAACATTTAACAAACAGGGAGACTACTACAAAAAAGTGGAAATCATACAGGCGGTTAAAAAAGTAAGCGTTCAATCACTTTTGCAATACCAAGAACTAGTCTACGGCCAATAATGCACCTGGAAATTAAATTCCACACATATCAGCTCCAAATCGTTCAAGAAATGAAACCAAGTGATCACATTCTACGTAAGTTATTGGCTGACACTATGCTGGAACGATTTTCTAGCATTGAGAATAGTCTGTTTACCGGGGCTCATTTCCATATCAACGGGCAAGTCAATAAACAAAATTGTCGATATTGAAGCAATGAAAACCCACGCAAAAGGTCACTGCATTCACTAAAACCACAGTTTGTGCTGTCATACCAGCAGAAGGCATAATTGGCCCGTATTTCTTTGAAAATAATCTAATGAAAAAGTGACTGTAAATTCAGTAGAATTATGATGTTGCGGGAGTTCTCGGCACCAGAATTGCATCAATTTGTAGGATACAACAGTAGAAAATGCAACAAGATGAAGCCACCCGCCATACCTCAAACGTGTCTCTACCGATGGTCAAATAAATATTTTCCCGCAGATGAGCCATGCCATGGCGTCCGAGAATCTCACATCCGCCGAATAGTTCTTGTGGTAATATTTAAAAAGTCGAGTCTACGTTAATAAGCCGGAAAATTTCCAAACTCAAGCGGATTACCCGCTATGAGATAGCCGCGCGCGATCCCTCTCAGCATGTGACAGCGATGTTCCAAATTTGAGTCGTCGGTTACAGGAGTGCAAGCAACGAGACGGTGATCTCAACGGCGTGGCGGTGGTATATTCAAAAAAGAAATTGCCTCAATGATGATGATGAGGATGTTAAATAGTAATCAATGTTAATCGAAATTGGTACTAATGGTTTTATTTTAATCCAAGATTTAAAAGTGTAAAAAAATCTGGCCCATCCGGTGTATGAAGTACCTACCTAACAACTGAGTTTAAATTACTTTGTTGTTTGATTTCCGTTTCGAGCAAAGAGTGTAGTTTAATTAAAATGTGTGTTTACTAAAGCAGTGACCAAGATAATTACATATTTGGGCTGTAGGGCGTCACTAGGGAACAAATTAACATTGTACATACTTCATGCGAAATAAACACGCTAATAAAATTCTTAGACCACGTGATGATGGTAAAGCAAGCGTTCCACTTACAAAAACGGCACTACTTGGGAAAAGCATTTTTGTTATGGCACCTCGCATTTATAATAAAATACCAAGACAGATAAGGGACACCAGCATTGACATGTTTAAAAAAAAATTAGTCAAATTATTAATAGAAAAATGTTATTATAGTATTAGTGAATTTTTAAATGACATAGCATTGTAAATAGTATATTAATATAAGAGCCATACAATATAATAATATGAATAATTTGTACGCCGAAAGGCAAAACATGAAGAACATTGAATATATAGAACACCTGTATAAAAATTACTCAACTCATGTTTAACAAATAAAATTATCTTTATCTTTATCTTTATCTTTATCTTTATGTGTTAATAAAGGCGTTTTAAGAAGGTTGTGAAGCGCGGCTAAAATCGCGTAGCTGGGCGTTTTCACTAAAAAGTGTACCCAATTAAGGACTGAAATTAAGGAACTTTAACTTTGTCAGTTTTGTGACGAAAATTAGCCATACATTGCGGCCGTCAATATATAGCTAATTTTCGTCACAAAACTGACAAAGTTAAAGTTCCTTAATTTCAGTCCTTAATTGGGTACACTTTTTAGTGAAAACGCCCAGCTGTCAAAAACATACAAATTTAAAACAAAGTTAATGTTTCTCACCCCCTAAATCAAGTCCGATTTCCACGATTTTTTTACATGTGGTAAGTAATATTAAGAAGTAGGTCTGTACGTTTCTGTTTTTTGTTTTTAAAATTTGTTTTATACTAAGAAGTATTTTCGTGAAAAGGAAAACGTAGACATAGTTTTTTATGATATCTACAACATATTGAAAAATCGTAAAAATCGGACTAGGTTTAAGGGGAGAGAAATGTTTTCGCATTTTGTATGGAATTTTTAGTTTTAATTTTAATACCTCTTAAGGCGAAATTAAAGCAGATTCAATCATGATAATTTTAAATGTGTTTAAGGTTCGAAGAATTATAAACATATAAGTGAGCTAGAGAAGTCGATCTCTTATAGCGTAGGAAGCCCTCAAACCTATTATTTTTTAATAAAAATTAAAAACGGCAGTTAAATTATTATTTTGGTTAAGATTTACCACTTTTTAGAGACAACTACTTAATCTTGACTTGATTACATCTGAATCTTTACAATTTGGAAAATTGTATAGTTTTCGTATTTAGTAACTACTCGTATTTAAATACTAAATTGGAAATATCTACGATATCTACAGCCGAAGCAACCTTCTGGTATGGTTTCTGGGGGCCTCTATTCCATTTTGATTCAAAACAAATCTTTATTGTAATTTTAGTTAAAATAACAGTCAAGTACCTATCTAAAATCAGTTCGATAACGTTATAATTTAAAACATGATTTAATTACGCTTTATACTTACTTACTTTCTATAATTTATTTGTTGATTCTAAAATAAAAAGCGGTAAGTGAGTAAGTACCTAATAGGTTCACTCAAAACTATCACCTTGATAGCTAATTTTTTTTCGCTGTCAATATAAACAGTTCGAAAATGGTGACTTTATTTAGTGGTAGGTAATCAGTCCAATGGCTTCAACCATTTCAGAGAAAAAGGGTCGTGATACACCGACATACTGACAACAAAGTTGGCAGTCGTCTAAAAGGGGTTCTGTTTTTCATTATTTGTCGCCGAACCCTAAATATACATGGTACATGGTGAGGTATGCACCTACGGCTAATATTTTGAAGGTAACATTTTCATCCAATATTTCTTAATAAGAACGCCTAAATAAATAAGATATCTCGGTATATAGATCGCCAAATATCCGCCTACATCAGTCAAGAGAAAACGTGGGAAAGTTGCATGTTGCTTGTAATTGGAGCCACCCCTTCCATTCCGGTCGCAATATAATTATGAACAGCAATTAACATGTAACCTTGCCTCACCCGAACATATCTTCCGGAATGCTGTTAATTAATATTTGTTAGTTGCTGATAACAGTGATAACTAACAAATAATAACATTGGCGTATTTATTTTAGGTAAATCATAAAGATTCAATTAACCCCCGACACTGTGGAACAAAGGTTGAAGAACCGATTTCTTTATAATCATATGTTTGACATCTAGAAAATACTATGTTGATATTTTTATAGATACTCAGAAAGACGTGAATGCGGCGGGGGAGCAAAGCAAACGACCTAGGCGGGAGAGGGCAATCTATAGGTACACGTACGCTGTTGAGGGAATACATCAAGGTTGGATTTAAGTTTTACACAGAGGAAAATTGAGATTTATTTAATGTATTTTTATTTAGTGAAATACTTAGATTTTGTGACTGAAATTGAATTTTTATTCATTTGTTGTTATTACCAGAGTCCTTAGAATCTTGAACGTTCTTCGGTTCGACATGCTCGATAGATGGCGTTAGCGCTCACCGTGTTGGCGCGCTTACCCAGAGTTCTTAGATCTTAATTTTAATTGGCGAGGCGTTTATTTTCTAATAATTATTAATTAAAGTTTCACGAAACAAGATTCTGACTGACAAAATTATAAATATCTATCTAAATCTAGTTACTCCCGATTTATCAAAACTATTTATGCATTGCCGTACACATTTAAAATAAAGCAGAGGTTCTGCAACGTAATTGAAGCAAAATTTTGGCCATATGTATCATTTTCTATCATGCTGCTATGTTTATAAAATTACGCTGAAATTGGTATTTATTTCAGTACTTCAGTACGTTCATTGGTTGTATGATCAAAAAGCCGGGTGAAATATTGTAATTTAACATCCGGTGTAACAAGATGAAATCACGCTTGATGAAAAGAAAAGAAATATCTGCATCGGATGTGAAATGATGATTTGTGAAGTACTCTCGTGTACGAGTGCGGGCGCCAATAACACGCTGATACCACTTACGATGAGATTTATGTTTATGTCATAAAGGGTCTCTTTATATTAGGTGAACAACTTAAATGACAAATAAAATGTTTCGAAAGCGAATTTTGGATAAATTGAGTACTTATGATAGATAGGTAGATAATAGTTATTTATGTAACTGGTACATAATGAAGCTTCTTAAGGTATGAGTGGCGAGGTTTCTTGCTAAGAAATTACTTGTCAGCAAAATCATTTTCATTTATCCGATTGGCGTTAATAGTTTGTGAACTTTTCATTCAAATTTTAATAGCTTTACTACTAAAACGGTTATGACAATTTATCATAAAAGTTGGAATGCCAAACGAAATACCATTTTGTTGATATCCATATTGAACGTAGCCATGGTAACCAAATAACAAATCGATGGATGTTAATCATCTATTTTAATAACTTTATAAAAACGGAACTTCACACACATATTTAGTTGAAAATCATTTTTAAAAATATATGTACGTAATTTTTATTGTTATAAAAATATTTTTAACGGGTTTTTATACAAATTAGGATGTCAAGTGTTTACTAAACGCCAAGAGTAATATCCGGAATTACCGTAACCATGGTAATAAGAATGCTATAATCATTGTTATAGATCTGTTATTACCATGTCAACGCTCATTATATAATTGTTTTCACGCTTCGGTTACGCTATAGGTAGTATTCTGACACCATTAACAATATTAGCAGTTTATAGTACGCGATTAGAAAAACAACTTTAACATTCATACTCCAAACATAATACTGATACTATGAAATTGTAGTCTTGAGATTGCAAGTGTCAACGGGTGTTCAACCATCGGCATGTGTGCTCGTTTGCATGTTTGCATTCTCTTTGCCATAAAAATACCAAGTGAAAAACATTTTGGTACCTACCTACGTATATTGTTTTTTCATCCGACTGGCGAGGAGGAGGGTAATGTGTTTATCAGCCTATATTGTATGTTTGTTACTTTGTAGCGCTCTAGAAACTAAACGAGTGGACCGATTATGATAATTATTATGTCAATCTATTTGTCTAAACCGTGTTAGTGTCACTAAAGATATTACAGCAATCAAAATTCAATATGGCAGCAACCAGACATTGTTAAAAAGAAAACAACGAACTATAACAAATCATTAGGTTTCTTTCAAGTTTAATTTTTCATAATGAATGAAAATTTTGGATTTATAACGATTTTTTTTTTTTTATCAGGGGACAATGTCACACCAATTGACCTAGTCGATTTAAGCTCGTAGTAGATTTAAGCTCTAGGCTTGTATTATGGGTACTAGACAACGATATAAATACTTATATAGAGAAATATATACTTAAATACATAGTAAACATCCATGACTCGGGAACAAATATTCGCGCTCATCACACAAATATCTGCCCTTACCGGGATTTGAAACCAGGACCGCTAGCTTCGTATGCAGGGTCACTACCAACTAGGCCAGCGCGTCGTCAAATTTGCTAACCAACAATCGGGTTTTTAAAAGCTTGCTTTTTGTTATTATTGTATTATATCTCTTCAAAGTACGTAGGTGCTTTTAATATGATATGGTATTGTCAACGTTACGAAAGTCCTTATTTTTTAACACATAGATTTCATTAACGTTGTCTATGATCCGTTAAGGAGCGTCCTCACTGAGAGCATTTGCGTGTAATGAGCATTCGGCACGAATATCGAGTGGTGTGTAACCATTGTACCGCTCGGCTCAACGTCCACACCACTCGTACACTCACGCGAATGCTCTCAACGAGGACGCTCCTTTACGGACATTAGTTGTTACGCCACCATAAAATCGTATCACAATGACAGACAGCGTAAAGTCACAAAAAATAATGTTTGTTTCATTTTATGATTAGTTTTCGAACGCGTTAGACAACGCTTCCGAGCATCCCGACGCCTTAGAGGATATCCAAAGGAACCACTACATGGATGATCTAGTGGCTAGTTATGCCACCGAACAAGAACTAATTCACCGATCCAAGGAGATAGCGGCCTGTCATAAAAGAGGCGGCTTCAATTTGCGCGGGTGGACCTCAAACTCGCGCAAATTAATCGATCAAATACCGCCCGATGTACGAACCGAAGGACCCACACAACTGGGAAACAAGACGCCTAAAGTACTAGGAATGTACTGGGAGCCAAACAAAGACGTCTTAGGCTTTAACACCGCACTAATCCGAGTCCCAGTCGAAGTAAAAGAGAAGATAAGAGGGCCCACGAAAAGAGAAGCTCTGAGCGCTGTTATGAGCATTTACGATCCGCTGGGCCTAATATCGCAATACACGATAACGGCTAAGGTCCAGCTACAGCGTTTGTGGGCCCTCAAGATGGGCTGGGACGAGTCGCTACCCGAAGAAGAACACGACAACTTTACCCGATGGCTGAGCGCAATGAGCAACGTCGCTACATTGCACATACCCCGTCTCTATTTCAAGACGGGGGGAGGAGCGTGCCCGCAACTGCACATATTTGTCGACGCTAGCGAACAAGCCTACGTAGCGGTCGCGTACTGGAGAACCACTAATTCGAGCCCTGAGGTCTGGCTAATAACCTCAAGAGCGAAGATCGCGCCTATGAAACAATTAAGCATCCCGCGGCTCGAACTACAAGCCGCGGTGATCGGCGCGCGCCTTAGCGAAGTCATCAGAAAAGAACATCGTTACGTGGTCGATGACGTCATCTATTGGACCGATTCGCGGACTGTTCTGCATTGGGTGCGAGATGACGCACGCCGATACATCCCTTTCGTCGCCCACCGTCTCGGCGAGATAGCCGAGAAAACAAAGGCAGAACAGTGGGGGAGGGTAAGAAACAAAGGTCCCGTTTTAAGACTATACGAACCACAATTATAACTATAGGTAAAAAGATCAAACATTGAAAATTAATTTTCTGGACTTGAATCAGCTAAAAGGTCACAATACGCTTATTCTCGTAGAAATATCACGATTTAAGTCATCATTTTTACTTATCGTTAATGGCAGCACTCGTTGAGAGGTTGCTTTACGTTTTTTCTGCTTTCCTAACGATTCAGTAAAATCTATTATCGCTTAAAGCAAAGAAAAACCTCCTTTTTAAACGACTTCAAAAAAGGAGGAAGTTCTCAATTCAACTGTTTTACTTGTCTACTTAATCAAGACAAATAGAATACGAGGGTGGATTGAAAAGTTCTGAGCCTGGTAAAAAAAAGTAACGGGCTCACTTTTTATAACAATTTTATTTTTCGACATATTCTCCATGAAGGTCAATGCACTTAGTCCACCTCGCCTCCAACTTCATTATCCCATCAAAAAAAAAAAGAATCGCTGAGGTCGTTAAAATATGAGTCTACTGCTTCTTGTACCTCCATATTTGTCGAAAATATTTGTCCTCCCAAGTGTTTTTTGAGGTTTGGGAAGAGATGATAATCGGAAGGAGCTAGATCCGGCGAGTAAAGGGGATGCGGCAGCACTACAAATCCACAATCATATATTTGTGCCATTGATTTCGCCGAAGTGTGAACGCGAGCGTTGTCTTGGTGAAACAGTACTTTTTTCAACAGCATTCCAGGTCTCTTTATTTTAATTCCCTCACGCAGACGACGTAAAAGAGCACAATAGTAGTCCGAATTTATTGTTTTGCCCTTTTCGAGATAGTCTATCATGATATTCATGATAACCCCCCCCTGCAATCCCAGAAAACTGAGGCCATTACCTTATTAGCTGACAAAATGACCTTGGCTTTTTTGGGTGGTGGTGAACCTGGTCTTTTCCATTGCCTGGATTGTTCTTTCGATTCTGGTGTACTGTGGTGGACCCATGTCTCGTCCATAGTTATAAAACGATTGAAAAAATCGTCGGAGTCACGTTGAAACATACATAAACAATCTTGGGAAATTGTAACACGTACTCGTTTGTTCTCGACTGAAAGCAGTCTAGGCAGGCACCCACCTGTTTGACACCTTAGAAAATCCAAGAACATCGGTGATGATGTTCTGTGCCCGCTTATAAGAAATACCCATTGCTTCCGCTATCTCCACAATCTTCAATCGCCTATCCTTCATTATCGCATCTAATATATTATTGACATTTTCGTCCGTAGTAGCCGTCAACGGCCGCCCACTCCTAGGCTCGTCTTGAACAGTCTCCCGGCCACGTTTGAAACCAGCTACCCATCTTTTTATGGTAGCATACGATGGAGCAGATTGCCCTTATGTTTGATTCATATCTTCAAGTATTTGTTTTGGTGTTAACCCCTTCTTTTGCAAATATTTTATGACAGAACGGTGCTCAATTTTATCCATTACTTGAAAAATCAGTGACCTTATGTAGCAGTTTCAGCATAAAATGCAAAATTGTGACAGGAAAAAAACAAAAGATGGTGCATAATGGCGACTAAATATGGCACTGTGACCTGCCAGTATTAATTTGTTTTATTTTTATTATATTCAACCTTAGGCTCAGAACTTTTCAATGCACCCTCGTAGTTACCGACTTAAATCGTAAATGATAAACTTTACATCCAAATGCACAGATCTAACTGTGTATAGGCTTTTAATTATAAATTGTTTGAAGACAACAAAAAATATGAATATGTTTACCTTTTAGACAGTAATCGGAATCTGTCGTATGATTATGATATGTTTAATCGATATTCGGGTCGTGTTAATAATGCTGGAATTAGAGTTGTACTGAAGGATATTTGTAAAATGATTTCGATTATTCAAGAGGATAATACTATTGAGCCAACAGGCTCGTTACTTGAAGATTCGAATTTTTTCGTTCCTCAGTTTAGTGAAGACAATAATATTAAATCCGCAAACAAATTTCGTATTATGCACCAAAATATAGCAGGCTTACTAAACAAATTAGTCCATTACAGATTGTCTTGCAACAATTTCACAAAAAGGGCCAAGAGATTGATTTGATTTGTCTTAGTGAGACTTTTGTCAAGCATGGATGTGAAAGCAACATTAATCTAAACAGTTACAAACTAGCAGCATCTCATTGTAGGCCAAAAAGTAGAGGCGGCACGGCTATCCTTGTCAAAAGATCTTTTGATACAAAACCACTAAATTTTGATTCAAACCTGGTAACGAATTATTACTTTGAATGTTGCGGGACAGAGATAGTAGGATTGAATCTTATAGTTGCTGTTATATACAGGATACCTGAACAGACTTGTGCACACGTAGGTGTTTTCATGCACAAGCTGAACAAGATGCTTTTTCTTCTATGCTCAAGGTACAAGAAAAAGCATATAGTTATTGCTGGCGATTGGAACATTGACGTTTTGAAAGATAATAATTTCACTAAAGATTTAAAGAGTACTTTATTGAATCATGGTTTTGTAATACATATCAATACACCAACAAGAATCAGTACATGTATAGATTTAATTGCTAGTAACGT
Source organism: Acleris emargana (assembly GCA_927399475.2). NCBI lineage: Eukaryota > Metazoa > Arthropoda > Insecta > Lepidoptera > Tortricidae > Acleris > Acleris emargana. Next base: position 13,182,928 of record OV656838.1, read on the forward strand.
AAATAAAGTTGAATCTCAAACTCCTGCCTTATCATTTTCGGAAGTTTTAGAGTCCAACAAAATAAGCGAAGCATTTACCTTGTTTCATGATATGATATGCCTTTTGTACAGTTTGTGTTTTCCGATTATAAAGGTCAAAGTGAGCAACCATCGGAAAAGAATAAAGTGGTTAACAAAAGGAATTATAAAATGTTGTCATACTAAACGAAAATTGCATATGCGAGTGAAGATGAAGAATGGTTGTACACAAACAAATAAACTTATATTAAAACAATATAGTAATATTCAAAAAAAATGTATAAGCAGGTCGCAAAAACTTAACAATTCCAACTATATCGCACTGAGTAAAAACAAATGTAAAGCTACATGGAATGTTATATCATCTGCCACTACCAATAATGCTCATGTTAATGACATAAATTCGATAAAATTTGATCAGGTGACATATAACAATCCCCAAGATATTTGTAATAAATTTAATGATTATTTTATTGACATTGTTAACACTTATATTGATAACAATAGTAGACATATAGATATTACAGTAATTAATCAACATAGACATTTATCTTCAATTTTTATTAAACATGTCGATAACAGAGAAGTTTACAAATTAATCATGTCATGTAATAATAGCAAAACCAATGGCTATGATGACCTCACTACAAAATTACTTAAATCAAATGCTATTTACCTAACTCTGCCCCTAACGCACATCATAAACCTCTCCTTCAAAGAGGGCGTCTTTCCAGATCAGCTGAAGATTTCTGTAGTCAAACCTATGTTTAAAAAAGGAGATCGCTGGGATCCTAACAACTACAGACCTATCACGATTGTCCCAATTATTTCCAAAATTTTTGAGAAAGCCTCGTGTGAAAGATTAATGGGCTTCTTAGAAAAAAAAATTTTACTGCAAACGGATCAATATGGTTTTAGGAAGGGTCACTCAACTGAGTTAGCTTGTTTTAATCTTATGAAGCATGTGACAGAAGCTTTAAATAATAAACAACCTGTAATGTCCATCTTTCTCGATTTGAGTAAAGCTTTCGACTGTGTCAATCACACTAAACTTCTGACAAAGCTTGAACATCTGGGAATCAGAGGAACAGCATTAGATTGGTTAGCAAGTTATTTGAAGAATAGGAAACAATGTACTGAAATATCGAAAATAAGTTCGGTAGGGAAGGAACAAGTAAAAGTAAAATATCGGTCACCTCTCCGCGTTAATAAAACAGGAGTACCCCAAGGAAGTAATCTGGGACCGTTGTTATTTCTTACTTATATTAACGATCTTCCTAAAGCTACGTCGCAAAAATGCATATTATTTGCTGACGATACTACATTAATAGTAAAGGGTGAAAAAAATAACACATACGAAGCCACTATAAACAAATCATTGACTGACATAAAGAATTGGACAAGTGACAATAATCTAAATATAAATATAACTAAAACATCATATATACAATTTCATTCCTATCAATGTAATCCAAATCAACTAAATATCATCTATGACAACAATCCTATAGCAAAAACTGACAGTGTTAAATTTCTAGGTCTATTCATCGATAATCATCTTAATTGGAAATCACATATTGACTTTGTTTGCTCTAAATTAGACAGATTTGTATTTGCGCTTCGGAAACTTAGGACCACTGTTTCAATGAAGGCAGCAATCACAGCATATCACGGCTATGTTTCCTCGACGCTCAACTATGGCTTATTGCTGTGGGGTAACTCTGTCGATGTCAAAAGGGCTTTCATATTGCAGAAAAAGTGCGTACGTGCAATAACGAATACTTGGTTTACAGACAGCTCTGCTGCAGACCATTGTTTAAAAAACTTAAAATATTACCACTACCATGTATGTATGTATATAAAAAAGTGTGTCAGTTTGTGAAAGCGAATCTTTCTATTTTTAAAATGCGCGCTGAAATTTTTACTGGCCGGCAGAGGGCGCAATACAGGAACCTCTTGCATCAACCTCCTTGTCACAGTGCAATTTATAGCAAAAATGCCTACAATATGTGCATAGTATTGTTCAATAATCTTCCAGATGAAATCAAATGGTCAAAGGGCTTAGAATTTAAGAAGAAACTTGATAACTTATTGTTTGAACATTGCTTTTATTGTGTGAAAGAGTTTCAAGAATCGGAAAATATGCATCATTGATAACTTTATATTATTGTTTGTGATCTCCGAATATTTTGCATGTCGATTGTTTTCGGCCGAATGCTTGACACCAAACTACCATAAGACCTTGTACATTATTCATAAGTATTCTTGCAAATAAATATTTCATTTCATTTCATTTCATTTCATTTCATATACGAGTATTAATTGTTAAAATTACGAATAATGTGTTATTTACATTTGCACACGCGGGGCAGTAAACTTAAAACCAAATTTTTACTATTGCGGCCAAATGCCATGACCAACCTTGATTAAAGCGGTCGTAGTGAAAAGGGTACGAGTCAACCTCACTTCTAATAAAAAAGGGTATTATATATACACCGTGAGAACGAGTAACCCGACAAATTTTATACATCGATTCTAGAGCCAATTTGTAGTATATAATGTAATATAACATGTAGCCCAATAACGCATAATTTCAGAGTTTTTAATTATTAAAAAAAAAAAACATAATTAATTGAATTTAAACTCTGTCACCTTAACGTAAAGCAATATTTTCTAAGAAAGATTCATCTTGTAAATAGCAATGTCATCAACGTACAACGTAAATTAATTTAATCAATTTCTTAGTAAATAATGCTTTAGGTATAGGTGACAAAGTTCAAATTAAATTAACTATGGTTTTTTTTTTAATAATAAATATCTTGGAAATTATGCTTTATTGGACTACATGTTATATCACATTATATACTACATATTGGCTCTAGAATCGATGTTTAAAATTTGTCGGGTTACTCGTTCCCACGGTGTATACATGAAGGGAGTATTATACAGGGTGTCCCAAAAATAGCACGTCACAGTGACACTGGAGATTCCCCAGCCTCAGACGAACCAAACCAGTCTAACATGACCACAGTAAAAGTTGCACCGTTTTCGAGTTATACCAATTTAAAGATTTTTCCAATTTTTCACCTCTTTTGACATTGTAAGTGCTCGCATTTACTGGGATAGCTTTAGAATTTAGTTTTTTTTATTTGTGCGCGTGTATGAATAGTTGAAAGATGATAGAAGCATTATTTATTTATTTATTTATTTATTTATTTAATCTTTATTGCACAAAAGAATAAACTTCGTATACAAAAGGCGAACTTAATGCTGTAAGGCATTCTCTACCATTATTATGTCAATAACTAATGTAAAAGTTGGAAAAATACTGTAATGAACTTAACTTAAATTATCATCAACATAGTAATTTAAACTTTGAACACCTGCCATAACTTTTTTTTACTAGAAACGAAATGAGCAAATAACTTTAAAAACATGCGTATTTTATGCCAATTCTAAAATGGTATGACACATGATATCTTAATGCATAAAAGTAGGAATTCGTATCACATTTGCCAATATGGATCCTCAGAAACCAATGCTAATCATCCATAAAATTATCTTGTACTCTACGATATCTCATTTGTATGTGCTCCTTTGAAGAATATGATCGATTTTTGGTTGACCTTGGTTCAAAGATAATAAAAAATAGGTTAATTGTTCATTAGTTTTTACAATAAATGTTCGAATGGTTTCCCTCCGATTCTAAGGCACAAATGGCATCTTCGGATAAAATGTTGGTTTAATTTTCGTAAACTGGTGTCCGATATGTCTCGGGCTGCATTGAAGACGCGTCGCCGTAGTTCCTCTTCGTTAATTATTGGTTTTGAATAAATATTGTCTTTCAAACATCACCAATAAAAAAATCATTTTACAAAGCGATATCAACTTCCGTTAACAGTGCCGAGTAGTCGTTTCAGTTCCACAAACAAAATCAGAGTCCAGAGGAATGCCAAGTCGATTTAATTCAGGAACACCACAGGAAAACGGACGCAGTAAGCATGGGTGATAAGTAATGACATAATTCAAATCAATAAAAATTAAACGTAACTAAAAAATCTGCTATTAAAATGAGGTTTAATATTAAACAACGGGTATAGCACAAAACGCCAGGTAACGAACTACGAACGAGTAGTTTGGGTCACAGGGATACAACTGCAAAAAAATAATAACTATCCTACAATTCTTTACATGATAAACTTGCAAAGCGGCTAATGCGTTTCATTTGTTAGTTTGGTTGCCGGGATCCTTATTGGCAAATGTGATACGAATTCCTACTTTTTTGCATTTATCATGTGTCATACCATTTTAGAATTGGCATAAAATACGCATGTTTTTAAAGTTATTTGCTCATTTCGTTTCTAGTAAAAAAAAGTTATGGCAGGTGTTTAAAGTATAAATTACTATGTTGATGATAATTTAAGTCAAGTTCATTACAGTATTTTTCCAACTTTTACATTAGTTATTGACATAATAATGCTTCTATCATCTTAATCAACTATTCATAAACGCGCACAAATAAAAAAAAACTAAATTCTAAAGCTATCCCAGTAAATGCGAGCACTTACAATGTCAAAAGAGGTGAAAAATTTGAAAAATCTTTAAATTGGTATAACTCGAAAACGGTGCAACTTTTACTGAAGTCATGTTAGACTGGTTTGGTTTGTCTGAGGCTGGGGAATCTCCAGTGTCACTGTGACGTGCTATTTTTGGGACACCCTGTATACTAGGCTTTAAAAAAAAAACACTTGATATTCAGAATAATTTTATAAGTACCCTTTTTCACTAGGACCCCAACTTATACTTTGGTCCAGCGTTAATACATTATTAATATTTTAATTGGATAGACAACAGGCACTCATCTGGTTCATCGGAGTTTCTAAATTGCTATTAAACGTACCAATTAACACCAGTTATAATATCTCTGAAGTCAATCAGTTAACCTCCATTTCAAACAAAACATGCCCGACCAGTGCAAAAAATGTCCTCAAGTATCCATATTAGATTTGAAAAGCCTTTTGTTGCCGGGTACCTATTGTTCGGACTGTTTGACACATCATTAATCAAAATCGCTCTAGTACTCGCGAATCCGAGTGGAATGACTTTGTTGATAGTTTTAAAATTGAATTTTCATATTGAAATATAGCCATATATTTGAATACCTGACATCTCAAAATTTAGCATGATAACATAATAATATAATCTCTCATCTCATCTCACAAACTTACGCCTTCATTCCCATAGTGAGGTAGACAGAGCTACACAGACTTACCAACAAAACAACTCCAAAAAATATGTTAATAATTCTGTAACCACATTTTGCACAATCTGCAAGCCCATCACCTAACAATACTTCAAGCCTTTATTCCCTTAGAGCCTCTTACGACATCCACGGGAAGACATGGAGTGGCACTATTCTAACCCGGCAACCACACGAGACGGAAATATTTATATATATTACATATTGTAAGTAGGAGTTTTTTTTCTTTTTATCCCTCTATCTCTCTCGTGAGATTATTGGCATGTACCGTACTTACACACTTACCTATGTAACTTACACACTTATAATAATTAATAGAAATACGACAAAAACTAGTTAAAATAGTAATGGGCTCCATTTAATATTATCCGTTATTGTTATTAATAAGTTATTATAGCACTGGTACCTAATGCAATTTGCTGACTGAAACGTCAGAGCACGTACTTAAAAATGGTTGGGTTAGATTAAATGTTTTTTTTTTGTTGTTAGCGAGAACAAGATAAATTTATCCAATATCTTTTGCTAAAATCGAGCTTCTGCGACCTAAAAATGGGCCAGATCAAATCATGAATCCAAGCGTTTTTAGGGTTCCGTGCCAAGTTAGAAAAAAAGGAACCGTTATGGTGAGACTTCGGTGTCTGACGGTGTCTGACCTAAATATCTGAAAAGTGGTCTAGTAGGTCTAATTTTCATAAAACACGGCTTGTCATATAAAACACACACGAATTTCAAAATAAAAAAAAATAAAAAAAAACCCTTGACATACTTTTAGATTCATAGCCAAAAATTTTCGAAAAATAGAAAATAAAGTTCATAACGAAATGAGTATTTTCTTTTGTATTTGCCAACCATTTAATATTAAATACGGAAGCCTCGGTGCGCGAGTGCGACTCGCACTTGACCAGTCTTTTTGTTATTGCTTCCCTTAATTTTATTTTGTACGGTAGGGCGGACAGCTCGTAAAAACATCACGTAATATTTCATTCTCTTACTAAATGAAAATCGGTTGATAAATAAATGATTTTTGTAGAAAAAAATGTTTTTATTGAAGAATGAATGCGTTTATCTTTCTGTTATTTTTGTACTCCTGAAGCTTCTATTAATCAATACATTTAGTAAAAAAATAATAATTATGGTATGAAAGTGTCAACCAAATTAAAGGTTAACATTGATTTGACATTGGGATTGTGATATTTTACGGAACCCTGGCTAGTAAAATATGACCAAAGCACTTAATTTAATGGATATTGTCGTTGCTTGGATGTCGAGATCTGAAGTATGTAGGTATTCGTGGTTTCGTCAGCCCCCGCGACCATCTTGGAAACCCAAATCATTAACTTCGTTCGTAGGAGGGCAATTTGATAAGTTCTTACCATTAAGTAAAAAATGAAAAAAAGGAATACGTTCATATCTGTTTTATTAAGCAATATTATTTAAAATCGATTTAATTCCTACACCGTAGTTTATTTGGATCACGAGAACAAATCCATTGTATTATTTTTAGCGTTCCGTACCAAAAAGGGAAAAAAAGTAACCCTTAAGGTGAGACTCCGTTGTCTGTCTGTCTGTTTTACATACATACATTAAATCACGTATGTTTCCCAGAGCAGGCAGATACCACTTCTTTCCACCTGCTATGATCCTGACGAATCTCTTTCGCTTTTTCCACATTCATACATCGAGTCATGTAGGTATGCACGTCGGTTTCGGGTAAGTACTTAAGATTCGGCCCTTTTCCAGTATTTCTCCGATTCGATTCGAAAAAGTACGCCTAGGGTGTCCCCTTCCGAACCTCCCGTTCAGTTTCCTCCATAATTTCCAACTGACCGAACCATCGAAGCATGCCCTTTTTAAGTCCCTTATTTTTTTGTAATGAAAAATCACAAGGAAAGAAAATAAGAGGAACGAGACAGCTGGACTTGACTAAATAATGTAGCTATATTTGCTATCGCAGAAAAGTTTTTAGGACGTGCCATTTTGTTGGTCACATCCATTTTTCTTCTTCCAACCGAGCAGGGCCATTCCTGCATTCCTGCATTTCTTAAAAAAGTCCCGTTAATAATTAAAAATAAACAGTAATCTAGCAAGCTTGCCCTCCGAAAAAACTGGATTGGCCCTCTTTGGGCCCTTTTGTCTACTGACGTCCACTGTTGGCATACCTTTCTAAATAATTGAAGCAATGGTATTTTTTACCCGAACTGCCGCTTGCATGTTTGTTGCTTTGTGGTGCTCTAGAATCTAAACGCATGGACTGATTTTGATGATTCTTATGGCAATCGATTTGTCTTAATCTTGTTAGTGTCAATAAAGATATGACAGTAATTAAAATTCAACATGGCAGCAGCTAGACGCCATGTTGAAAAAGGTAAAAGAAAAAAAATACTGATGAATTTAAAAATAAGTTTAGTTTTCTTCAATTATTTTGAATTTTGAACTAATATTTTGAATTTATAACGATTTAAATTAGGTTAACAACAACAAACGGGCTTTTTAAAGCTTGCTTTTTGTGGTTTTTCGGTAAAAAAACGCCTGGAATCCGCTTAAACATACCCAAACATTGCTCAGACATTGTAACAAAAAACAGCACTGCGATGGAACGTGCGCAGTCTACACGAAATCACTAAGTAGACCATACTTCACAAAATCATTTTATAAGACAGTCTAATGAGCATACGATTTTTAATGTATTTTTTATATATATATAGCCGCAACTAAATCCGAGATCGACTTATGCTCCATTTTATTAAAAGATCTCCGCTTGTACTTTTTAAACTGACCTTAGCCTATTAACTTGATAAACCCGAAATACATCCCACTGTGGTTAAGATAAAGTGGTATTAAAATAGTCTAAATTCATAATGGGGTTTGATCTGCTTCTGGATTAGAAAAATAAATTAATTCAATAATGTGACTTACCTCGAATCCATTGTCGGAAGATAAAAGGTCACTGCAGGAAGCTGGCTGGTGGCGGCTGATAACAGTTAGCGCCTTTGTTCTCGGCCCAACGAGGCCTTTCACAGCCCGGCGTGATAACACACAAGGCACACACCAGCCGCGGAGCCTCGCACTGACTTACAGATTATTTACAGTGCGATTAGCACGATAATTCTCACTACTAAAGTTGACATTGCACACCAACAGAATTTTCAACCTTGCCACTTCATAAAGAAATTATTACTGCAAACATTGAATACTTTACATATCACTGATGTGAGTCCGGATCACTTAGCGTGGAAGTATTCACTTTAAAAAAATCACAGTTGCCGCGCTAAGTATAATGGCAATTGAGTTCGTTCTTACAACGAACACTGACACTTATCACTATAATGTTCACTTGTTAACAGAGACTCCATAACTTGTGAACTAAGGGGGCCGTATTAATAATAAACAAACACGATTAACGTGAAGATAAATAAATACTAATCACCTAAATAAATTAACGTGAACTTTTGTCTCAGTTTAACTAGCGAAATGTTCTTAACTTTTTACTTATCCGAACCCGATTTCGAAGTTCACGCAGTTTATCTAAGTGGCGTCCGGAGCGAACGTCGTTGGGCGGCCGGCGCGCGACTGAAAGTTTTCAGCGGAGGCTGTGAGCGCTCGGAAGCGATACGCCGCGTCGCTCGGTCGCACGCGACTGCCGCTCCAACGCAATTATACACCCACCCTTCAGCAAACAACATTGCTCACAAAATAAGAATATTCTGTGAGGAAGTCATTACTAGGTTTTTATAATCTCTCGTAAATTTACCCCTTGCCTTTCATAACGTCCGTGGTCTGATTTTTTAAATTCAAACTGGATTATTTTTGTGGGGTGAAAGGTTTATGTGTTTCCACTGTTTCCAGACAAATTTTCATATCGGTTATTTTATGTGTTCTTAAAAAGGCTTGTTTTATTTAAGATGTTAGAAAAAACAAAATAATAATTACATTTAATTCATTTCAATTCATATTTAACTCATTATTCGGCATAATTTATTTACATTTATTTCTCAAGACAAGTGCAATAATCTATGTGATTGAAAATTTATAATTCAGTCGGGAACTTGACTTTTTCCACTTTTACACCTATCGCGGTAATTTATCAGTCGTGACACTCATACTGCCCTTCTAAGCAAATAAGCAGTATCCCAAAATCAAAAACCAAAGCAGTTTCAGTGCTCTTCTCTTAGTAATAAGGTTGATATTGCTACAGGAATTTTATCTGACATACTGCGTATTAGCTTCGGAGGGCAGCGTAATGATAAACAGGTTCCTGCCGCGGCACGGTTTGAATTAATCTGTGTTCCCGATATTTCGACATTACGGCAACCGTCATGGTCACAGGGATACTTCAATTTACACAGTAAGAACCCATTGATTGTTATTAGTGTCATTTCTTGTTTCATTGTTTAGAATTAAATGGCACAGGCAATGACATATAATGATAATGACTAAACCCATTTAAACTTTTATGTCTCCATTCGATGTTCCTGCAAGTTGCTCAAGTCTCTTCAACAACAGGATGTTACTTTTACAAGATTTTACGAGTATGTAACTGTAGGTACATGTTTTTTGTTAGTATGTTTAGTTAAAAAAAAACAAGTACATTTTAAACATGTTTTTGTATTGAAACTAGCAATGTACCGAAAAGTAACTTCTCAAATTGTAAAAGTTTCTCATGAGAAATTCTCGGAAATTTCTAAGAATATTCATAAATTTTGTATGGCAAGAGAACGTTCTCAATGCTCTCAAATGTTCCCGATATTATTCTCAGTAATTTCTTGAGAAGATTTCTTAACTTCTGAGAATGTTCTGCAACTTGTACATTGCTAATTGAAACAGGCTACAATTAGGAATACGTAATGTAAACCCGATGACAATTTAACTTTAATTATAGTGGTTAAAAATAATGCCTATTATATGTATAGCAGGCATAATTTTTGGCGCTTAGTTAAAAGAGGTTTACTTGATTTAGGGGGTGAGAAACGTTAACGGCCGGATCTAAATTTGTATGGAATTTTTGACAGATACGCGATTTTAGCGGCGCTTCACAATCCTCTTAAGTGTGTGAGCGAGTCAGCACCACTTGGTTCAGTTTCGCGTGTGGTTTATTAAAACTTCTTAATGTGTTACAACTTCGAAGTCACGCCCAGTAACAGTCAAAGTAGCTCTTATGCAAGAAATGTATTTAATTAAAGATACATACATAAATACCTTCACGCTCGTAATCCCAGGGTGGGGTTGGCAGAGATTAAAGATATTATTTAATAAACCCTGCATTAAACTTAAACGTGAGACTCGTGCTCTTGTTTACCGATTCCTAAAAGGACGTACTGAATATAAATTCGAAGCAAAAACCATTTACATGTATCCATGTAATTGTGCACCTTGTGATTGTGATGGAACTACAACCACATAACCGATTATTTATTATTCGCACGAAATAAAATTCAAACAAATTCAAAATTCAAAATATTTATTCAGTAAATTGGCCACATGAGGGCTCTTTTACACGTAGGTAATAAGGAGTGAATCTACTAGCGCTTCGGACAAGACCATAAACAGAATACATTATTTTTCAAGATGATATTTCCCTAAAATTAAAACTTTACTAAAAATATAAAACTTGGTCAATACTTGAGGATCGGATGAGAGTCCGCACGTAGCTATCATGAGTATATTTGGGCCACCCTCTTTATCGGCTAAAGTTTAATTTTGTTTAAGATGGTATCTCTATTTCGTTGGTACAGGTTGTTTATAAAAAATATCAGACACGTAACAAACAAATGGCAATTTACGCTATAAATCTCGCTGTGTCTAGACGTCCATATTTTATGCACTAATTTGGTGTAAGGATACGTAAAAGTAGTGATACAAATAAGGTACTTAACGTAAGCAATTTTTATCAAACTTCGTTTATTGGACTCCTGCTTTAATTCCTATGGCTTCTTACTAAACATTACCTGTTTGGAACTTGAAAAAATCTAAACTGCTACACGCCACGCTTTATAGAATATTTAAACGTAAAAAAGTGGAAGTGCCAAGTTTACCCTTCACTCAGTTTTATCAGTTGCATGTAGAATACTGATTCTTGTATTTGGGGTTCCAGCGATGAATACAAATCATTGAACAGCAGCTGTTGCATTGCCGCGCAAATAAATTATAAAATTTCCCTCAGGATTCAGGATGTATGTAGTTATGTACTTACATCAAAAGTCTCACTATACTTTACTTATCCGAAATAATAGGCTTTTTTAATAATATTTATTTGCAGTTTTCATGATTAACTGATTAAAGCTGTTTTATATTACAACTAATGCCGATGTAAATGTAAGACTTTTGATTACTCAGGGGAAAGCTAAAGTTATAGATTTTCTTATTTTGATGTTGACGCAATGTGCTTATTAACTCTCAAAATGATTTATTTTCAAGGTCATGCATGACGGACCGATGCATTCAAACGTTTCGTTGAGAAGACATCGCAAAACAAGCGCAAGACATTGTAATACAGGTATTTTTAAAACATAATAAGGTGTAGTTGCCGGCTTAGAATTGTGCCACTCCATGTCTTCCCGTGGAAGTCGTAAGAGGCGACTAACGGAATAAAGGCTTGTAGTACTGTTAGGCGATGGGCTTGCTACCTGTCACTAATATACACTGTTAAACATCTTAGCCTAATTGTGCAAATTGTGGTTACAGAGTTATCAACAAGTTTTTGGAGTTGTTGGTAATTCTGTAGCTCTGCCTACCCCACTCTGGGAATAAAGGCGTGAAGGTATGTATGTATGTATGTAATAAGACTTTATTGGGCTTCATTTCATATGATGCAAAAAGATGAAGGTGCACTCGGTGCTTGAGTTCAACTCGCTCCTAACCGGGATTTTATAAGAAACCACAATATGTACATATGAAATAAGTATTAGAATTTGTACTGCTCACGTGGCAACTCCTTGCAAGAGCTTATTTATAAGCGTTTACCGCTGGTATTTTGTGGGTATTATGGCCGTTTTTAATCGGCAAGTCCCACGTAACCAACACGGGTCTCACCGGACCTGAGTAGTACGCGTAAATTTATGCGTTTTCCCAGCGAAAACAGGGGTCAAAATAAAGTATTTTTTTAAATTCAATATATTTGATTTATTCTTTGTAACTATTGTTGAAATACTAAAACATACTACCTACTTTGATATTGATCTTGTTGCTTCATTGTCAGACAAAGTAGTTAATAAAGTTCCTCAACCAATCACAACTAAAGAGATCCTTCTTCATACGTCGTATTAATTAATGTAATGTATTAAAATAAGACAAAAGAATAAAGAATCCGTCACAATTGAATTCCTGGATTGACTATGTACAATGCCACGTAATAAACTTAGCGGAGTGGCTAAACTTGAACGCGTGCCTACCCATTTCAATGGCCGCGAGCACATCCAAGCATCCAACTGAATGGAATCTCCCGAGATTGTGAGAAATTCTAAAAATTCAATCTCAGTAATTAGTCCCTTGATGTAACATTAATAGATTTCTTTACACGGTTCTAGTACCATACTTACTCAATAACCATAGTGAAGCAATTTCGGAACGTCAAAAAACTGTGTGATGTTAGTGCGGGAGGGGTACATATTTGAATACCGAATGTTAATATACCTATCTAAAGTTTAAATATTCAAGTCCAAAATATCGAAAACTAAGCCGATGATTGAAATATCGAACGTACTTGTTGGGTATGTATTTAAATATCAAAAGCTGATACATGTAAAGTTAAAATGTCGAAACCCAAAATATCGAAAGTAAAATATCGAACAGGTATTATGCCGATCGATATTTCAATCTTTTAAATTAAACGTTTACTTACCATTTAAGTCATAATTTTCGTAGTTGAATTTTATTCTAAAGGTAAGGTATATAAGGTACGAGAACGAGCGTAGCGAGGAGTTTTAGGTTGAATTGAACTATGATAATTTGCCGAACCTAACTTAACCGATACGTTTTCGCATTAGACTAGTTCTCTCGCTCTGAAAAAATCTTTCCCCGTATTAAGTAATTATATTAAATATACCGTTTGCTTAGATACAAAAGCGACACAGATGAAAATGTGTTTTACTTTAAGTTTGAAATCAAACTAGGTGTAAGAGTAATTTGTAATGCTTGGTGGGACGACAGTTGTGTCCCACTATTTAGGAAACTAAATATCTTGCCACTGCCATGTTTGTACATTAGGGACGTATGTGTCTTTGTCAACTCCCACCCAGCGTACTTTAAGAAACGCAGTGAAGTGATACCGAGGAAGACAAGAGCACATATCATGTCCCTTTTGTATAAACCCCGATGTCGCAAAGATATCTATAAAATAAACATATTTAATATGATGAGCATAATAATTTTTAATAATTTACCAGAGAATTTAAGAATTTTGTCGGGAAATAGATTTAAGTGCCTGTTGACGAAATGGTTGATGGAGAAATGTTTTTACAGTGTCAAGGATTATGTAAATTTTAAGCAAATATGAAATGAAATACTTTAAATGATGATATTGACCATAGTAATAATTTGTTTATAAATTAGTAATGTAAATAATAAAATAGAATTTGAATATACCTACGACATTTGTACGCCTGCTTGCATGCTGAATACAAGTGCAAAAATAATTATAACACCTTATAATACTGTATTCTGACAAATAAATTATTTTGATTTTGATTTGATTTGATTTAGGTATATTCGTTTTTGATTTGTATTGCTTTTGTATTTAGGAATCGGGATATAGGTACCCACAATTTATAAACTGCAATAATTAGCAACCAAACCTATTTTACATATATAAATGTGGAAATTTTGAACGTTTGATATTGTAATCGTGTGGATTTTGTAATTTTCGATATTTCGGACGTAAATAACAATAATTATACTAACTTTAGATATTTTTACTCAAAGTTCAAATAACTGTAGATATTTTATTCATATGATATTTAAAACTTGAGGTTGTTTAATTGTAGGCATTTCAGACGTAGTTGTAGATGTTTTGACCATTCGACGTTGTCACTTCCAATATTTAGGAATTCGATATTCAAATAGGTAACCGTTAGTGTGTAGAGAACAGAAGTTATAAAGCCGCGCACCTGCCGACCAAAATCTATAAATTCTACGCTACGAACTCACATGCTACACACGTGCGGATAAAATCATGTAGTATTATATGGTATTGTTTTGTACTGTATGCTATTTACGATTTAAAAACAATACCGTAATAGATCAAAGACGATATGGTTTTTACGCCTGTAGCGACATATGTATACGGGTTTATATTACAGCTTACGCTGCTAATATAAGCCACGACTACATTACGCCAGTAGTTCCGTACCCGTAGGACAGAAATGTAGTGTTCGCTAATAAGTAATAAACAATTAGTATTCACATTGGACTTCCTATTTATTTCCATAGACATTAATTAGAGGGTTTACAAATACTCTCTAAACGCCCTATAATATATAGGCCCTGTGTTTTGGTTTGAACCGTAATATTTACCTACGATATATATTACTATTGAGAATGAAACTTAAAAGTCAACGTTTTGGTTAACCTCGTGATGTTTCATACATGAACTTTTTTTTTTTAAAGGCGATTACGTCATTATTGAAACAGAACTTAGTAGAAAGGGGAAGAAGTTTAAAAATGAGGTATATTATAGTATGAGTACTAAACATAACAAAAACTTTTTAAAGAATATAAGTATGTAATTAAAAAATACCTCCATTTTCATACTCCCACAAAATAAATGGCTTAAGGTCAACTAGATCGGGGCTATCAAAACGAGAGTTTTTCTATATAAAACTTTGAGGAAACACAGGCATTTTACGACAGATCTTTTACGACATTGGCAAAGGCAGCACCCGCATAAATTGTTTGATATAAAAAATCGCTAATCCGAGAAAACATACAAATAGATTTTAATTGTTGAATAACAAATTAGACTCTTATTTAATTCACAAACATTTATATTTGTTGTGTTTAACGGCTTGGAAAGATTTTTTATGTTTGTTTTTCTTACTTGATATTTGTATAAGTTTATTACAATGATACTGTTGCCACACGCCGTCTAGGCTTGTAAATTAAACTACGTAAAACCGCTTTAGGTATTTACTTATAGGCTTCTATTATCGCTTTTGGGCAGCTCGGGAGAAATAAAAAATTACGAAACTAATGCTTTTTATCGTTCCCTTATTCCTAATACTTTATTCGTTTTTAGCTTAACCTCTTACTCAACTAATATTTTTTTAAAGCGTATTTAAGGCAACTGGCGTACAGGTAAGCCCATTACAATTTCAAAACAAATACGGTGTCAATCAACCCTGTAATATTGTATAGGAAAGTAATTATTATCTAACTTTATCTACGTAAAAACCCTCTCGTGACTGATTGAATGTTAGACAAACAACGCACAGCCTCACCTCAACCGCTTAACCTAGGCAGTTGAAACTGGAAGAAATATTTCTTGCGTACCTACCTTTGGGCTGCACTATACTTCATTTAATTTAGAATGAGAAACCACAACAACATTATATTGCGGCTCGTGAACTGTAATTTCTTTACAATTTGTACTAGAGTAACAATTGACGACACGCAAATAAAGTGACATTAAAACAATTTTATTTTGCGGCTCCCAGACCATTGTACTGTACTACTTGCTAGGGAATAAATAGTTGACCAAACGCAATATAATGATATTGTGGTTTCTCATCCTAAAATAAATGAACTATAGTATTATTCAAAAATCTTTCGCTAATTCTACGAGTTCGAAGTCTCGATATATTACCTACTTGTATAAATGCCAGCACCTACCCTAAGTACGATTTTTTACCTTTTAATCTATCGAGAAAGGGACGTACGTATCGTCATCGAGAATTGTATTGCGATTGTTATCAGCGCCCTCTCTTATGTATTTAGTATTTAAATTTGACAGCAAGTTAACATCGACGTAGACTTTCGTATCGTCACCGAGTAGTAACGATGTAGTACAGTCAGCGTCAAAAGAAACTGATCACTTAAATACCTTGTCGCTTTACTGTCACATAAGCAATGTCAAACAAGATTGTCTAATGTGTTAATGCGATAAAGTACAAAAGTAGCTTGAAGTGACCAGTTACTTTTGACGCTGACTGTACCTATATGTAAAAATAATGTATGAAAACGTAAAATTATTTTAGGATTTCGTGTTACGTATAGGTCCATAGCAGGTTTTCGAATAGTAGAGGCGATTCGAAAAAGTGACGTATGATTGAAATAATCATAGTGTAATGGTTACCGAAAAGCATTACCCTCCTTTTTAGGAAGTCGATTAAAATAAATCTGGGGCGAAGTCATTGATTGAAAACACTATTTCAAGTATAATTACTATAGTATATAGCTGTTATCCGGGACTCCGTCCGCGCAGAATAAAAAAACTTAGCCTATGTGAAGAAATTTTTCAAATCGGGTCAGTAGTTTCAGAGCCTATTAAATGCAAACAAACAAACAATCAAATCCTTTTTATAATATAAGTGGTGAAGATTTAGTAAGTATATAATTAAATAGTAGTGAATAGATAACTGGATAATAATTTATTTACGAACAGAATTCAACAACAATACAATGAAGAATTAAAATTAAACGTATTTAAATATAAAATAAAACTAAGTTACTCAAATATTAAAGATATAAATAGTAAACAACACTATAAAAAGGAAACCCCCTCTAGCAGGTCCGCTCGCGTAATGTCTAGTGTAATGCTTTGCGGTAATGATTATACTTTTTAGGCCGAGCCAAGATACGAACGCTGCTTACGTTATTGTTTTCTATCGACTCGCAATGTATGGAGTTGACATAAGCGGTCGACGCCATCATCAGCTTACACCGGTTTTGACAATCAATTGATACGTAACTCTAGCAGAAATTAAAAATTCCAATATTTCGTAATCCGTCCCCCATATCTAAAAATCTATAGTGACATGTATAGATACATATAATAATTGCTTGATAAGAGCTAACCAATGATACCACGTTTGATGTCTCAGTAGACAACCAAAGAATTTTTTTTTCATGATTGCAATTAGCATTTTTGACGGTGTAATAACTACTATGCTAAAATATAGCGTAATAGGTAGTACTTCCCAAGTGTCTAAGTTAAACTGCGGTGCAGTCAAGGGACAGTCAAATCTCTCTGCATTTATCGCGTCAAATATATGTATACCCGGACCTTATTGCCAGTGGCATAAAGGTGTATAGATATTTTTGACGCCTTGAGAATGTATATATATTTATGCCCTTGACTGGACATAGCGAAACTATGAAATTTCATCTTGGTTTCATTGTTGACTACGGAACCCTAAAAATGTTTCAATTAAAGTAACAAGAAATCCTGTTTTTACCTTTGACAAAACAAAAACGAATGAAACTTTGTAAATAGCCAAAGGCATTGTGCAAGCTCAACTTTACCAACCACAACAAAAGAAAAACTTTCTTTCTAACTACACCTGATTAAAGGACAAGTTTTTCTTCAAGGCTGGAAATCACATTTAGTGAGCCAGAATGAGGATTATTTTGATTATAAAAAGGCACCTGCCTGGGCTACCTGATGTCCCATGATTATAATTTTAAGTCAATAAATAGCTACTATTATCAATAATGGGCATATTAATAGCTCCTCCTGCACCCAGCGGACCTGGTATGGCTGCGTCTATATCGCGTGTCAAATGTGGATAAAGCAGCCGTCACTCTCATACTTATGTATGTGTCAGAAGGTGACGGATGCCTTATCCAAACTTTATCACGCGATAAACGCAGCCATGTTAGGGCCCCAGCAGATGGCGTGAGATTCGCGTCGGTAGAACAGCGCTAATGTTGCAAGTGACAAATAGGCCTGTTTCTCGTCGCAATCATCAGATGGAGCGGCGGTGACGGCGCCAAAACGGACCAATCGGCACTGTTTGTCTACTGGATCGTCGTGATATGATTGGCTACGCGTCAACTAATAGGAGGCTAGGTTATTAGTGGGAAATCAAAGCACATTTTAACCCGGTATCCGTTGTGCCGAGGCATTAAGTTTTCACTTTTGTTTGCATTTAAGTCAGTTTCGAAGTATTGTGTTCAGTGAATTGTGAACTAAAAAGATAAGTACGTGCTCATTACTCAATTGCACCCTTATTATTGACTTTGTGTTTTTGCTGGTATAATTTAACTTAAGCTATTATTCTGATAGCTGTATCATTTTTACTCTAATAACGATTTAGTCTTAGTGTTCGGTTTGAGAATTTGGTTGTACATTTGTAGCCTGTAGTTGAACTTATCGAGTTAGATTTCAATTTGTTTTTTTTTTTAATGATTTCGGTTAATTTTATGTATTATCCATTTGTCATCTGGTTTAGTTGAAACTAGGCTATAAGCAATATAATAATAACAATAATACTAGTTATTTATAATAACCGTTTTACATTTCAAATAATATTAAAGTTTTCTCAGGCTTTAAAATTGGTTATCGAATACCTAGTTATGTAAATGTAATAATAAAATGTGAATTCATGTTCGGTTGTTTTATAGAAGCTATCTTTTCCTCCTCGCTAAGAATTAATAACGTAAGTATAACGAATTTAAATATTAAATTCTCTTATTTCTTAATAATTAGGCAAGCTAAGTACGCTTATAATAATTTTAATTATCCGCACTAGTTCAGACATTGAGGTTTTTTACAAATAAAACCGTCTTCAAAAATCCATGAAACATACATATCGACGCTTGAAAGGTGAAATTATCTAAGCGACATTTTTTACGACATTAAGTTATTATTTCGAAACCAGTAAAGTTTACACATTCCGAAAATATATTTAACGCTAAGTCCTTAAAAAATGTCGCTTAGATGATTTCGCCTTTCAAGCGTCGATATACATATAGCTTCTCGTTTGTTTCCCAGTGGGGTAGGCAGAGACTACGGAATGCCAGGTGCACCGGTCTAAGCATACAAGTATAACTTTCGCTTCCTCTACATTCATAATTTTAACCCACTGAACAAGGTGAAATAAATGACCGGTCTCCTAGAAATTCCCTATCGTTGCCTAACAGGTATATCAAATAGCAATGCCACATGATTTTTGCCACTGAGATAATAAGTCAGTCGATATAAGTTTTTCAAGTAGCTATTAGGGTTTTTGAAGACGCTTTTAATTGTTGTTGCTAAAACAATATATGATGGGTTACGAGCCCACAATATTATTTATAATTATTATCATAAATAATTAAAATAGCGTTGAGTTTTTGTTTAATTAAACCCACCTGAGACTTCAAAACAGATATAATATTAAGTGTAAAGCTACTCCATTTGTACTCTGTTCGCGGTGACATTGGCACTCCGCTAGTAGAAGCTGCATAAGGTAAAAAAACGAGCCTCTAGTCGAAGCGACATAAGATAATAAATTGTTTCAAGCAAAATTAAGCATTGCGTTAATGATATACCATTTAAATTAGGATGTTTTATTTTGACAATGTTTTTACACGAGTATGAAGTTTGTATAGGTCGCCCTAGGACACTTTTGGAAGAGAATTCTGTATGGAACCCGGTGTCTATTGGTTGGTATGTCGATGATCTACAACTAATAATACTAGTTTGGATTATTCATACGCAAAACATTTTTAATAACGCCTTTATTAAAATGTGTACTTCATACTTAACGAAATACGGTTACAAATATAAAATATTTACCACAATCGGTATTTGGGGTAAGGGAAACGTACGAGTTTCGAACAGGGGTAGTCAACTAAAAACAAAGGAAGTAAATAGTAAGTGCAATTTTTTATTGTAATGTTTATTAAGTAATGGTTAAAATAAAGTAGCCTATTTAAATAACTTTTCTTTGGCATACAATGGTTCTCACATAGTTCCTAGGCATTTTTCTGCAAAAAATAATTTAGTCTTTAAATATATTTTTTTCTGAATGGATTAAAACAATTTGTTCATATCGCCAACCGTCATTTGACATCATACAAAATAGCATAATATAAGTAAGTAATAACATATAATAATATTTAATAGATAACCAATAATTATAACCAATAGAATAGTTTAATACTTAACATTTTTTTTCCCATAACTTAACTTTTTCCCAATTTTTTTTTACAAACCAACAACCTATTTTGCCATTTAGGGTATAATCGGTATGGAAAGGTCAGCTGTTACGGTACCCAAGCAATGTGTAAAATATCATAACATTTATAGTTAGTTACCGATTCAAGAGACTATTTCTACTTTTTATAAAATTTGCCTGTCTCAAAATGTTTGTTACTTCTGACGTCGGGAAAGAGAAACATATGTCCCCCTTAACCCGGTCATGATAGTTTCCCTTACCCCACTTATGCATTTGTAGGTTATGTTACGAATCACATTAAAAAAATATATTTATGGCATATTCCCCAAAAAAGTATATGCATACAAACAAAATATATCTATAAAACAATACTAACTGACATTTGCAGACTTGTTACCAGACTTTTTATAACATAAATCAGTATCTAAATAAGGTACGTCGAACTCGTATTTTCAATGTTTGTCAACTAAAGTATTGTTTTTGTCACACTCGCAGTTTCAGTTGTCATAACATAACGCTATCTGTGTTTTTTTTTTGGAAATAAATCTCAGTTACTGCTTTATCGATCGTGTAATCACAACTCTGCGGTCTATAGTTTTTGATATATCAACTAGTGTTTCCCTTTCCCAGTAGTTCCCCTTACCCCACCTGACCTTATACCCAATAGCCTAAGAAGGCTGAAATATTTTTCGGGTTATTTTTTATTTATGGTCTAACTGCAGCCGGCACGCTTTGCAATGCCACCTAAGAGGATTGTGAAGCTAAAAAAATCCAAACTAAATGCGAAAACGTTTCTCTACCCTTAAACCTAGTCCGATTTTTTAGATTTTTGAATTTGTCGTAGTTGTCATGAAAAACTATGTCGGTATGTATTTTTTTACACGAAAATACTCCCTAGAATGGAACAAATTTAAAAAACAAAAAGCAGAAACTATAGACCTAGTTATTTTTAATAACTACTACATATTCAAAAATCGTGGACATCGGACTTGATTTAGGGGGTGAGAAACGTTAACGGCCGGAGCTAAATTTGTATCGAATTTTTTGACAGCTACGCGATTGTAGCAGCACTACACAATCCTCTTAAAGTGATAAAGTACCTATACCTAAGTATCAATTATTTTTGACCGAGGAACCCTCGCGAGCTTAACCAGAAGATCCCACCAAGTTTTCATAACAATCGCATCGGTTTAGCAACACATAGACGAGAACATATAGACATTCATTTTTATTTATACATATAAGACGAATTCGTCTGCATCTTCGTGACTAGCCGGCAGAGGCTCGGTAGATTTACAAGTGCGAGGTATTTGTTTTTTCATGGCAAGGAGAAGGCAGCCGAGTTCACAGGCCACCAATCAAACCTGTAATTCTAAGATTCTTAATGCGTTGCCAACCCTGAGGTCATGGTCTTGCATTATAAGTTTTCGCATAGCTTCAATATTTTGTGGTACATCGACAGATTTTGGGCGATCATCCTTAAATTTGTCCGTGAGCATACACGTCCACGATTGAACTCCGTAAATCAGTGATACTCAGTGGTGTCCGATGGAACTTCTTCACCAAAAGTCGTTAGTTGATCTATGCGCTGAAAATCGTAATAAATCATACCACGAATATTTTCACGAGTGAGTTCCATTCTTGCAGCGAGATGATATTTTAAAAAATATAGTGCCAAATAAAAGTTGGATTTTTACATTAGGGGTCAGATATAGCGTTTAAAAATGTTGGACTCTCGGATTCCGGTTACATAAGTATCAGCCCTCGTATTGGTGGAGTGGACGGGGTGAATCGGGATGGATAAATTTCGACCCTATTTGATTGTTTAGTTAATACAATTTATTTTTAGAAAGAACGTATTACACAAAATTATGTTGCTTTATGTAAAAGTTTCACCACAATCATCCAATATCGACATATAATATAAAAATAATTGTATTTCATTTTACTCTCATAACTGCATTTGAAATAAAAGTAAAAGTAAACCAGTAATACAAATTAATAACTAATAAAAATATATAAAAAAAAAGTATTATCTAAAGTGCTAATTAAAGTGTAATAAGATTTCCCTAACCTAAGCACCACTTCTAAAATTTTATATTACGTAAGAGAAACGGGCTCAATATTAATAGCGAGATTATTAAAAAAATGCATCAATATTAGCATCCCAGTACCGTTTTTTTTTACTATTTAACAATTCTGACGCTATTTCCAAAAAACCTTGAGTTCCTACGGTAGTTTTAAATTAATTCGTTAATATTGTCTATCTGATCGTTACGTCCTAACACTAGAAGTAAGATCATAACCACCCCTTCGCCTTTAAATGAGACACCACTTTATTTATTTATGTATCCATTCATTTGATTACACTATTATACTTTTAACTCTGCAATCTAGAAGTTTTTAAGCGAGTGGGTCACGAGGCGATACCACAAAAAATACATTGCTTCAAAATTCGATCATGATTTTATCAAGTCCAATATTGCACCTTTAACATTCATTTACAATAAAACTGCTAAAGTTTGCTAAAAACCGTGATACACCATCTTATGGTGCAACAAAAAAGCATTTTTTTGTTGTTGAGAAAGCCTCTCTTATGAAAGACGGATTAAAAAAAGAAACAAGACGCGTAGTATGGATATTTCAGCAAATAGTTATTATCTCAAAAATCGTAAGACTTACTAAAACCATGTTAGGTGGTCTAGACAGATCAAAGGTCGTCTACATACAGATTGATCTTGAACCTCTAAACACAGGACATCCTGTACACGAATAACTTAATGACATGAAAAGAAAATATTTTATCTCAATATGATGAAATTGATATCGATCTAAAAATGAATGATTGAAGTGTGTATTTATATTGCCGCTCGGTTTTTCTTTCAATATACTTGTATTGTTATGAAAATCGTATAAACGCTATGAAACTATTTCATATAGTTGATGTAGATTATTGTTGCTATCGATAATAATGTACAATTTAATACTAATGTTTCTTTTGATTATGGTCAAATATTCTAGGTAATTATTGCATCTAATTCAGCCGCCAACAAGGGCCAGCGCCCCCCAAAGCTTGTTCGACATTTCTGCCTGGATGACGGACGTAATCCATTTAGCTAACTGGTTAATTGTGTATCAGCAACAGATTGTGGTCGGCGTGCAACCAAAGCACAACCGCTATATTTTTGGTTGCTATGAATAGACTGGGTGAAACAAGATCCCTTTGAATTCTAACTTATTATGCAAGACCTAATTTATCTTGACTGCGTGAAAGTGTGAGGATGTTTACCGGATGACTGCAAAATGATATTACAAAATCAGTGTTTTACACTATTAAAAGTACCTATGTAGGTAAATAGTATATAGGTAAGTATGTATATATTTTTTCTCACTTTTAATTTGTCGAAGAAGATGAAATTGTGTCGCGATGGAGCAAGATGATATATGGACGGCAAAGGCGCTAAATCGAGTCTAGGGGTGTTATTCTCTTCTTCAGCCAGTCGAACGAGTGAACGAGTGAACGCGGTGCCGCTTATATAAACCGGCGTGTTGATGTAGTCCCGTCAGAGCGTACAAAATACATTTTAACGCGTGCATTCTCAGTTAGGCAGCCTTATAAGTTGGATCGTTCAACAGAAGCCCTGTTATAATTTAATTAGATTATATTTATAGAACTTCCGAAATTATGGCTTTAGTTTATTAATAGATGACGACATTTTAACGTTACAAACTTACTCGATAAGAGTAAAAACTTCGTGCTTGAGGTACAGGGGTGTTATTCTTTTAAAAACGGCATTTGGTCGGTCGAACGAGTGAACTCGGCGCAGCATTTATAAACCGGCGTGTTTAAGAAGTCCCGTCAGAGCGTACAATACAAGGGTTTCTTTTTTTTTTGTAATTAACACGTTACTACTAATATAGTTTTTAAGAATTTACTAACATAATATGGATTACATTATCTGAAATATTTTTTTATTCTTATTTTGTTAATTTTCTGTAAATTAGGTTTATTACATTCAGTATTCAAATATAAAAGTAAAAAACTACTAATAAAAATAAAAAATATTATAAAAAACCTAACCTACGGTTGCCGCCGGCAGTGGGGCAGGGCTCAAGCTACCGGTGGTTAGGGCTGGTAGTCGAGGCGTACTGCCTTCTGTATCTGGCCCTGGATCCAGCCATCTAGCGAGAGTCTCTTGAGGTATTAATCGAAACTCTCCGCTATAAGACCGTTTGCCGAAATAACAACCTATATCTTATTCTTATTATTATTAATAATAAAAAACCATTCATAATATTGACTTCATCTATGTGCCTTCAAGATGTTTTTTTTTTAAAGAGGTAGACTGTAAAACAAGTTGTATAAGATCTGATTATTTGAAACCCTATCCACCTCCAGTTATGAATACGAAATGTTGTCTGAAAAAATTAAAAGGCATAGGAAGTATAATAATCAGGGATCGGAAATTCGGATCGATATTTACCTAAAGTTGGCAAAATCCCGGAAAAAGATAGGCAAACATGGCGTCGGCATCTTAAAAATATTATTTTAATAATATAAGTTCCGGGATTCTGGGATTCAACAAAATGTTAATATAATAGTTACTTTACATGTAGGATAAAACATTCATTTTTGCTCCTATAAATTCGGTAGGTTAATGAGTAACAGGTAAATTAAATAATATTTGGTAAATCTATACATGAAAAATAACTTCAAACAGTTAATATAAATAATTGATTATGAATTAATGCCGGTGCAATTTATTATTTTGAAATCCCAGAAATTTTAATAATGAATTCTATGATTGAGTCCGCCTCCATACAACTGAACAACAAAGCCGGTGCGAAAGTATAGGTAAATATCGATCCGATTTCCGATCCCTGATAATAATATATTAAAAATAACAGAATTAAATAACGTTCAGGTGCAAAATACCAAATTTTCATTATTTATTTTTTGTATCAATTGACATTTTGTTTTTCTGTTTGATATTTCTAATGAAACATATTCGGTTAATATCTCTTGCATAGTACCTTCCTATCAAACGTGATGAACTGCGTGTCCACGAAGTGAATACTATTTGTATGTTGTCAGCCGAGTGGTCACGATGGTTCAACATCGAATATACTATATGTTATATTTTATCATCAGTCAAGGTAAAATTACATTCATATCCTAATTTAAGTTTTGTTATCTCATAAGAAAAGTTGTTAAACACTCTGCCTGAGCGATTTTTAACCTGATTTTTGTCTAACCTAAAATAATTCGAAAAGGTTACGCTATAGTTTTTGAAATTCTTTATTTTTAACTTCTGATACCGTGTTCCACCAGTGTGTGTGTCGTTTCCTACAGTGTTCCACCTGTTATTCTTTGTGGTACTCCCCTACAAGTGAAGCATTTTAAATATTTGGGTCACTGGGTCACTGACGACATGTGTGACAACATGGACATTGAGAGGGAACGCAGAGCACTGGCTGTGCGTTGTAACATGCTGGCTCGTAGGTTTGCACGATGTACCGATCAGGTGAAGGCTACGCTCTTTAAAGCATATTGCCAGTCTTTCTACACGTGCAGTCTATGGATCAGCTACACGCAACGGGCATACAGTGCTCTGCGAGTACAGTACAACAACGCATACAGGGTGGTGTTCGGGCTGCCGCGACACTGCAGCGCATCAGGTATGTTCGCGGAGGGGCGGATTGACGGCTTCCACGCGATCATCAGGAAGCGATGTAGCTCGCTGTTGAGGCGGTGGCGCGCCAGCTCGAATACCATCCTGTGCACGCTGGCCGACCGGTGGGACTCACCGTGGCTTAAGCACTGGGTGCAGCTACATGCCCCCTTGTGTAAAAACCTTATTTAAAAGTAACCTATGTTAATCTAATACTAAACCTAGATTTAAGTAATACTGTTACTGACACGTTATGGACCTTGTCCGAAATAAATGATTTTTGAATTTGAATTTTTGAATTTTTAGGGTTCCGTACCTCAAAGGAAAAAAAGAAACCCTTATTGGATCACTTGATTTTCCGTCGCACGTGGAGGTATCGAATTAAAATTCATATTAATACTCAACTCCGCAATTCCTTTCGTTGACCTAGATTCGTTGATGGTCTCTGAGCTAAGCTGCGGACGTACGGACGGAGGGACGGACGGAAATGGCGAAACTATAAGGGTGCCTAGTTTGACTACGATCGATCATTATTATTAGTATTGTAACCAAACCTTAATAACCCATTACCCCTCAAAAGCAATTCTTAATTAAGATTTAAATGTATATGTAACTAGCGGCCGGCAGCGGCTTCGCCCCGCTGCAAATTTCTGACTTCACCGGTGGATTTTTCAATTATTTTCTTTCATAAAAACCTTGTCCTGACATTAACAAACACAACAAAAAAGAAATCAGCCAAATCGGTTCAGCCGTTCTCGAGTTTTGCTCTTAGCAACACATTTAGCGATTCATTTTTATTATATAGACTAGCGGCCCGCCAGCGGCTTCGCCCCGCTGCAAATTTCTGACTTCACCGGTGGATTTTTCAATTATTTTCTGTCATACAAACCTTGTCCTGACAATGACAAATACAACAAAAAAGAAATCAGCCAAATCGGTTTAGCCGTTCTCGAGTTTTACGCTTAGCAACACATTTAGCGATTCATTTTTATTATATAGATTATTAATACAGGTATTGTTTGTTAACTACTCAGTTTCAAATTTAAATATAACGAAGTAATATTCTAATCAGGAGCTCCATTAATTATGAACTGCCAGAAGTTTAATATAAATTCCATATGTCGTTGTATGAATTTCATATGCCATAAGTAGGTACCTACAGTATGCCCAGCTTCTTAATAGCTTTCGGCTGGCTAACGCTATCATGCTTGCACTCGCAACTAATACAGTATACTCGTATTTGTCACTCGTGTCGTGTGTCATAGAAAAACGAATATCATTTGCTATTAAGAAAATGATAGCACTGTACTTTAATAAAAATAAAACTCTATTTGTTTATGATAATAATGATACTTACGTTAAGTTAAGCCATTAGTTTGTAATCTATTACAACGCCATAACATTACAGACATGGTACATTCTAACGACATAATTGTTTACTTTCCTAAAAAAATCACGCTGCAACACTAATCCAACTTTATAAAGTTGTTTATAAAATGCATCGTTACATGTTTTGGTTATTTGGACACGCGGCAGCGTTGTAAAATATAATGAATGACACAATTTCTTATTTTTTCTAATATATGTTTGCTATTTAAAAGTATAACTTCTTAAATTTGAACACTCAAATTATTTACACGAAGCAGATAACGTAGGATAAACTGAAGCCCAAAATTTGACTTGGCCTGTTTTCACATACAAGTTATCTTACAATTGGCTAATCAACTAATCTATTTTATGTTATACATAAGTTACTGTATTTATATTGTATCTATCTGACTCTTCCAAACAATTAGGTTTCTGGTAAAAAAGTAGTGTTGTAATTTTTTTGTTTTTTTTTACTATTTTTGACTCGGCTCCCATTTTCACATATTGTATAATTTTTTTGATGGGATAGGGATAACATTAGATTTAATTAAAATAACGACCGTTTGAATAATATAATATATCAATATTAAGATAAATAGACAAGCTGCAAGCGCAGCGGGCTGTTATCAAGCTGATATCATATTTTATAGGATTTGGATATGGATTATTGATTTTAGAATAACAGATATTTTAACAGGTCTGTACGAGTAATATCATAGATATATGCCATTACAGCATATGCCCATTACTACTCAGATATGGCATCGGACATTATGGTAAATGAACTTGAATATTATTGCTTATGAATTATTTCAAATACAATCATGGATAAAAATTGTACCACCCTACAAAATTAGATCATTAAGTATATCTTATATTGATTTACGTATCAAAATTAGATTTGTTAAAAATTTAATAGAATTCTATTTTTTTATTGCGCCTTGAGGTTTAAGACCGTCTTCCATACGTAGTTTAAGCCCCTTGCACACTAACCCCACAAGTATAAGTTTCGGTTTCCCAAGAGGGCACTAAATTCCGTACTTAAGTGTGTCTTACGGTGGCGAATTAAGTAAGGACTACTAATAGATTTCTGCTTCAAATTATTGCGAAAAGTAGTCGTAACATAAACCAGCTAACATAAAATACGAGAAAAGGGAAACCCAAGTCGTTCAAACAATGATCATGTGACTATTGAAACACAGGTTTAAAAATGAAAAAAATGTGGCCTAGAGTAGGGAAATGAGCACACAGGCCACCTGATGGTAAGTGGAAACTGTGACCCATAGATATTTTCACAAGACTGCAAATGCACTGCCAACCCTGAGGACTAACTGTCGCATTCAGAGACGTCAATTAAATATTAATTTAATATTTTACAGCACCACGCAATAACATACAAAATATGTGTTCTTAGTTTTAGTAAACATATATGCGCGGCTTATATTATACTCCGACGTCGTCGTCGTTATTTTAAGTAAGTAACTAAACTCTTTATTGCAATTTTATTTTATAGTGGAAATGTACATATTTCCAGTTTGAAAACTCAATTTAGATTACGATCCGAAGTTAGTTAACAAGTACACGCACCTTCCTCATTAAGTTTAATTGCTTTTGGTATTTTTGTTTAACACTGTTTCTTCCGTTCACTTCAGGAAATCCTATTTCAACCTTTCCTTTTTAACCAACTTAAAAAAAGAAAGTTCTATGTTCGTATATTATGTATGTTCTTTTTTAACTATTTCCTTTTTTTACCATCGATATATTTCGTAATATTTGGTATTCATACTTTCCATACATAATAATATATGTATATGTATATATAAATGCGAAAGTAACGCTGTCTGTTTGTTTGTCGCTGAACCGATTTCGATGAAATAAGGTATGGAGATAGCTTGAGCCACGGGAGAACAAGGGGCCATAATTTTACTCCGGTAAATAATACACGATAAAAGACTCAAACGAAGTCGCGGGCAACGGCTAGCTCTGAATAATGCATAAAATATATTTAAGTTGGTGGCAAGAAACAGCTCAGGTTACATTGTCATTGTGTTCTTGACAGCGGCTTGGATACATTTCATGCATTATTCAGTCTACGAAATATTATATGCAGTTAATTAACCCAGTAGCCGGTCTTTGCATGTTATCATTTTGTCAGCAAACATATTGTAGAACACGTTGAGAAGACGAATTGTTACTTACAAGTAAAAGAAAACTAAGCGTAAAAAATATTTGCCTTCAATTGTTCTGAGTATCAACTTATTACGAAGTTGTAATTTTTTAACCCCACACGCAAAAAGTTCCCAAGATACAGGCTGCTGCGCCTAGTTTGGGACCGATGGATACAAACATTTAATTTAGATTTCGTCAAATCAGGTTGTAACTATGCTCTCCGGTTTATCCGGCATCTTGCATGACATGTCTTTTTTTAAGTACCAATGAAATCTGTTGTTAATGATTTTTCTGGTAAATAAATATTATTACCGCGGACCGGGAGACGAGCTGTTGGTAGGCCTCCAACAAGATGAAGTGACGACCTCGTAAGGATCGCGGGAACGCGGTGGATGCGAAAAGCACAAGACCGGTCTGAGTGGAGAGCCTTGGGGGAGGCCTATGTCCAGCAGTGGACGTCTTTCGGCGGACATGATGATGATGAAATATTATTATTATTTAAAAAGAGGGGTGTTATAAGTTTGACCGCTATATATGTGTGTGTGTGTGTGTGAACCGTAGCTCTAAACGGCTGATCTGATTTAGGAGCGGTATTTTATTTTAAATCTGGTTTTGTGGCGGTGTTTTTAAGTTAGGTTTCACGAATATCATCTAAAAGAAGGGGTCACCATCAACGGGGTTTTTATTTATCTAATAGTTATAGGCTACAATGTTCCTGTAGAAGGTACTCCAATTACTCCATACATCTAACGCGGCTAAATAGGTACCTATATAAGTAGTGATTTATTGACTCGCTCGCGGTGACCTTACTGCCATCGTTTACTGTAGTGTGTGTGCTCGTACCAGAGGATGCGGGTTTGAGTCCCGCTAAGGTAAACGTACATTGTGTATTGATCTCAAGGTGCTTTTCCATCGGTGAGGCGAAACAAGGCGACGCGATAATTTTAATTTGTATTAAAAACCATTCCTCACCGGTAGAAAAGGACCTTCATATTTGTATTTATTGTCCATTGTTTATTGCGCGGTTGCGCGGCAGTTATTTAGATATTGTAATAATTGCACAAATACCAGACGTGTTTAGCTCTTTTTTTCTCTCATGGTCGACCTGCACAGTCAAGTCCTAAAGTTCAAACTGATCCGACACATTATTAACTCTATTTGTCCCCTGTTTTTTTTTTTTTTTTTACATTTGTACCTATAGGGACTCAATTCTACTTAAACCATATGTATGCGTTGCGTGACATGATAGTTGATATTATCTCCAACGAACTTGTGTCCATTTTCGTGATTGATCTAAATATAGGCGACCTTACGCCAGATTGTAAATGCGTGAATGACTCCCTTTGCCATCCATCAGTCAGCCAGCACAGCTTTGTTAAATTGACAGTTTAATCTTCGTCAGCTCCTCTTTTGATATTGACCCAAATTATAATTAAACGAGATCCAATTACGTTTTAATCAACTCAAAGGGAATTGAATAAACATTTAAATAATTTTATTGACGCTGTTGAAGGCTATCTCGATAAACAGCACCGAATCTAACAAACCGTAGAAACTATTTGATTTGAATTCCAAACTTATTCCTCGGGAAAACTATTTGCTTGCTGTTTGAGATCGTGCAAATCATGTTAAACAAATATTTGTTACTCGAAACATAATCCAAAGTAACATTGAACCGTTCAAGCAACTATCGTCACTCTGTGGTTAGCAATAAAAAATATTGTATTATTTTATATTACAGAGCATCTATTTCCAATTATTAGGCGAATGCAAATCAATTGTGTCTTTGATGATGGGGTAGTTTCTGGGCATTTCTCTGATATATATGACCAAAATATTAAAGACTACGAATTACTACAAAAACATAATTTTTAAATTAAATTGGAAACTTGTGCCGCTAGACAACGTCTAAAGATTGTCAATCTTTCAAATAAATCCCCCAATATTTCGGCAATCAAATAGAAGTGAATGAGACTGAAGCGCCGCGGCGTGCTCTCGTTAAATTTTTTGCCATTGTTCTTAAACATTTGTAAATTTAAGAGAACCAATTAAGGCCGATACCCACCATCGGGTTAGCTGTTAGTTTTTGCAGAACAGAGAAAAACTGTCACTTACAACTGATCGTGCGTAGCAGCGTTTTGAAAGCTCTTATTGAATTGACAGTAATGGCGACCGAGTTAAGAATAATATCGAAATAGGTAAAAGACGATAATGGTTTTTACCGTTTAGAATAGAGGCTGAGACGTTTATCGGTAGTTTCAGAAGTAAAAGAATTATTAATTAATTTGGAGTTAATTAAAACAACCTTTTTCGTGTGCACCATGGCAGATGCCATTATATATTATTATTATTTTATATTACTTATTATTATTTGTCAAGATCGTAGCAAGTGGAAAGAAGTGGTCTCTGCCTACCCCTCTGAGAAACAGGCGTGATTTAATGGATGTATGTATGTATGTATTTTAAATTACAGTGCTCATTTTCCGTAATTTGTAAGGCTAAGTAAAGGGTTCTCCTCTAGATGTTCACCATCCCATAATTTCAACCACTTGCTAAGGAGTACGTTGAATTTCATGTCGTCGTGTAAAAATGAACAAATATTGACTATGTTGAATTCTTTATCACCATTACTAAATATTATGGGATTCGCAGCCTCACTTGTAGTTTACAGGAAAACAAACCAAGTCCTCAAGTTTTTTTTTGATAAAACACGGAACCCTCTCTACGTGAGTGTGACTCGCACTTGACTGTTTTTCTTGCATTATTCCATGCAAAATATTCGTATTATTTTCGTCTGCGCGACGTGACTGTTTGGCGCTTCCTCGACGCGCATCATTGCCCTTAATTTTAAAGGTACATTTAGTACGATCCTGATTACTCTGTCGATTGGCATGCTTTTGATGGCATCTGTGCAAAGAGATTATTTTTTACGCGCTTTCGAACACTTATCATAAATATTTATTCTTTATCGATTTAGGTACCTTAAGCAGGTTCGAGTAAAAGCAGATAGCAATCAACATGTTTGCGTTAAAATCGATTACAGTATTCCCAGCTTCCTAATAGCGTTCAGCTGACTTATCACGCTTGCGGTTTACCATTGAATTGCCGACAGACTTTTAATCGAATATTATTTCAAAGACAACGTTTCAAGTATTTTCATTTCATCGACAAGTCATTGCGTCGAGGACTCGATACTAGGTAATTTGAACCGAGGTCTTTTAATTAGTAGTTGACTTATTTCAATAAAACTCATGTCATGACTAATCATTTCGGGTATTTTTAATTTGTTTTTTTTTACTTGTAATAATATTTATTCCTCATAAAATTATTTCAATTGATAATATTTTGCTATAAAAACTAAACGCAATCACTCACTCTGCGCGATTATAGCTATGTGGGTAGTTTCGGATATGAAATTGTTTATCTGGACGAATGGT
The DNA here is from genome assembly GCA_927399475.2 of Acleris emargana. Lineage (NCBI taxonomy): Eukaryota > Metazoa > Arthropoda > Insecta > Lepidoptera > Tortricidae > Acleris > Acleris emargana. The sequence continues at coordinate 13,215,944 of OV656838.1, forward strand.
TGGTTTAATTACTTGTGTGTAGTAATGTGTCATGCTTTTCTGTCAACAGTTCATTTTCTTGAGGGTCGCAGTTCTAACCTAACCTAACCCACTTCTGTCAACAGTTCGTTTTATTGGGGGTCGCAGTTCTAAACTAACCTAACCCACTTCTGTCAGCAGTTCGTTTTCTTGAAGGTCGCAGTCCTAACCTAACCTAACCTACTTTGAAAGCCTCGTAGTTCTATTTCTTGATATACTTAACTAGTTATGCAATAATATTATAAATTTATTTTTCAGAAGAGTTCAAAAGTTTGGCCTTGCAACAATATATAAATACGTCGAAGAAATGAATTGCAATGTTTTGTAGTTGTACCAATTAAGATAATTTGAAACAAATCAGCGATTCGTTGATTAGTATATCCACGTAGTAAGATAAAGTTTAATAAATAGTAGTTGAAATAAGATAACGCCAAACAATATTACTACTACTAAAGTTTCGATGAATCGTTGTCGATGAAATAATATTCGATGAAAAGGTGGTCGACAAAACAAGGGTACACCCACGCTTGCACTCGCAACTATATTTTTATTTTTCACTCGTGTGTCATAGAAAAACTAATTTAATTAGCTATTAAGAAGATGGTTGCACTGTAGTTACATGTAACTCTTGTTAGTAAGTATTTCTACGTGTTCATTTATAAAGTCACTGTTAAAAGGAAGTCTTTATGTACATGAATGAAGCGTTGCAATGAACCTTTTATGAATATTATTTTAAAATTTAAAATTTAGAAGGCTAGTGAAATATTAAACAACCATAAAACGTTCATTTGTTTTTCATCCATGAAAATTTAGTTACACGAACAAAATTTTCGCGAATTAATTTTGCTAGAATGTAGTAAAAATCCTCATTTATCAACTTTACATCTGGTAAAGTCTTATCAGACTACGCGGAGGACCCTTAAAAAATTAAACAAGGAGAAAATATAGATAGAAAGCGGGGTGAGGGGCAACCCACCAGAAAATCTAATGTTAATTTACAATAAAGGTGTGCCAGCTATTTGATAAGAATCCGAGTATCTCTTCACGGAATGTGGCCAAGAAAGTAGAAACAAGTCAAGCAAATGTAAAAAAAAACTACATAAGAAAGAATGCGGCATTACAACATATAACAAGCAAAAGGCTCCGAAGAGAAATGTGGAGCAATATTTTCGGCATAGGAAGGCAAACGAGCACACAGGCCACCTGATGGTAAGTGGAAACTGTAACCCATAGACATTCACAAGAACGCAATCCTAAGACTGCAAACCTAAGGACCAAGATGGAATGCCTCTATGCTAGTCATTTCACCAGCTGTCTTATCCCCAAACCGGAACACAACAATGCAAACACTGCTGCTTGGCGGTAGGTTAATAGATAAGATGGTGGTACCAACCCGGACGGACCCTGCACAATAGTGCACAAGGTCCTCCCACAAGTAAATGCAAACGTACTGTTAGACGGTCCAGGTTATTGTTTACCTTATTGATTGAGAAATATTGCTGTCTAATTATTGACGACGATGCCTACGTCAAGGCAGACTTCAAGTCTCTACCAGGTAACCAGTACTATTCGTCTCGTGACATTTCGAATCTCGACGAATCGGAAAAGGTTATCCTAGTAGAAAGTGTTGCTAAGAAATATCTTGTTTGGCAAGCTACCGGGACAATTAACACCAATATTTCATCAGAATGCTTGAAAAAGAGACTGATACCATTCGTGAAGAAGCACACTTCGTCAACATTGTTTTGGCCAGATAGGGCCAGATTTAGCAAGTTGCCATTATTCGTCTCGAACTTTGGAATGGTAGGGGAGGCTGGGGTCAATTGAAACGTGGGTCATTTGAAACAAGTTCAATAACTTCGAGACGAATAGACTTAGCGGCGGGGTCCCGTGGAGGGAAAGGACCGGCGTTCGTGTCGAAATCTGTCGAGCAGTGCGTGGCGCGGCTCTGCGGCCGTCGGACATTTTTACGAGACCGGGGTACATTTTCGACACAAAACGTAAGTATTTTTCGTGTTTTTGTTTTGTTTATTGATTAATAACTATTGGTAGTTTGTTATTGCGGATTTAAATGTTATATGTATGACCATTCTAGTCTAATTTAAAGAGGTTTGTGCATGCCTATATTGTTCCGTTTTTTTTCTACGTAATTTAATATTTACTGATAGCTTGATAGGGCAATTGAAACAAAATGTCTGGGGGCAATAGAAACATGTTTCCATTGACCCCTGTATGTAACTTATTTTATTTAAGTAGGTATATTTATGCATTTATTTATTTTTCAGATGCCCCGAAACCGTCCAAAAATAACAAATCGCGGGGAGTGCGATCTAAGTTTGTACATGAAGGCGTACGACGAAATCAAAAGTGCAACTAAGGGCAAGGGTAAGGGCAAAGGTAAAAAACGAAACAAACTAAAATAACTTCTTCGTCGGAAGATGAATCTGAAGACTACTTCTGCCTAGTTTGCATGGAAAGCTATGGAAGCAGCAGACCTGCAGATGATTGGGTGCAATGTTCTGGGTGTAAGTTGTGGGCACATGAGGCTTGCACAGCTGGTAATCTTCGTTACTTGTGTCACAACTGTGAATCTGATTGATTTCAAATGTTCCTATTTGTTTTTCTACTACTTTTTCAATTACTAAATTTATCTAAGTCAGATTAATATTGTTAGATTTCATAAAAATATTAGATTTTGTACGAGAAACTTACAAATGTTTATTAATTTTGTAAGGTGATCTCATTACTGAAATAATTCAGTCTTAAATGATAAGTTAAAAGCAATAAGTGCCATATAATTATGTTACAATTTAAAACTGACATTTGGTTATATAATTGTAAAGTTAAGAAGTCATAGAAACAATAATAATAATAAAAATACATTACGTTCTTGAGTGTTTCAATTACCCCCCACCTACGTTTCATCCGACCCAGGCCCGGGGTCATTTGAAACATTTTCAGATGGTTTCTAAAAAGCTTTTAACTATTAACAGGTAATTATTGAAATCAAGTAAATGTTATAACCATATAGCTAGATAACCTGGATATATCTGAAGCCTTTCACGGAACAAATTCGATAGAAAACGTAGATATAATAGGCAATTTTGTCAAAAACGTTCCAATTGACCCCAGTCTCCCCTATAAGGCGAATTCAGTCGAGGTAGTGCCTAAGGAGAGTAACCCACCAAACTGTCCCGAACTTCGCTAAAAATATTGGGCTAATATAAAAAGTAAACTGCGAAAAACTTGCCAAGCTTCCACTTCATTGCCAGATTTTCAACGAAAATGGGTTAAATGCACAAAATGATTAACATATGTTTCCGTGCAAAGTTCGATGAATCATATCAAAAGTAAAGTTGAGGAATTTTCTCGTCGTTCGTTACAATAGCCTTAATATTTTTTTAATTCATTCAACGTTATATAAAATTTATTATATATAGAGTTTTAAGCACTTTGGATTTTTATTCTCTCTCATGTAGCATGTTCGACCTGCGACAATTTAATAGTGTTCACCCTTTATTTGCCATGTTGTTTTGTTTAGGTACATATTTTGTTTAGCTAAAGTAAATTATGTCGTGTTTTTGATGCGTTACTGATGGTATTGCTTTTAACTTGGCCGAGATGACTGTCAAGTAAATAAGAGCTAAACGTTGACAATACGATAACAGATCAAAGATAATATGGTTTTTACCAGAACAGAGGCCATGTTTCACAATAAGTTTAACAGATAATGTTAATTTAGTTAGCATGTAGGTATTAACTACATTAACAGGGCCCATAGACAACTGCTCTTTGTGATAGTCAACCGGCAAATATTAGGCTCACCCGAAAGCTATGTTTAACAGATCCTTTATTTACAATTCCCCGTCAGTGCCCCGCAGTTAATATGGCTTGCTGTCAAAAGCAGAAATAAAATTGGCTGATAAGTAACTCGGTGAGGCTCATTAGGAAGCCTGCAGACGACGTGTCCGGCCAATATCTGTCGACGCAAATCAATATGCAGGTCGGACGTAACGCCACTTCAAACCCCTAATGCTGATGGGTGTAATCAATTACATGCTAATAGATGAGGCTGCGGGAGAGTAAAGGGACCCCTCGCGATGATAATAACAAAGTGAAAATGACAATAATAAACTGTGTCGTATTAAATGAGGTTAAGTTTTGGAAATATAATTTAATCCTTGATTAATCATTACTATTATTTAAATTATTGTTTGTTTTTAACTTTCGCGACATTCAAACATACTGTTATCTACCTGAAACGGGATTTAATCACGTAAAAATATTACATATCTCCGGTGATTATATCGTTGGAAAAATCCGCGGACACTGTCAGTGTTCAGTTGTATGCCGGTCGGTGGGTATTCCGTTAAAACAAAAACAAGACCAAGTGCGGGTAGTTCAAAAAACAAGCACGTAACATAAATAAGCACCAGCCTTCTTCAGTCTGCTCGTGACCATGACCGATACAACACGAGCGAAATTCGTGCGCGAGTCCGACTCGCACTTGGCCGGTTTTATTTGACGTTTTTTACCACTAGTTTTATTTTTTAATTTTCCATTACCAGTCTTGTTAATTACATTTTACAGATGTTGTGTTTGGAAATCAAATATTCAAATATTCGCCGCATTACTGATCCGCCTATCCATCTGTCAAACATTCTTTCATCTATCTTCACAAACTTTTGTACGACAAAAAATGTTAAGGTTAAATAACAATTCGACCAAACAATATTATGAATTTAGCCTTTTAGAAAATTACAATTTTAGACCAAATGTGCTTATGAACAAAAAATATGCTTGAAAAAAAATCTTTATGCTAAAAAAGAAGTATGCCATTCAATATTATACCAAACAAGTTCGACAAGTTTTAGCACATAACATTTTAGACCAAGCGAAGGGCGCCCGCCCGCTCTGTACCCACCATTAGTTACAATTACCGTTCTCGCCAGCGAAACGAATGCTATGTGCCTCGCTCTCTTTAAGAATACATTGAGGGACAGAGCGTTCGACTCGGTAGCGAGTACGGTAATTTGTTTCTCAGGGTAAGGGTATTGAAAGAAGCCAGAGAGTGTGAAAGCCATAGACAGCCCACTACTATTAACACTGGTTTAATAGTGATTTGGCAATTTTTATGTGCCTTATATTTTATTTTATTTATTTATTTATTTAAAAAACAAATTACACAGCATTACAGTTAACACCAAGGCACTGTGAATTTCATACATTGTAACAAAAATACAAACACTAACAATAAGTAAAAACACATAGCACAGCAGATAACAATATTAAAATTTACAAACAATTAAACTGTTAAACTGAAGACGGTCGGTCATCCATCGCCTCACATTCACCACATACAATCCTCCAGCTACTTGCAAAGACATCGCAGTCAGGTGCTGAGGCGAGAAACGCATTCAGATATTGTAAAGCGCGAACAAGTGGTGAATTCCTGTACGACACAGTGCGCGCCTTCGGAACTGCGAGCAGATCGCGGTGGCGTGGCCGAAGATTAAACTTGGATTGAGACAGTGAGGGTACGAGCAGGCGTACCAGTTGCGCCACCAGTTCCGGGCAGTCCGAATCTCCACGCAATATTCGACACACACCGGTCAAGAGCCCATAATTACGCCTCGCCACCAGAGAATTAAATCCCAAGGTGCCAAGCAGAAACTTCGTTGGGTAAAGAAAAGGATAGTACCCGTATGTTTTTTTATATAAGAAACGCAAAAATGCCTTTTGGATTTTCTCCAGAAGCAAGACGTAAGTGACCTCATGAGGGTTCCACACTATAGACGCCGCCTCAAGTTTGCTCCTGACTAGAGCAGTATAAACAAGTTTAATGGCCTTTACATTGTGAAACTCACGGGCATTGCGTATGACAAATCCCAACCGCCGGTAGCAGTCGGAAGCCAGAGTTTTCATATGAACATGAAAGTTAAGGTGTGTATCGAAAATTACACCTAAATCTCTCATAGTATCGACGCGTATAATGGGTTCCGCTCCTAGTAGGTTTTTGCAGATAGGAGACCATGAGCACGGCTAAAAGACATCACAGAACATTTTGAGGTATTGAAAAGAAGTTTGTTGTCAATGCTCCATTGATAGACCCGGTTAATGTCCTCTTGAAGAGATTCACAATCAGAGAATTGTTGCACGCCATATAGGAGCTTCAGATCGTCAGCGTAGAGCAGGCACCCGGCATATCTAGGGATAGAAGCCAAGTCGTCTATCATAATTCCGAATAGAAATGGGCCCAGAATCGAACCCTGGCTGACTCCTGAACGAGTCCGGTAGGTTTAATATAAATTAATAAACGGCAGGATCACAACAGGCGAAACATTTAGAGGAACTTGTCCTAACTTTCTCCTTCGTCGTTTTCTTATGTTACTGACACGTCAAAGCTTAAAATTAATCTGAGTAAGGAAGTTCAAACTATTTATTATTATGACTCGCCCCAGACCCGACCTTATCAATTCTATCTTCGTAGAAAAATGTTGGAATTTTACAAATCATTCGACATATATATAACGGGATCGGAATCTTACAGAAAAAGGAATAACACTCCCAATTTGCTATAATATATCAAAACGTATATACGTGTGTAGACACTAGGTATGCTATTTGTCGTACGCTAGCAGAATCCCTCCCACGCACTCTCCACACGCCTTGCCCTGTTCGCCTTTTTACTACTTTTATTTGTTTAATGTTATTTTCGTTGAACAATATTGGTTTTGGCGTGTCATCGTATTGACTATATGACTAACTCAGCCGCCATTACTGTCACGTAAACAAGAGCTATCACATCTTTGAAAATACAATAACAAGTCAAAAGTAATATTGTTTTACGCAATTGAATAGAGACCCTGAATTTCAATCAAATCGCATTAGTTCATCTCCTTTGTGTGTCGGCCTGTTGGCCCTGTCTATACATTAATATGGTCGCTTCGACATCGTCATTATGATTGACAGCTCTTCCTTAGGCTTTATGCTAGCCGCACCCTAACAAATGCATTTTCAGCAACCTTTTCATAAGGTATCAGTTTGAATAGAATTTGCCTATTCATTTTCTTATGTCCGCGGATTTTGCTTTGGAAAAGAGTCACAAAAAGGCGGGGACACAGGCAGTTTTATTTAATCTTCAGCTCTTTTCTATCGTACTACTATTAAAAATGCTAAAGCATATCGTAGAGATAACTATCATTGTGTCATTTGGGCAAGGCCTCTGTTTTGAATCATATCAAACGAAAAGCGTTTTTAAATAAAAAACACTTTGTTATAATTAAGGTTAGATTACTCATACAAGAAGTATTGTTAACTTACCGGAGTGCGGTTCAGATTATGACCATTCAAATTTGACAATAAGCATGCATTTTGTCTTTGGCAGATATTGGGGACAATTTGGATCATTGTTCTCTAATTTAAAATTTCTGTTAATATTAATTTGTAAACGTCCAACGACTACAACTCTTGTTACGTCAACTATTCTTGTTCGGCGGCACTAAACTTGGCAATATTTGCCAAAACTGACCAATATTTATTGTTGCACCTCTTACATTTGACATACCGATAGATGCAACTAAAATATTTGACAAATACTAAGTTTCTGACAAAAACTTCATTTTTGGGCAAGCTTTTGTTGGCGACTGTACTTTATTTATATAAGTCATTATCTGCTTATCAAGACCAAACTAATGGGTCCCAAACTCCCAACACGGTAGGTCTACTTTAATCCTGTTGTGGCCTTCCGACTCCATCATCAGGAACTCACTCTTTGATAACAGAACATTGCCTCATCATCGGGTTTACATAATGTGGTCCTAATTTCAGCCTATTCCATTAACGGGAAATAGTTCAAATTTGACTTGCAAACTTTGAAGGACCACTTACAAACATACATACGAACAGTGCAAATTAAATAAAAGCTTGTAAAAATAACGGCCAAGTGAAGTGCCACCATTAGACTAGAATAGAGTTTGACCTTTATCAAATAAAATTAGGTTCACAAATATTTCGAATTAGAGAACAATGATCCGAATTAGTCTCATTATGTTCGTAATATAATACGTAGACACAATCTTACAAAGATAAATAAATTTGTACATAAATAATTGGATACGTAATTTAGTATAAGTAAAACTAAGCATTAAATAATATCCAACACCATTCATTTAGAATGTTTCTGATGCAATTACTTCATCCATATATTATAAATGTGAAAGTAACTTTGTCCGTCTATTTGTTACTCTTTTACGGCTAAACCACTGAACTGATTTTGATGAAACTTGAAATCCAAGGAAGAACATTATATTATTGAACATCATTGAGGGCTGTTTTTTACCGCGAGTAGCGATAAAGGACTTCTTCGCGGACGGAGTCGCGGGCAATTAATCTAATCATACTCTGGTTAGTGTTACAGCTGGTTGTTGCGGAGTGCTCACTGAGCGCATGCGAGGTCCTCGACTTGGTGACAAGAGGGCCGAGCCAGGAGGGCAGCCGCGGCGCCTGCGTCGCTGACTTGCAATGGAGGCAGCTGGACCGGCGGCTGCGAGCCATCGAACAACCCAGTAAGAAGACCTCAGGTTACCATGACATGGCGCAGAAATTCAGTTCACGGTGAAAGAGATAGCCCATATACCTTATCTTTGATCTCACAGAATTGCCCTTTAGGATCTTTTGTGCAATTAGGTACCCTCTTACACGGTCAGATGTTCTAATGTGCAGGTTTCCTCGCCTGTATGCTAATGATTTCACTGGTTATCTTATAATCACACTGAAACGCAATAATGCAAACACTGATGCTTGGCGGTAGTTTAAAGGATAAGATGGTGGTAATAATCCGGACGAACCCTGCACGAGGTCCTCCACTGTGATCAAATGAGAACCAACCACGCATAAAAATATAGTTTTATTGAGTGATATTAATTAAAAACACTGATAAACGAGCTCTTGATAAAAACTTTAACATCAACATTTTAGTAATTAGTTCAAAAAGTGTGTATGTTAGTTTAACAGCGGTCTAATTATTTTAGAAGAAAACGGAAGTTAGTCCCTTGCCTCTCCGAGACGCCATAGCGACGTCGCCGGCCACCGTAGCCATATAATTCATATTGAAAAGTAGACGGCCTCACTCACTTGGCGACGGTTTGGCTACGTTAATTTGTATGGGAGACGTGGCCAGCGACGTTGCCATGGCGTCCCGGTGAGGCAGGGGACTAAATGAAAAACTTGAATACATAACACTTTGGAATTGCATACAGTCAATGCAATAGCACAAGAGCTTTTTTTAAAGGCATTCATAACTCATTTAACAACATTACTTTTGATACGGCGCCTGTTTAAAAGATTGCGGTCGATTAAAAAAAAAGTTTTATTGATTGATATAAATTAAAAACAATGATAAAAGAGCTTTTGATAAAAGCATTAACATCCAAAATGTTGTAATTAGTTCGACAGATGTGTGTGTTTGTTTAACAGCGGCCTAATAATTTTGTAACAAAACCGAAATAAATAAAAAACTGGAATACATAACAATGACGGAAATAATATGTATGTAATTTCATACAATAAAATTCTTACCATATTGTGGCAGCTCGTCCACGCCCGTTACGTCCACAGCCGTGACGTGTCACAACACGCGTCGTTCCCCTTTTGGGATAGTGCATGAGGTTGAGGTTGCCCCCAGAGCTTTTCTGCTGTGACACTAGCGGCTTGTTTTTAAGCCTAAAACGGCACAGAGTCCGTGCTTCCTATTAATGCTCTGGGAAATAACCGGCCGTGGACGGAGTCCCGTTTTTGGTGTAATGAAACACCGGCCACAGCTGTAGTGCCATATCATATCACGAGGGTCTTAGTTTACGTCTCTCGACGTACTGTCCGTGAACGTGTTAAGTAAAAAAGAGTATTGTCTGGGGCAATACGAAAATGTCATTTTAATTAAAATCTGAACTTAACAAATAAACAATCTAACCAAAACATAATGTCTGAGATAGGAATTAGAGACGATCTTCACCCATCTGTTTAATTAATGAAACGTTTTTTGTTTCAAATTTAATACCCAAAAAAATATCGTGTGTTGGCTAAAAAACCTGGCTAGACTATGATTAATTAAACATTCAAAAATACATTTAAAGGTATAACTTACTTTCTCTTGCAATTGTAAATCTTAATTAGAAAATAGTATTTTTCACAATCGTGTTATAATAGAGAGCTTTTTAGTCGAGTACCGTGTTTAGGCCACGAAGCTTGCTGAGTGGCCTAAGTAAGGTACGAGATTAAAAAGCTTAATTATGACACTATTGTGAACAATACTTTTTGTACGAGTTCATTAAAATTAATAATTTAAGTCATACGAGTATATAAGAAAACTAAATATCGTAAGTGTTCTACTATCCGACTTTTTTGACACAAGATAATTGAAAAGTAGATTTTTGACAGATGACGCGACGCTGCTACGTTCCTAAACGCCACAGATTGGCAATTTTGTATCGGATCGAGTCTCCTTAAACAAGGACACACATGGAAATCCGAAGTTCTATTTTCAAATTTTTTTCGGTTGTCTTGAGCGTATCGAAATAGTTATTTCGGTTGTTTCGGAAGGAACATCGATGAAAAGAGTGACGTTACAGTATTCTCTATGAAATCTTAATACACAGATTTTAATCGACGAGTATAAAAAATATATTTATTTTATTTTATATAGACAATAATTTATTTTTCTAATAATTTGTTTTTCCTGACAACTAAAATGTCATCAAGTTGTATCCTTTAAAGATTTTCTACACTTACTTTTGTCGCTGGTGTAGCCAAGGCAATTTTAGACATTAAGTATAATTGTGGGTCAGTAAATCTCTTTGATTCCCAATAATTTAAAATGTTGGTATTAGAAGGTAGCAACGGTTCATTAACAAAAGCACCCAAAATACTCTGTAAGGTATCACACCTATTTAAATCAGGAAATTTTTAGCATCGTTGCCTGAACTGCGTTTGCAAAAAATCGTTAAGCATAGTGGATGACGTTGATGGTACGGGGTTAGCTAAATATTCATCTTCTTTTTCTCTTACATTATAATCTGAAGTCAACTTTAAATATCTTTGATAAGTTTGCACTAAATGGGCACGGCCTAACTCCAGCTGTTCATTTGATAACATCGAATTAATTCTCGGATCTAGATAAATTGCAACCAGCAAACATGAATTTTGAAGGGCTTTCTCCCTTTCCCTCATACGTCGTTCGTATTCGTATTTTCTATTTCAAGTATAGGTACATTTAAGCCAGGCAAGTTAAAAGTCTCCAAACGTCGATTGTACAAGTTGTAAAGTTTTCGACAAAACCGGCATCGTTTTAAAATGTTTAAAAAAAAACAAAAAACGGTGACTCATAATATTTTTAACCAAAAGCCGACTTCAGTTGGACTAACCTATATTATATTTTTATTTATATTTTAAAAGATGTTATGTTTTGCGTTTTCGAAGGCACTTTATTGTTTTTTCGTACATTTATATTAGTTTATACTTGATAGTGATCATAATCAGCATATGTTGTCCCACTTCTTAGTTGATATATAACTTTAAGACATATCAAGCTCGCCGCAAGCAATGGCGCGGGAAAGTATAGTAAGGTAAATGTACGTTTCGACGAACGCTTAAGACCTGGATGTACGTTTATTTTTTTATTAAGGTCTGGGATTTTGATACGTTTATGATCTATAAAATAATGGTAACTTTAATAAATTTGTCATCATTTTAATGTACCTGGAAATACATTACATGGTTAGGAATATGTTTAAAATATTTTTAAAGGTTTTTGAATCACTAAACCTGGTTTGTACCATTTACCGAACTAAGAAACTTGATTTGCACATAATACCGAACCGGGCCGCCGCATCACCGAACTAGGGAAGAAATGTATGAAAATTTGGCCTGAGTGGTGCTCAAACTTTAGTGAAACAATAGGCATTTATATTTTATTTATTTATTCAAATGGTAGCAATTTAAATCACGGTCTCACTGTCACCTTTGACACACGCCATGCTGTGTAATGTGACCAAATTGAATGAAATAACATTTTTTTCTGATTATAATTTGAAAATTATTATCTATATGGTATCTAGAAACTCTTTATTTTAACTAAAAATATAAATATTTAACAGTCTTTGAAACCAGTATTTTTTATTACTTTGGTTTTCAATTATTTTTATAACTATATGAAAAAACACTAAATCTCAGCAAATAAAACTTAAAAAATAAACATTTTTAATAATAACAGGCAGTGTAAAATAAAATAGAAAATCAACTTAAAGTTATAATTATTAAGCCTTACATGTCACGTTACCGAAGCAAATAATATAGAGATCAAGATATTTTATTAAAAGGCCGACAATAAGGTAAACTAGCGTAATTCAAAACATATATGTTGTTTTTTTTTATTAGAGATCTTTGACAAGTCACAATTTATATGTTTTTAATCAGCTACTGTCACTGTCACTTCTTATATAAGAATATTTTGTAAAAAGTTGTTATTGTTTAAAAATAGCTTAAACAAATAGGTATATATAGGTACTAATATTGACATAACTAAGACAACCAGCCTAAGCCAGTGGGTCTAAGTTAATTAAATATGACATTCTGTCACCGCCTTCCGAACCATATGACTATTTTTTTTATTAACTATCTGAGAGCTAAATCCTAATCGACATGACACTAACAAGACCAAACATGGCCTACTTTAATACTTAACATTCGAGATTTTTTCGCCACGTTACGGCTCCATCATCAGCAGTTCCACAATAAATGTCTAGTAAAAAATAATAATTGACAATTAACTCCTAGCTAGTTTTAAAACATTAATGGCTTAAATGTTGAGAAGCGCTGGCCTTTACAAAAATGCACGAAAAAGAATACATTTTAGTATCGGCCCAACTGTTAATGGATTAAGGATGATATTCCAACGAACACCGTGCAGTAATTTGGCTGAGGCAAACATGGATTCGGTAACAGAGACCATGGGTACTAATCACCGAACGCCTTTCGGTGAACTGGACAAAGCAAATTATGTGGCACCTATCGAGCGAACAGATTTACAAAATAGTGTTTAGACGTAAAAGTATCGGTAAAATTACAAATCTGACATTATTACTAACAATTGGAACTATTATGTAACCATGAATACATATGGTTTTTGCTACTATTGCTTAATAAGTATATATAATCCTTTTTTATAAATAGCCTTGCCAATTAGCTTATTTTCATGTTAAATAGTCGTAAAAATTAGAAATTTCCAACGAAGTTTTACAAAATATGCCTAATTTATTGATGTTCGGCAATTACTCATTAAATTTGGAATACTTCTAGTTATTCGAAAAGCAAAGTAGATTATATAAGTAAGTCATAAATAACCAGTAAATAAATAATTAAAAAAACATACGCTTTCCCTGATTCCGAACGCTGTTCGGTAAAACCTTCCAGTCAAAATGAGGGTTAACTCATCACCGAATTCACATTTTTGCTAATTTCTATAAATATGACTACACTAAATTCACTTCATTTATCAGAACACAAAAACTAATTAAATAACAACACAGGAAAACCACATTTTCAAACACAAAGGTAACGTAAAACGGATTTATGACCTTAAGAAGTATACGCGATTTCTTACCGATTTTCACAAGGACTCCCCTACAAAACGGCACTGCACCGACTTAATCGCTTGTTGCGTCCTGACTGAGACAGCAAATGGCCGGCTTTGCCGCGTAGTGGAAGAGATAGTTAACTAGCTAGCGTAAAAAAATATCACAACTTAATATCCACTGTAAGTACTAGACTAATAGCTTGAAATAGAAGAAATTCGGTGATACCGCAGATTCGGCGAAGCGTACGTTTACCTTATGAAAAAAAAAGGTGGAATTCTACAGCAGACATGATAGAACGCATATTATTATCAAATGATTTCTTAAGTGGACACGCAGAATCTATATTTCAGACATTTGGTGTAGAAAATACATGGCAGAAACTTAATGACACTCCTTATATTTTTAACCGACTTCAAAAAAGGAGGAGGTTCGTCAATTGTGGACCGATTTCAATTATTTTATTGGCTTGATAGAGTATACTTTCGAGGTGGTCCCATTGTCACCTAATCTGAATCTGATCAGGGAATCAGTGACAATTTGAGGGAACTCCTCAAATATTGTAGGCCAACATATAGCGACTTTAGTATTTTTTGTAAGAAATCTAGCATTTGCATTTTGCATTCAGAAAGTATAATTTGCTGAAGTGGAACTTTCTGCCATGTATTTTCTACACCAAATGTCTGAAATACAGATTCTGCGTGTCCACTTAAGAAATCCTTTGATAATAATATGCGCTCTATCATGTCTGCTGTAGAATTCCACCTTGTAGGACAATCGATGATCGCTTGTGGTAAATCTCGGAATCTTACCTGAAGAGCATTATTTGGTGAGCGAATTACACGAGCTATCGGGCGAATTTGGACTTAACAAATCACATAGCATCCCTAATTGCGAGTTGCAACGTATGCGCCGTATAACGCACTGTATAATAGTCAATATTCTCTATAGACAATTTGTTTTGACCTTGACTGTCAAAATGGAGGATGTGGAAGGTCATAAATTTGGATTGTTAAAATTAATTCCAATAAGTACAACAATTATTCGTTGCGAACATAAAAATATAAAAAACGTTATCATTTTTAGGTTTCCACGTAGATACTTTCACAATTACCTATAAACTCTATAATTATAGGAATACATTAAATTATCAATAACCCTGTATATCTAAAGGTAGTAATTGTATGTAGGTATACAAGATCTTAATGGACTAAAATATCACAACTCGTTCTCTCGGATAATATTATTGTCCTATTAATTGATTAATATTATGGAAGTAGTATTAATTCTTCCTTGTATTGTTTACACGCGCACACTATACCTATAGGTACACTATACCTACATAATAAAACTACTTTTGCTGGAGCATTTTAACAAATGTAAAATATTATTGCCGTAAGTATTAGTAAAAAAAAACAAATTATACGTTAGGTATCGTCAGTAAGATCCCAATGCTGCCAGTGAGTGGGTGCACACATGCCTACGTACAGTCAACAACATAAATAAGTGATCATTTATGTACCTTTTCACTTTAACATTGTGTTTGAAATTTTATAAATAATTGTGCAACGATTGAAAGCGACAAGGTACATAAATGATCACTTATTTATGCTGTTGACTGTACATTAAATTGTACTAACACAAGTACTTGACCCTTACCTAGGGAGTTGTTCGGCGGCGGGTTTGAAGCGTCATTTTAAAGGCTCCTGGGGTCGTTGACAGTGAAATATGAACACAATGGACTTTATCACATGGTTTTTTATACACTTTACATAACTTTAAAGAAATACTGATTCGCGTCCGCACACTATGAATCACAGACTACTAAGGGATACTAACGTGTCAGACTGCCATCTCGCGATCAAAATCTGCTCAGCGTATGTTTTGACAAATTGCTTATATACATACATACATACATACCTTCACGCCTTCATTCCCAGAGTGGGGTAGGCAGAGCTACAGAATTACCAAGCACTCTTAAATAAGTAGTTGATAATTCTGTAACCACGTTTTGCACAATCAGGCTAAGATGTTTACTAGTGTATTAGTGACAGGTTGCAAGCCCATCGCCTATTAAGAGTACTAGAAGCCTTTATTATTCCCTTAGTCGCCTCTTACGACATCCACAGGAAGACATGGAGTGGCTTATATCATACGACATTTTGCTGTTTGAATGAATTGAAAATAAATAGATTCACTAGTCTATGATTATTACGACGGTAACAGACCACCACACATTATTGAGACAATGATATAAAATACATGAAAACACGTTAATTTTCCGTCAACAACTTGTAAGGTTAAAGGTAAAGTAAAGAAATATTTTAGTAAGCTGAATTATATTAACTCTACAGGTACTTTTCCCTTCTGGACGGTGTGTACGAGTAAATTAACCCTTTTAGAATCACCCTTCATTAATTTAAAATGAGGTTAGGTTAGGTTAATAAAGTTCTCAAAACGTACAAAATTTCAAACTAAAAACGAAATAAACCGGTATTAACCATTTATTTAGTATTTTTTGAACCGGTTCCGTGCCATGCCATTGATTAGCCGCATCAAGTGTTAACTGATTTGAGATTATTGTGTTTTGCCGCGAACGAACATTGACTTTAAAAGCTTGGTAACTTTGATCCCCCGCTTGCCAAATACAAAATAATATTTATCAAAAACCTCGGTAAAGAGATTAACGTACCCTTATCCGTAAATTAAAACCCCCTAAGTAATAAAGTCATTATTCCTTTGCTATAACTCATTAATCACCTTTAATAAATTATTTAATCAGGCTATAGACGATTCTATTAAACGCTCTACTGAGTCGAATCTCTGCGAACTACTGGATTATGTCCTATCCGCAATGGATGGAAACTGTCAGGTGGATGCTATTTATACCGACTACTCGAAGGCGTTTGATAAAATTTCCCATTTTATTTTAATAAATAAACTTGAACGGGCCGGTGTTCACGGCGACTTACTGCGATGGCTTACATCCTACTTGCGGCATAGAGCTCAGGCTGTGACTGTAAAGGGGCATACTTCTAGTTTCGTTCCAGTCACTTCTGGAGTTCCCCAGAGCTCCCATTTAGGTCCACTTCTCTTTAATATTTATATTAATGATGTCATTAGTTGTTTCTTACATTCTAGGGTACTGTTGTATGCTGATGACACCAAAAATTTTAGTATTATTCGGTCTGATGCTGACTGTTTTAGGATGCAGAAGGATTTAGATAACTTAAATGAATATTGTATTTATAATAATCTTTTTTTGAATATTGAGAAATGCTCCATAATAACATTTAGTCGTAAAAAACGCCCTCTAAATTTTAATTATACTATAGGGAACCAATCTCTGAAACGGGTCAATGAGGTTAAAGATCTAGGGGTGTACATTGACAGCGAGATCCAGCTGACATCTCACATCGATAAAATAACGTCAAAGGCCTACAGAATGCTAGGTTTTATTCTCCGTCAAGGTAAAGATTTTAAAGATCCAAATACATTGGTCCTTTTTTATAATGCTTTCGTTAGGTCACATTTAGAAACGGCATCTACTGTGTGGAGTCCTAATTTTTCCGTTCATATAAACTCAATTGAGAGAATACAAAACAAATTCATTAGCCGTATGAAATTCAAGTTCAGGACCTTCATACCTGAAAACATTGAAAGTCTCCAGATGAGAAGAGAAAAGAGGGATGTCACGTTTTTATTTAAGTTGTTGAATAATATGATTGACTCTCAAAATCTTATGGGAAAAATATCATTTAGATGTCCTAGCTTTCGTACTCGGTCCACAGAGTTGTTCTCCACATCTTCCAGTCATAAAAAATATGTTAAGAATGTTGAATGAACCTTGTGAGAGCATGCAATGTTTATAATAAGAAATATTCTCATATCGACTTGTTCCAACTAAACCATCGTCAATTTGTTTCTGCAATTAAAAAAAAAAAGAAAATAGAATAATTTTTAAATATTAAGGCATGTTTCACTCTCTATTGTATTACAATTTATTTTTCAAAATTCAAAATTTAGTTTTAAGTTGTTTTATTAGTCTTGTGTTTTCTAATAAGTTATTTACTAGTAGTAAGTTATTAAATTAATGTGAACTCTTTGAGCAAAATGATGTGTTAACTTTAGGTGGAAACTGTTTATGCTTATGAATTACGCACAGTTGTTATTCTAGGTGTAATATATCTGCTGTATGTTTCCCTTTGCAATAAATAAATAAATAAATAAAAAATAAATTCCGCCAGTGTCATTGTGATTTTAAACGTGTTTTAGTGATCCGTCCGGATCGCTATATTATTCCCTAACCTACCGCCAAGCAGCAGTGCTCGCATTGTTGTATTCGGGTGTAGGAATAGCCGTTGAAATTAAAATCAAATTAAGGTTGGCAACGCATTTGAATTCTCGAGATTGCAGTTTTAAGATGTGTAGTCTTGAGAATGCAAATATCTACAAACTAACTATTAGTTAGTTTGTATGTATGTATGTAAACTCTTTATTGCACAATAATATAAATATTACAATATTAATATTAAACTAATGTACAAAGGCTTGTTTGGCTTCTCTACGCCATAAAAAGCATTTTTACAACTTTGTGTTGCTCAGCTTGGCCTTCCGTTATCTTCGTTAGTTAACTTTCCACAAGATAATTAATTGGCTTTGACCTGATTTATATTCGTTCCTTCAGCTGAATTGATCTCTACTGGGTTGTACTTGTTACTTAGATTAGACCACTGTTTTATTCAAATGTCTATCTGATTGTAAATTAGACCTCTCGGCACATAAAAAGCGCTGGAGAAAATGTGGACTGAGAGGAAAATGAAACAGACCTTTGTAAATCTAATGTGGAGTGCTTCTTGCTTGTGATTTTAGTAACTTGATACATAGTTTTGACATTCCTGGCCGAAAATTGATCTAACGGATCTTTAAAAACCCAGCCTATGTGATATAATAAATTTGCAACAATATCTACCTCTTAAAAACTCGAAAAAAGAGAAATAGTTTGCGACTAGACCCTATATATCACATATATGTGTCTATAGAGTAAAATAAAACTCGTGAAATCATTGCTCCATGACTATCATTATCAGTTATCGTACTTTTTCCAGCATTTTTGGTGCAGTGCTAGGGTTGTCAGTAGTGCCCAATATTAAATTGTTTGAACCAAGAATCAAATAAAATCAAAAATAAAAATAAAATAGAGTATTAAAAAATCGAAAATACAGAAAATATTCTCAGAACATGTGAAGGCTAACCCAACATACATAATGAAATGAATGGTTAATTTACTACGAGTATAATTATGGGAAAATGTAACACAGTTGCAATAAATCCTTACGGTTAGGAATTGATATATTAGCATAGACAGTATAATGCGTAGGTAATGGCAGTGCATAAATATAGAAGTCATATTGATTCGAGGAATTAATAAATGCTACACACAATTATAATAACTGATTAAGTAAAAAAAATAGTGTTTCATTTTCAACGACAACATAATATTAAGTACTTAATTTTAAACGTCAATCATATTATATATACGTCGATAACCCTAGGTCGCTGTCGTGTGTCAATTGACGTCATCGCACCAAGAATGCTGGAAAAAGTACGATCACTGATCATTATTCATTGTTTTGGAGCCTGGCAGCTGTCCTTCGGTAGTAAGTAGTACTCGTAGTTGGCCTATAGTCGGCACAATTTCTTTATTTAAAGTTATCATTTAGGATATGAAATGAAAGGGCATAATGTATGCATGTATGTAATACTTTATAGTACAAACAGGATAATCACAAACACCAAAATAGACAGAAAAACAATAGGCACCTATGTACAAAGAAAATGAATGATCTGATTTTAAAAATCCTGACACTTCTGCCACTCGGTTTCTAAAAGATAAAACCAAAAATATAGAAAACAGCTGAATCCATTGTTGTTATACCGACACCAAATAATACCTTTATAATTATACGACGTCATGAAAGCTATATCATCATCATTTTGAATTCCGTATCAAGTACTGAAAAACGAAACCCTTTTAAGATTTTATTATTGCAACTCTTTTTTAGTGGTCAGTTCTTTCTATATTTTCTTTCAACAGCATGGACGATCAGTTTCGGGCACTCACGGTGGCGACAGTGCAGCAAAGGGGCGTGTCGGTGTGACGTTGTCCGGCGGTCTCTCAACTGCTGGCGCGCCGGACTTACTGTCCTCGGCTCCGACCTTCTCGCTCCTTCTGACCTTATCACCATGTGAGTTTTTTTACTCTATCTTTTTACTATAGCTTAACTGAAGTGGCAGTGGGCGGGGCACATTGTACGCAGGACTGATGGGGTCAGAAGGTTCTTGAGTGGCGTCCGCGGACCGGAAGACGAGCTGTAGGTAGGCCTCCAACAAAATACAAAATACAAAAATACAAAATATTTATTCAGTAAATTGGCCACATGAGGGCTCTTTTACACGTCGGTAACATGGAGTGAATCTACTAGCGCTTCGGACAAGACCATCATTGCGGAGAAGAAGCGCCGCAAGAAACTCCAGCAGAAGGTCATTTTTTTTTCAATGTTTAAATACAATAATACTTAAAAGTATCTAAATTACATTACAAGGTAATAAAGTAATAAATAATTATTTTTAAAACTAACACAAATAAAATCATTACAAATGTAAAGACAATAAAATACAAATAAAATACCTTATGTCTAGGAGAACAACATGACGAGGTCTCTACGTCAGGAATGATGATTAAAATAATTAACTGAATAACAGGTCCTTGCAAGCGTGAACAGACCGGACCCCACAGACAGCACCCGTTCACGAGTATGACGCGTATCTCAGCCATCGCCTCCCTCAACCATGTGTTCGGGAAGGTGGCGACCCGATCAACGACGCCGCCGTAAGCAAAGACCTTAGAGTGAGCATGACATGCCCATGCTGCCGGACAAAATATATCAATAAAAAAGGGAACTGTCCGGCGAGAAACATCACAATGTGTTCTCATTTCTTAAGTGTCTTGTGCACAAGAACCAATAATAAAAATAAAAAAATACTAACAAAAAAGGATACATTAGGTAAACTTAAATGTCTACATCATTGGCTTAAAGGCATTTAACAATAAGCGCTGCTCAGTGCTTACATATTAGATATATTTCTACTCAAAATGCTTAAAATTAACCACAATTTCAGTATGTTCTGATAACTCTGATAACAACCAAATGGAGTGACGACCTTGTAAGGATCGTGGAAAAGCGGCGGATGCGAAAAGCACAAGACCGGTCTGAGAGGAGAGCCTTGGGGGAGGCCTATGTCCAGCAGTGGACGTCATTCGGCTGACATGATGATGATGATGATGATGATGATCTTTTTACTATAAATAACACTAAACTTACATAGGGAGTTGCTTGTCTCTTGATATTTTGTGTCGCATAGCAGTATACAGGGTACCTTAGGGCTTTAAATGCATCGTTTTTACTCCTGAAACTGAACTTCTTTTGTTCAGTAAGTTGTTAAAAATATGTCCAACTTGATTTTACATTTCTTCATACAAGTTAAATGTAATTTTCAGTGAACGCGATCCAATTCTCTATTTTCCTTTAGCCCTCGTACCAAGGAAATGTCGCCCCCGTACCATGACATAGTGATTATATGGCCATGATACGAGTACACTGATTTTACAATTAAACTTTAACATTAATTATTTATCTAAACTTAAGTTATTTTTAATGTGGCAGAAAAAAAGTAGTTCAGCTTAGCATCGATCGTTGCATTCATAGCCCCAAGGTCAGAACGCACACTGTATATGCGTTTTACTAAAAATATAAATATGTAAATCTGAAAGGAGACAAGCATCATGGCTTAATAACCTCCAAAATTGGTTCATTTTATGCACCACATTTTTTTTATAATTATTATTTTTCGTAATACCGGGACTCCTCTTCCTCTGCGGCCCCACCACGTCGCAAACAACGTTGACATCTCAATACCAACACGCCTCTCCCCCTGCAATTTTGGCCACAGAGGAGGCCTACCGTAATACCGGCAATCCTCTTTACGGCCCGGCTCAAACTGCGGGTAGAAGTTTTCCTCACCCGCAGGCTCAAAGGAGTCCACTTGGAGCGACATCCACGGAACAGCCGATGCTCCACTCAGGCCGGCCCCGGGTACCTCTTAGCTTCACCGTGGGTGACCAGACCATGGTTACTAAGCCCCTACGCCGGGACCAGCGGGAGGAAGCACCAGATCAGTGATCAAGGTCCCTCTGAAAACCAGCGCCGCGGCTAGCTACGCACTGTGGTTCAGCGTGTATGGAGAGAGTGTCATAAGTCGATTTGTCCAAAACTTCCAACATTATTGGGAAGAAATGCATATATTGTTGTTAATTATGAATTTATTTGATAAAATAAAGGACTTACAATTAATTTTATGTGTATATATTATTGAATAATAATAAAAAAAAAACAATTAAAAACGTTTCAAAATTCACTATATTTCAATACTGTATAATTAACACTTATAAATAGTAAGTAACATGTTTTCACTTAAAAATATAATAAACAATACCTTAATACTATTTAATTTAAAAAAAAACAACTTATATTGAACGCAAACATATTTACTAAGTTTTTTCGTTATGTGCAATTCATGCAGTAGAATGAACCGCACGTAAAGAGTTGTTATCTTAAAAATACTATAATTAAACTATCTAACACTCATTAGTGAAACTTTAATGAGCTTAGCAATAATGTAATAAACTAATGACAGATTTAGATGAAACACTTTTTTTTCCTAGGAAGCTTTCTAAGACCCGTAACTAGTGGGTCAGAATTTAATAAAAGTCGATTTTAAACATCGGTATTCGTCGCAACACGTGACATTTTTCTAGTATTGTTGAGCCGAAACGCTTTTTTATTTTTATTTGTAGCTTCGGCAGCTTCTTCTGATAGTTCTCCTATGGATACCATCATGTGATCGAACTGATCGATTACTTCAGACCCATGAATCAGAACTTTGTGAATGGACGCTGGCAAATTGTACCACGGATATTCCTCAACAAGCTGTCGAGCCGTGTCTAAAGCAAACGATTTAAATCTCTCAGAATTAATTTTGTAACCGGAATTGAGACAGTTAAGAATTGTACCACAACTATCAATAAGCTCTTGCTTAATTCCTGTAATTTCAGCAGAAATGGCAGAGTTAGCAAAAAACCTACGTGCTGTATTCCCATCATTCGAGTTGCCGCTTCCTCCGCTACGCGGCTTGT
The DNA here is from genome assembly GCA_927399475.2 of Acleris emargana. Lineage (NCBI taxonomy): Eukaryota > Metazoa > Arthropoda > Insecta > Lepidoptera > Tortricidae > Acleris > Acleris emargana. The sequence goes on from OV656838.1 coordinate 13,238,846, forward strand.
CCACTATCAGACCTAATTTATTTTTTTAATTCTTTTTAAAATAATCTTCTTCGTTCTTAGATAATTGTTTTGTCTCTTTTGCAAATTGGAAGCGAATAGGGCGACAGTACCTAGTTGATGATGGGCGAGGATTCTTCCATAATATTGTTTCTTCTCCTGTTGTTGCAACTATGACGAATAAACTTCCATCTTCTAAATTGGGTCATCGGAAAAGCACTGGTTATACTCACTGTGTCCGGTACTACCGTCAAAACCCCACTTACCAACTAACATAACATCACCTATGGTCTCGGGATCGATACTTGATAACAGTATATTTTGAGAATCCAGTATTCTTTTAACCGTGTGGTTCAACAAATTTTGTAACTCTACTTCGGCACTTTTTTCAGTAATAGTTAATTTTTCAGGGTAACACTGTTTCTTGGCTTTTAAAACCTTATGATACGAAGGCAAAACTGGATATTGTTTACTATTAATGAACTCTTTAATTAAAAGGTATTGGTGTTTTGTTAATTTTGCTTCTGTGATTAGCGATAGGATCTCACTTGGATTCACTTCACATTTATGACTATCATTTGGCCCACAACTCGAGGTTGACGAAGTATTTATCAAAGCATTGACGGCCGAGTTATCAATTTTTGAGAGGTCCACTAATCTCCTTCGCTGAGTTCGTTTACTGCAAGACTCAAAATCTTTCTTCGGTCGACCGAGATTTGATGTCATTTCTTGACCAGTAAACTAATTTTCTCTCGCAGATACCGACTCATTCTTTGCTATATCTATAGTTTCAAGGACATTTAACCATTTTTCATGTTTTCTGACTAGTTCATATTTATTACTTTCTGCTTTTTTCCAGTAATCTGCGATCCTTTGGATTATGCCATTAACGCGTTTACTTAGAACTTCGATTTCAACGTTTTCAGCTTCCGGGACCATTTCCAAAACTCGATATTTTTCCACCTGTGATCCTTTAGCAAGATGCCATAGTTCAAATATGTGCATTCTTGTAAACTGAACTTGCAAAAAAGAACCTGTTAGAAAGAAAACAAAATACATTAGAAATTGACAAATATCGTAGCATCTTCTACGAACAGCGTAGAGGACGAATTAATAAAACATCTAGCAAAATCTAGCAGAAGATGACTATTGGCACAATAACTAGACTTTTATATGCTTTTTAAACAATCAAAATTATTAATGGTACAGCATGGCGTCATTGATAAAACTCAATGGTAATACACAAACAATTTAAATATTTTTATAAAATTAGGTGTCTCGTAGCTCTCAAATAAATATAAAATGTATAGTAAAAATAGCTAGTAAAAATATTATTATTAAAACACATACCTTTGTCATTAATTTCTATGATGATTCAATAGAGTTTATCACAACAAGTTTTTAGAAATCCGTCAACAAACAACTTTCACTTTAATGATCTATTGATAAGACTAATTACGCGGTTTAAGTGTGTTCACTTCGGAGGTCTGAAAAACAATGATCCCGACTGATTACTTCAAAACTATTTATAGTTTTAAGTAGGCTGGTAATGAATGTGTTATCAGAGAAGTACAAATCATAGCTCGGCTATTGTTGATTATTTGGACTTATGACCTATGAGCGGGACCATAGTGCTACGGCACAAAGCTAAGAGAGGCCTTTTTCAATGCCAGGTTAAATATTTTGTTCTGCTTGTCATCTGTTTTTTTTTCAAATGTGTGTATGCGTTGAATAAATTATTTATATTTCAGTATCCAAAATAAAGTTAACTTTAATGATAGCCGACGTCCGGTAGGAGATGGCACTTCAAACAGGAGAAACAGTTCAAAATTAAAATGAAATGTATTCAAAAAAATACTGGCACCTAGTAACGAACGGACATAACTTCTAACGCCAGGCACACATTTTTAAAACATCTGACAACATAATGATCAAGTATGTAGTGATCAGAACATTCAAAATGTCTGCAGACGGTTCATGAGCCTACCCGCAGCAGCTGAAGCTACATTTTGTTTACAATAAGCAATGTTATAAAAAAAAAAAAATGTATATATTTCGGACAAATTATTACATCCATATTACAGTTAGTCAGTTAGTAACAATATTTCTTGAAAAAAAAATTTGTGTTTAGATTAGTTAGTAAGTACATAATATGCGGTGCAGGCCAGCCCAGTGCTGTAAATAGCGACTGTCCTGTCTGTCCGCTATGACGCGCACGATACACAAGAAAAACCAAAAATAAAGGTTTTTGTTTCGCAGGAACAACGTTATAACGAAAACGTTTCTTATGTACAGTATAACAAAAACAAAGTAAGATAAAACATGTTTCGTGGGCTCGTAAACAAGCTTTAAACATTATGTCAATTCAAATTGCAGAGCAAACAAAACTCCTGAAATGTTATTTCGCATTAACGCTTCCTGAATAAATGTTGCCCGGATGGAATTGGCACATACAAATCCGGATATAACATGTTTGTTCAGGCCGAAATCTCGAACTTGTTACACTGTTATTAAGCTGGACAAAAGCTTTCCGATCCTGAATATCTGCTTGATCTATTTTGGTATCCTATATTTATTGGCATTAGCCAACTTTTTCTTTGAAGGCACAATGTTAACCGGATCCGACCCTTTTTACTTAAATGCGATCCATGGCAACTTTGAATATTTAGTTTTGATACATAATACATCTTAAGGACTACTTTAATATACAAATATTTTCTCTATATTTAGCCAAGTGCTTATAACAGTTAACGCCGATGAACTCACTCTACATTATGACGACGACTTGTTTACCACATTATTGTAAAGTGTTTTGCAAAGAATGCGAACTAAGGAATTATGGACGGATTCAAATACGTGATACGTGTATACCTTTAATCTAACCCAAAGTTGTCTTTAGGATTATTTATGAACGAACTGGTACTGGAGGTACTACAATTAAAAGTTAAAACTAAACTTATTAAAATTGAAATAAAACTAAGCTACTCAAATTAAAATAAAACTAAGCTTCTCAAATATTAAAGTGTAAATAATAATCACCACTATAAAAATAACACTCCCTCTAGCAGGTCCACTCGCGTCATGGTCCCTATGACACTGGCTGCATTACTATAAATAACCAAACCAAATTTAATTATATTGAGCCCATTCTTCATATTTTATCATATTTAGATGCTGATAAATCATTATTTCGCAATCCAAATATTTGAATCCTAATTCTATTTTTTTGCAAATTTACTTCGAGTATAGCAAAAAAAGATTCTAACTACCGACAATGTAGTAATGAACGGGGAAGAACGCCTAAGTTGAAGAATTACTTACTGTTTTACGTAACATGTTGTTTAAGTTCCCAAAACCATGAACGCCGTGTGGTTGCCGGCTTAGATTTGTGCCACTCCATGTCTTCCCGTGGAAGTCGTAAGAGGCGACTAAGGGAATAAAGGCTTGTAGTACTATTAGGTGATGGGATGATTGCTACCTGTCACTAATATACACTGTTAAACATTAATTAATTAATTGTGCAAATTGTGGTTACAGAGTTATCAACAAATTTTTGGAGTTGTTGGTAATTCTGTAGCTCTGCCTAACCCACTCTGGGAATGAAGGCGTGAAGGTAGTATGTATGTAACCATGAATGTCGTGTTAAAATATACTAGTAAATAGGTAAGAATCACTTTAGGGTGAGGGTAGGTTATAGTAATGTAATAATATTAGGTTAGGGTAATGTACTATGTGCTACGCAAAGAGCGAAAGACAATTTTATTTTTACAACACGATTTTAAAATCGAGATGTGAAATATTACAGAAAATTTTATGCGCGCACTGCGACGGAAAAATCGATGTACCTATTGTTCATTCAACAAACCAACAATTCATCACCCAGCTTGTGCAAGACTGAACTTCAGTTGCGATTGTCATCTATTTGTAGGAACGGTCTAGTTGACTTTGAGTCACGGGGTATTTTTTTTTGTGTGGGCGTCTCTTTTGTTATAGTGGTATATTTAATATTATAGGGCTATTCAAAATAAACATATTTTGCTATGAACTCGGAGCCACGATATTCGAATATTGATGCTTAGGCGCACTTTCAGTACTTACGCAAAACAAATCATTGATATCTCGGCTCCAATATTATTGAACGCATTTTTTTTTGTTATATGTGTATTTCGAGGTCCTTTAAACCATAATAAGAAAATCACCCGCAGCCGGTGAAAAAAAAAAGTCCATACACACTTATCCAATGCCCTGTTTCTTGTACCTTGATATCTTTATGACTGGCTTTTATGATAATTTAAAAGTTATGTTGTCGATGATGGTTTTATTGTCTAGTAGTACTTGTATGTATACCAAGAACCCATGGCATTGTAATAAAAAATATTACTCAAATAAAACGCCAAACTTACCGTCAAACATTATCTATTACCACGGCTATGTAACCACCTCACCTCCGGTAGCAGAAAGGACACAATTGCAATTTGTGTCATATTGTACATTGCGCCCCAGTTCTACCGAATGTGCGACTTGATTAAACTCGACTGTTGCGAGTAGTACATCCTTTAGATCACCATCATAATTGCGTATGGCACTCCGTCAGCCTGGATCAAACTTCAATGTCTAGGGGTTTTAGCCAGTTTACTGCGGCAGGAGTAAATTTTTGCAACTCCTCCATGCCACCGGGTAAACAGCGAAGCTGGCAACCGTTTATCACGTGAGAGAGCATCTGGTCAGGTGCTGGACCCGCAGTCGCATTGTGGTGACTCTCTCAATCGCCACTTGTGAAAGTGGTGGTTAGTTTTGAAACCGATTTAGGCGAGTCCAGATTTTTCGGTCGGGGAAGAAGCCAGGCAATTTAATCGAGGGGTTTTTTATACGAGAGCAGAGTTAGCACCAGCAAACAGACCTTAGCATTCAAGCCACAATTCAGGTGGTAATTAAAAAAAATTTATATATATATCACTGGTGTTGAAACCCTGGAAGTTAGACTGGGGGGAGGCAGATTATTAAAAGTGGACCTGATGAGTATGGGTTTGAATCTAGAAACGCTACAGTCACTAAGTGAGAATCACTGGTAGACTGCGGAGCAGCTAGTGGATAGGTGAAAGAATGTGGCCCAATAGTTTAAATGCATCAATGTGTGCATGCTCTGTAGAACATGGTGTCAACATGGTGTTTTTGTAGAAATATGATGTCACAGTTGTGCTCATGGGCGACTCAAGACAGGCACTTACTTACTCATATTTGAACCGTGATGAGCTTTCTATGAGGATGCGGACTGAAGGACCAATGGTTCTGGAGGTCGTATCTTGAGAAGGGCAGGTGCTCTAAGGTTAGCCCTGAAAAGGGCTATATGTAGTTTGGTTAGGCCTAAAAGCAGCTGTTTAAAAGGCTATCTCTATCTGGATCCATGATGTTACTGCAGTGGTGGAACGCGAGGAAGTAGTTCTAGACAAATTGAAATTCCCATCCCATCTTAATTATAAATTGACTGAGAGTGTACTGGGTACACATAATGTTGTCAATTTTTTTATTTTTTGTAGAGATTTAGGGACAAATAAGCTGCGTACTCTGCACAAGTCTACATTCAAAGGAATGCGATCGCTGACTGAGCTGGACATGTTTGACAACCACGTGGAGTACCTGCCCGCCGGCATTTTCGACTCGCTCGCCAACCTGAGAGTACTGTAAGTACAGAATGCGGTTTATTTCATTACAAGTCACTGCATTTTACTACACACCGACTGTATGCAGAACACGTAGCTAGTGGACAGTTTCAATATATATTGATTAACACGCAACGCGGGTCAACTACAACAATGGCTTGATGAACAATATGGATAGTTTGTAATAAACTCTCTTGTTTCACTTTTATGCAAATGGCGTAACAGGAACCCAAACAAAGTTTTAATTAAATTCCTGTAACTAGAACGCAAAATGCCCTTTGAGCAACGTAAAACGTTGTGTATAAACCCATCACAATAATATTTTTTTACTAACTACATTCAGTTAATCGTGATAAAATTACATATTAATTCATGTAACAGTAATGTCTATGACTCGTTTAATAAACAATATCTACTTATAGCAGACAACGGTTTTTTTAAAACCCTATTTGACATGTTTGTTTAGAATTTATTTTATTCAGTAACAGTTGTAATTGATCTATTTAAACATCAGACTAGTAAATAGCTATTTACGTCAATTTGACGGGAAAATTATAGCAATCCGTTTTCTTGTTTTAAAAATGACAACAAGGTAAAATCAGGATGTACTATTAGATACCTACATACATACATACATACCATCACGCCTTCATCCCGGAGTGGGGTAGGCAGAGCTACAGAATTAACAACAACTCTAACAATTTGCTGTTATATTAGATACCTACATCTCAATAATTTGTGTTTTAGCTGTAGTGCACTCAAAAAAAAAACGCAATCTACCTAATTTCTACATCACTTTCAGACGGCTACAAAGAAACTACCTAGAAGAAATTGACAGCGAGACTTTCCGATCGACGAAGAAACTCTTTCACGTGGACCTGTCCAACAATTTCCTGTACACTCTGCCGGAAAAGCTGTTTGCCAATAACTCATTTTTAGAAACCGTCGACCTTTCTAATAACCATGTTATTTATATACCCTCTGACAGTTTTATAGGTTTGGAATCTTTAAGAATATTAGACTTGTCAAAAAACAAAATCCAACGAATCGAAAATGGAACATTTCTCTTAAAAACGTTACGTATTTTGAAGTTATCAGAGAATAGAATTAGCAATATCACAGAGAGTGCATTTGAAAATTTGATTGCGCTTGAAACGTTATTGTTGGATAATAATAATTTACAAAATATTCCAGAGCGTTTGTTTCGGAAACTCAACTGTCTCAGTTATTTAGACTTGTCCGAAAATAACCTGCAAAGCGTAAGTATTGTCACAATACTACAAAAGTTATAATTTACTTGACTCAAATTAAATTTAAATAATATTTATTAAAAATATTTCAGCTAAAAGGGGTCGAGTTCGAAACTCTCAACCATTTGCGCAACCTGGACTTGAAAGGGAACTCTTTAACCGTGTTGCAAGATTACTCATTTTCCAACTGCACAAGCCTCGAAAAGCTTGATTTGTCGAAAAACAAAATGAGATTTCTAAATGTGACGACATTTCATGGCTTAGACAATCTGGCTTCACTAATATTGTCGGAGAACAAGCTATACGAAGTGCATTTCAAAACGTTTTCAACGTTGAGAAACCTTACCACATTGTAAGTGCATAATTAAATGAATTCCTATTTAAAACATAAAAACCATTGGTATAATGGTGAGCCCGTCTTTGGGAGCTGATTTTCAAAAACCAGCTTTCTTCCAAAAATCTGCATCGAAATCGGACGGTCTGTTTGGGAGTTATGATGCCATAGACAAACACGCACACACACACGTAAAACTATTTTTTCGGGAATAAATTATAAATATAAATTATAATTAATATAAATAAATTGAAAAAATAATAATTTTAGGACCTTGTGCAAGGTCCGTTCGGATCGGTACCACCATCTTACATCATTTATCCTACCGACATCAGTGTTCGCATTGTTGTGTTTCGGTGTGGGGATAAGACAACCTGTGAAATTGCTAGCATATATACTCAATATCATCTGAGTTGTCTTATTTAGTAAACACTTTTATAACATCAAAATGCTCCCTTTTCGCCTAAAATTACAATTTTATCATAAAAGAAACCATCCATTACGTAAAATCAGGAAAATAGTGTGCAAAATGTTGTTTCTAGTTGCTTTACTCACCATCCTTGGCGTGAAAGTGTGAACCCTTATGGTTTGTAAACTGGTATCGGCAATAAAAATACTTGGATGTAAAAAAAAACGACGCTCAGCCCCCGTGTTTTACATACTGACGGACAAATAAACTGCATCAACTTACATTTTTAAAAGAACAAACAACCAAGTCAAAACATACTCATACGTATATATTTAAACCATTAATTACTTTAAAGTTGCTTTTTTTGTAGATATTTAGACGGCAATATGTTTCCGTCCCTCCCGTCGCGAACCCTGGATTATATGCCAAAGTTGGCTATCGTCAAGCTGTCGGGCAATCCCTGGCATTGCGACTGCCACACTCTTTACATATCTGCGTAAGTATATCTTAATATATGTACTATCAGCCCAATGGAACCCTGACCCACCTTAGAACTGTGTCACAGTGACGTCACGATCCAAGTCGTAACAAGTATCAATCAAATCGTTTTACAATGTCACTGTGACAGCGTTATATGGTGGGTTAAGGTTTAACCGGGCTGATAAGTAGTACACTATTAAACTTAAGGAAACATGAAAAAAATAGATTACGAAAACATATTTCGTAGGTTTAATAAATGTAAAAATACAACGCAAATTAAGCTTCTTGTATGTGGTCAATTACAGCTAAACTTTCATAAGTAAATAAATGTTAGCTGACATGTTCAAGGTTGAACAAAGCTTCAAAATAAATAAAGATTAAAAAAAAAAAATAAAAAAATGTTCTCAACCTTCTTATAACAGAAACATCGTATTCACTGCGTAGTGAATGACTTGACTCTGCTCTGTCAATCATGTTCATTATAAGTTTGTTGCTGAATATGAAACTGATGTTAAAATAAATTGGTTGTGATCCAAAAGAGACAGAGAATATACATTTAGAATTCTCATGAATATTATTAAACACTTTGTGCTTAATAATACATATATAATGATCATTTATATCTACAGAATATAATAATTAAAAATTAATAATTAAAATATAATAATTATAATAATTTATATCCACTCTCTGGGATTACAGGCGTGAATGTATGTATGTATGTATGTATTTATATCTACAACACCTTTAAACTAAGTAACCCTTTATAACCCTTTAAACTAAGTAACCGTAAAAAAACCCTTCTTTATTATTTTCTCATATTCGACCAGTTCGATTCCCGGTAAAGGCAGAATATTTTTCAAAAATCCATAAATGCCGTAATTATTGTTTCCAAAAATAAAAGTAGGTCTACTTAGCGTAGAATTTGCTGTTTCCAATATTTAAACTAGTTGCCTAGATCATTTAATTACATACAGGGTGTCCCAGAAGTAGACCTAAATATTAAGGGTTGTGATTCAAAAACTTGATATCTAATGCACAATAACTTAGTAAGAAATGTATTTAATGAAACTAATGGTCTCCTCCATTTTGAAATCGTGCAACAATTACTGGTACTATGGTACGGCAAAATTACAAGTTACAACTGCTTTTCTACCAGCGACCTAATATGATGGTTAAATTTCGCACCCATTCCAAAAACGCTTAAAGTTTGAATTAAACAGCTGCTGGATGTGGTTAGACGCTATTTGACGCAATTTAACCAATACACGTTGAAATTTGCAATAAACGCTCCAAACCATAATCGTTTTTTTTATTCTGATTTTTGAAAGCGAGTTGTTTTGGAGAATAACACTCGTGACCGGCCACACATCATTTCCATTTTAAATACCTCTACGCAGACGGATTCGCAGGCAAGGGTTAATAAATAATATAACATATTTGACAGGTGGGTTCGCTTGAACGAGATGAAGATATGGGACTATTCACCCACCTGCGTGTCACCCTGGTACCTGGAAGGCCACTTCCTCAGAAAACTGAAGTTCCCTGAGCTCTGCGCAGGCCAGTGGGCCAGCATGGTCAACCTGTCACCCCGTCTGCCCATCCAACAGCTCCTGTCCCTCAACGTATCAGTGAACCGCAAACCGCAGGAAAGCATGGAGCAAAACCATGACGTCACCACAATCGATCCGTGGCATTGAAATCATTTACGTAATTTTACGACCATTCGCGTCGGCTCGGGAATACTGTGTTACGTTGTTTAGCACTAGCCGCGAAATACAAGACGATTGGCGATAAACCGAATGGCCTTGCTTATTCTATTAGTACAACAAAATCTAGGGCTTCCGGATGTTTCTTATATTTCATTTATTTTAATATACAAATGAATAAATAATTTGAGTTTTGAATTACGTTAAATAGTCTAGAAATCAACATTGTCAAAAATCACGCTTTTTTATAACTTACGGGTAGGGACAAATCTGCAGAAACGCGACCGAATTCACGCCGATTTAGCAGGTAACTTATACGTACAAGCAAAGTATCGTATATGGTCCCTTTCCTCACCCACGGGGCTAATACAGCTTCATCATGTCAGCCAAAAGACGTCCACTGCTGGACATAGGACTCCCCCAAGGCGCTCCACTCAGACCGGTCTTGTGCTTTTCGCATCTACCGCGTTCCGCAATACGGCTGACCTACTGGCGAATTATTAATTGCTCGCCCTCTTATTCATAAATGCGTGATAGCTAAATTACCTATACTATAGCTATGCTTTGTCCTTACCTGTCATTATGAAAATTTTATTGGACAGAAAGGGACAATGAATCCTTTAATGACAATAGGTTTATAGTGAGTTTATGAATAAGGTTAGGTTCGCCCCTAATTTTACGCTTATTAAGTTGTCATTTAAAATTAGTCATTATTAAATCTTTCTCAATGTATAATATGTAGCTCTCAATACTTCTCAGTGATTATTGTATAAAGAAAGTTAAAATATTTTCTTGACAGACGATTTAAAAACTGCCCTGTATAAGGCTCACGGCAGCAGAGCGCACTAGGTAATCCGCGCGGTAGTGATCGATAGAGCGGCTGACTGTAACTAGGAAAAACTGACGTTTCACTACAAATAGCGCGCTGAGCCGCTACGCAAACTGCAAACGGGCTGTAAACCCAGTATAAACGCGCAATTCCAACTACGTAGTATTGAATGCTAGGTGATGCCTTACAGCACGTAGCAAACTATGAACCTACGCATTTAAATGTTAAGCCATAAAAGCTGTCGTATCTGATGCGTCCTGAAATGGTTTTTTCGTTTGAGATTAGTTCTATGCTACCCTCCTAAGGCGAAAAGGCGTATCTACTATATGAATTGTATTGAAAATCCAACCTTATTATAACCCTTGAGAGTTTAATATGCTTCTATTAATTATTTGCACAGTATGTTCTCCAGATGTCCACAAAGGTCAGTTCTAGTTTAGACGTTTAATGTAAAACAGTTATCCGAATGGGGACTTCCCTGTAAAATAAACACAAGTGAAATATTTTAGATTTCACACGTTATCAGAAATCCCAAAACGAAAGGATCAAAAAATCAAAGTAATCAAATCATAAGATTTAATCACCATTTCGTAATTAATCAAAGTGAACGGCATTTTTATACAACCTGTGTATTCTTTACAATTTTCAATGGCCTTAAGTGTGATTACCTAGGTCGGTAATCACAGTTTATATGTCCGCAAAGGCTTGCTCTAGTCTAGACGTAACCCAAGAGTCTAAAAAAGTTATCCGAATGAGTACTTTACCTTAAAATAAACATAAGTGAAATATTAAAGACTTCACACGTTATCAGCAGGAACAGCTTAAGATAAAACATCGATATGGTTTATTAGCGGCATATATGCAAAAAGCTAATTATAATCTTATCAACGAACATAATAACATAACCACGAAAATCAATCAGGATGCCACTTGATTACAAGTTACGAGTGAATACAAACATGGAACCGCACTCTCTTCCATTACAAACCGGAATATCTTCAACTATTTACTTGAAAAACGTAATATGATTTAATAATATGAAAATGCATTCTATGATTAAGAAGGCCACTAAAAAAAAACGATATTATACTCTCGTACTTTGCACGAATGGCTTTTCAAGTATGAAATATTTTTAAAAGTTCAATAGTAGACACGATGCATTGCGAAAACGTTATCGTTATCGAAAATATAAAAGATTGATGTAAGCTGAAGGGCGATCGCCTCGAGCACTTATGTACAATTCCATAGAGTTTGACAGTTTTCGAAAATCGTTTACGTTAGCGTTATGCATCTTGTCTGGGAATTTTACAGATTGCGCTTTTAATCAGACAATATTTAATAATTATTTTCCCATAGGGCAATGAAAAGCACTCATACTCGTTCAAAAATATTGTTTACATACATATGACACTGAAAATCAGGGAATCTAGGATGTACTTAATGTGTCAAAAGGTTTGATTTTTGGCATTATGCAAAGTCGAGTTTTATAAAAAATTACCTTCATGCCTGTAATCCCAGATTGGGCTAGGCAGAGCTACAGAATTACAACTTTAAAAAGTTGTTGATAATTCAGTTATCCCAATTTGCACAAATAGGCTAAGATGTTTACCAGTATATTAGTGACAGGTTGCAAGCCCATCGCCTTACAGTACTAGAAGCCTATATTCCCTTAGTCGCCTCTTACGACATCCACGGGAAGACATGGAGTGGCACTTTTCTAACCCGGCAACAACACGGGGGAAAAACTTAAGAAATTAAAAATGAAAAATGAATCTAAAGTGACTTACGTGCATCTTTAGTTTTTGTCTAAAGATGTTTTGGTGTCGTAGCCGTGATTTCCCGGGTTGACCATACATAACAAGTAAACAAAAACTGTGTTTAACAGTATCAAGCAGACTGTACGTAAACAGAACTTACCGACGCTCCTGACTGGTAAGAAACATATAGTTTCCCGACACTATTTTTTGAAGCCATAATATCCACACATAATATGACACCCTCTCTAGCAGATTAACTTACATCATACGTAACTATTTTCAACATAGGTAACAGTGGCCTTTGTATCGTCCAACTGCTAACAAAAGGCATGTCAGTTAGCTTGAATTCCTTAAGGCATAAATAATTTACAACGATTGATATAACGTGTTCGTCTTGGCTTATTATTCCCAAGTATTATTTCCATTAGTACTTTTTGTACCTGAGTGATACTACCAGGTGATCTCAGTGGATTTACCAGCACAGTATTGTCAATCCGAGAAACGGAAGGTGAAAGCGGCCAAAATATAATTAAGGCTACAGCGGAAAATCTTGTGCCAGTAGCCAGCAGCACAATCACTTTTCCTCGGCAGTATAGGTTATACTCTTAACCATTATGCGATGGTAGGTATCTACACCCTCAGCAACAACCAGGGGCAAGACACGCGCCAAAACGTATAGTCACGCACGGGTCGAATAAGACTCTTCGGTGATTTCGAGGACGATGTGTTCCTCAAGAGTACCCCCTGGTACCTCTACCTTAGTTTCAGAGAGTGCCATTTAAGCAGCTTTTACGTATGTATTCAACAGCTCTCAGCATACTCGTGCCAGCAGTTATCCAAAGCATGATTTTTAACACGCTTTTATAACGTCAAGCGCTATGTCAATTCCATACATTTTGACGTTTTCAAAAATCGTTTACGCTTCAAGCTTCTTGTCTAGGGCCACTGTTTCTTCTTATTTATATTGACGACGCAGTTACCCTAGTTGGTAGTGATTCTTCCTAGGAATACAGGTAACGAGTTCAATCCAGTAAGAAAAAAAAAATTGTGCGATGAGCGAACGAGGAGGTATTGGTTCCTTAGTCTTGGACGTTTTATATATACGTAAGCATGTATTTTTCTACATATGTAAGCTTTTCGTTGTCTAGTACCAACAGTTTAAATGCTTATTTCGTCAAACTCTAGTTTTGTCCAATCCTTGGTACGTCTATTCCTAGTATCGTCAAGTCCCTGTTTCATAAAATACTTGTTCTGTCAGATGCTTATTTCGTCTAATTCTAGTTACGTCTAATCCTAGCTTCGTCGGATCCTTGTTTCGTCAAATAATTTTTTCGTCAAATGCTTAGTGAGTCAAATTCAGGTTTCGTATCTATCGTGTTTTGTTACATACCAAAAATAAAACATTTTTTTTGCAAACTAAGCAAGCACGTTTATTTAACCCACGATAGTTTCATCAAACATGTTTCTAAATTTATTTTTTCTGTTTGCAAATCCTCTATTATTTTTTCTATTTTTTTGTCCTTCAATATATCTCCTGTCCTCCTCCTTTTAACTGTTGCGAAACCGACTTCTTTTTTTTTTGTTGTACTTTTTATTATAATATATGGCTTCACTTTTTAATGTCTTAACAAAGTAAAAGAAATAACCTTTTTCTCCTGACAGTTTTAGTTTCAACGTTCGATGCCATCTTTCGATAGCATTGGTAGTGCGGTGCCGTTCTTGAGCACAACACCACATATCGGAATTAATTTTTTTGATCCATTGATCGGTGAAGTAGTTTATAAATTTTTGATTTTCCTCGCATTCCAGTGCTTTTTGAACTATGGTTATCCACGCCTCCGGTATGTAACATTGAGGCAGCAGTGCGAGATTGGATGTCATATGCACCATTTTCATTAAAGACTTCTTTTTTTGCTTTTCTTGGTTTTCATTTGTTGGCTCGAGCATTCCTAGTTCTTTGGCCTTCTTAAATAAAGCTTGTTTTAAATTAAAAAAAACAGCCTTTTACTTCGACGCCCGGAAATACTTTTTTAACTGCATTAATTACCGCGACTTCATAGTCGCATAAAAAAAATGTGATATTCAGCTTAATTTTTTCTTTTACAATACTAAATAGTTTTTGGTACGTCGGTCGTTTGGTGTTTATTCGTCAGTAAGCAAAACAAGACCGGCATTACAGAAGTGGATTCTTTTGAGCTTCCTGTATCTATATGTAAGGAATATAATTGATAAAACGGACGTGGCACTGACGAAAATGTGCCATCCCCAAGAATTAAATCCGTCCCTTGCATTATATCCAGACCCGATTTGGTACCAAATATATAAAAATCGTTTTCATCACTTTTTTCGTAAAGTAAGAAATCTTTGTACTTCATGTAAATCGGTGTAATTATTCATTATTTTTAATTGCAATATTTTTATATTCGATTGTACCAATGCTTGACTTAATCACGTTATTGACAAAATAAGCATTTGACGAAATAATGATTTGACTCACTAAGCATTTGACGAAACAATGATTTGACGAAACAAGGATCCGACGAAGCTAGGATTAGACGTAACTAGAATTAGACGAAATAAGCATCTGACAGAACAAGTATTTCACGAAACAGGGACTTGACGATACTAGGAATAGACGTACCAAGGATTGGACAAAACTAGAGTTTGACGAAATAAGCATTTGGTGAAATAAGGATTTGACAGACGTCTGTGCTACCGTTTAAAGAACTAGGTCAATTAGTGTGAGATGGTCCTCCAATATATTATATTATGATAATAATATTTATGACTATAATTTGTCTCAGCTTGAGCGGTCTTATCGTTTAATAGTGAGTTTCTTACAGTGCATTACAATTCGCAAGCAAGGTGTTTTCAAAAAATAAATCTATAATATTGGTTTTACTTTCAAAGATAATATTAATGACACATAAGTCTTGACGTACCTACTTAATAAGTCGTCACAATCACGATTGAGAATACCAGATAACACGCGAATGTATAATTTCATCGCTTATCAATAAAAAAACAAATGGTAATTGTCGCATTTTCCACTTTTGGTATGTTATCACTATATTATCACCCTATTTCCTCTTAAGTGATATCAATCGATAGATAATAATGATTATCTTACATGAAGTTAGTCTTTCCTACATATTTACACAAATTGACGTATTCATCCTTAAAGGCGGCCGAGGAATATTGTGCAATCTATACTTACTACAATTATAGAATTGGTAACTTGATAAAAAGTGTTCTAAATTTGAATCACTGTCACAAATGAGGGAAAGGTACATATTTTAAAAAGAGTACAAAAACATTTTAGTCTGTTTGGCTAAGTCTTAAAATTAATTATTTGCTTTTTATAGGGCATTAGGTGGTTTTAAGTGATGTAGTGGTACAAAGGCAATATGACTCTCAAAGTGAATTTGTTACTCATCGTTTGCTGCCTGGCATCTGTTTCCTACAGCGATGGTAAGTACAATCTTGTTTGATGCTTCTTCGAATATGAAGTCCATTATGTGTAACACTTTTACACGTCTAAAATCTACGAGCGCTTCGCAAGATATCACTGCTGAGAAGGAACGCCGCAAGAAACTCAACAGTCAGTCGTTTTTTAAATATTGCTAATGCAATAAATTATAAAATTATAAAACAATCTAGCATTATAAACAACGATGAATCCACATTATATATATATATATATAGATATTCATGCGTAGTTAAGCAGAAAAATGTGAAAAAACTCCGATTTTTCACAAGGACTAATAAGTAGTAGTAATACAAATAACTAATTGGTTTTTCCATAGAGATTTCGACTGTCCTTATCGGTACTAAATACTTCTATTATAAACTGTGATTGTTTATTTAATAGCTCTGACTTTAGTGACTTTACCCCGGAAAATAAGCTTCTGAGAAGAAATGATTCCGAGATAGAGACATAAACGATTTTAAACGGACGCACGAGCATAAGCTAGTTTACACATAAAACATGTAATGTAATGTCATACAAATATTAGAATTACTTGTTATTCGTTATCCTTCACATATTATTTAATATTTTCATCGCAAATGTTGAAACATAGACCGAAAATGGTACCTAAGAACGTTTTTTTCCCCTAATAAATGTATACTAGTACATCCTGATCAAAAAGATCGAAGTAATCAAATTATAAAACTCAATTATCTTTTTGTAATTTGTATTTAATTAAAGGAATGATTCATAAAATAGATATTTCTTATTTGAAGTTGATAGCAATTATAAACCCTGTGTATTTTGTAGCGTGATGCAAGTTACTAGATCATGGTGAAAAAATGGTCTACCGCATAAGAGCGCAACAATTCGTTAAGCATAAACATTAAACTTATTTAGGTACTTGTTAAAATATAACTACCAAATACAAAAGAGGGAGCCCTTCAATAAAAACTAATTTGATTGATTTGTGAAGTTTCAACAGCTTTTGAAAAAAAGTGACTTACACCTGGACTGACGGGTTTGACGCAATGAATCAACGCCTCCAATGGTGATGGAAGAAACATTAAATTTACTTTGACTTTGCATTTACAAAATATATTTTTTGTTGTTTAGCTGCAAACTTTTGTACTTAACAATTCTTTAATAATACTGTGAGAAAAAACATTCAGCTAACTTTTGGGTTATTTTGATAATGTATTTAAAATACTTTATTGTGCAAGACACAACACAATAGGATTGTACAGTCGACTTCAGAGAGATGTATCCACTTTAGAACCTTATTACAATACAATTACAATAAAAAAGTGGATGCATCTCTTTGTTTGATTAGCTACCAATTTGGTGTAAAAAAACTTTACTTTCAGCAGGATTTCAATCGTTTACCGTAATAGATAGAAGAAAAATGAAAAATAAAACACAACAAAAATCAATATATTATGTACTTTGAACTCCTTAGTACCAGATGATGAATAATCAGTATTTACATTAATATACTTCCTAAATAATAAGAGCTATACACATCTTTATTTGACAAAAAATACACTATTAAACAATTACCTAATCACGATCAAAATTATCTATAGCGGAGTTTTTTAAATATCTTACTTTTAAATCTTGCCGGTTACCTACTGAATTTTTCATGTCGTCTATGAGTGCCTCAACCACTCTTAAACGAGGTCAACGTGTGATTAATTTTCGTAAAATAACATTCAAAAATCACTTTAAATTACTCACTGGAAAAATATATATACCTGCTATAGAGTTTTCATCCTGTAAAATCTCGCAGCGTTTGCGAATAAGTAAAAGCGAATTCAGCCATCGGAATCACGGGCAGCTCTGCAAGTGTCGTGGATGTCCAATAAACCTACAATTGGAACTTACAGGGTGTACAATGGAAGGTGTTTCTGTCTGGCAACTACCGATCGCGCTAACAATTGAGGACTACTACGAAGGCGTTGTGCTTCAACGAGGCATTTCAAATATATTAGGTAAGAGGAGATGTTTTTGTTGTTTTCAAATTGTGAAGAAAATAGAATATAAATTTATCCAATACATATAAATACCTATTGAAAGTTATTTAGATTAGAATGCAAATGTAAACCTCTACATACATACATACCATCACGCCTTCATCCCAGAGTGGGGTAGGCAGAGCTACAGAAATTACCAACAACTCTAAAAACTTGTTGTTAATTCTATAACCACATTTTGCACAAACAGGCTAAGATATTCACGATGTGTGTATATTAGTGACAGGTTGCAGGCGTGTCGACTAAAAATAAACATCTGAATTAATATATTTGAAAGTACGACACAAGAGTATACAGGGTTATTGGTAAGTCGACCTATTCCCGTTAGGAGGTGATAGGGGTGACTATTTGCGATAATTTTGACCCTCATATGCATTATGCAAAAGTGAACCATTTTGGAGTTATCGCGTTTTTTAGTTTTTTTTTAAATTAGTCAGAAATTCAGCTTGAAAAATTTATTACAAAAAAAGTATCAATTTAAATCTTATTTTTTTTTCTGATTTATAAATACTATTAAACATTGGTTATTTCTCAATATTGAAACAATAATTATCGGTCCAAATTTAAAAAAGCGAGACGGAAAACGAAAATTTTTCAATATTTTTTTGCGATCGCTTTCCACTAAAATGCCTTAAAAACAAAAAAAACGTTATGAAACTTGGCTTGCAGATTGTTTTAAAAACTTAACTGTTTTCTTAGCTCTCCAAAAATGCATAACAACTAGGAACTTATTTAAAAAAAACTGAAACAAAATGATCACAAAGGAAGCGGGCGGAAATTCGTCTTCGAACTAAACTAAAGTCAGAAATGAAACTTCAAAAATTAAAATAAAAAAAAATACCAAATTTAAATCAACTTTTTTTATTTGCTTTTGTACAAGATGAAATTGCTGTTCTTATACAATGTGTGGTCACCGGGTTAGAATAGTGCCACTCCGTGTCTTCTCGTGGATGTCGTAAGAGGCGACTAAGGGAATAATAAAGGCTTCTAGTACTCTTAGGCGATGGGCTTGCAACCTGTCACTAATACACTGGTAAACATCTTAGCCTGATTGTGCAAAACGTGGTTACAGAATTATCAACAACTTATTTAAGAGTGCTTGGTAATTCTGTAGCTCTGCCTACCCCACTCTGGGAATGAAGGCGTGAGTTTATGTATGTATGTATGTACATTTGGCGTGCAGATTACACGTTGATAAAAAAACATGTATTTTTTAGTTTTCGGCCTCGCATTCTCAAACGTGTACAGATAATATTTTTTTTAATATTGTATAAGAACAGCAATTTCATCTTCTACAAAAGCAAATAAAAAAAGTTGATTTATATTTGTTATTTTTTTTTATTTTAATTTTTGAAGTTTTATTTCTGACTTTAGTTTAGTTCGAAGACGAATTTCCGCCCGCTTCCTTTGTGATCATTTTTTTTCAGTTTTTTTTAAATAAGTTCCTAGTTGTTATGCATTTTTGGAGAGCTAAGAAAACAGTTAAGTTTTTAAAACAATCTGCAAGCCAAGTTTCATAACGTTTTTTTTGTTTTTAAGGCATTTTAGTGGAAAGCGATCGCAAAAAAATATTGAAAAATTTTCGTTTTCCGTCTCGCTTTTTTAAATTTGGACCGATAATTATTGTTTTAATATTGAGAAATAACCAGTGTTTAATAGTATTTATAAATCAGAAAAAAAAAAAGATTTAAATTGATACTTTTTTTGTAATAAATTTTTCAAGCTGAATTTCTGACTAATTTAAAAAAAAACTAAAAAACGCGATAACTCCAAAATGGTTCACTTTTGCATAATGCATATGAGGGTCAAAATTATCGCAAATAGTCACCCCTATCACCTCCTAACGGGAATAGGTCGACTTACCAATAACCCTGTATAAATAAAAGTAAAACCAGAGTTTGCTGACATACTCGTACTCTCTCTAGCATCCGTCAGCATTGTTATGCCAGATTCGAGATAAACGCTTACCCCCTTATTCATGCGCGCACAAAAAAATCATTTTAGGTAAAGTATTCTTTGTCTCTTTCCATCCAATTAAAATGTCATTATGACCAATAAGGACAGAGCTTGAATATAGGTGTGTAGTACTGTTAGGCGATAGATCACTAATACGCTGGTAAACATCTTAGCCTATTTGTGCAAAATGTGGCTCCTGAATTATCAACAAGTTTTTTAATTTGTAGGTAATTCTGTAGGTCTGCCTACCCCACTCTGGGATGAAGGCGTGAAGGGATGTATGTATGTAGGGACCGAGCATATTTAAAGCCCACTTACGCCATTGCGCGTCGGTGCTTTTTATTAAAAACTAGCCGTCCGTGCCTGGCACCGACCGGGTGTAATTTTTTTTCATACAAATTATCCTGAAACTCACAAAAAAAACCAAATCGGTCGAGCAATTTCCGAGTTCTTTATGGCGTGAGGAAGGGAAACGGGGATTAATCTTCTCTAAATAGTATAAATTAATAAAATCACTTCGCGCCTGTCCGTCTGTCTCTCCGCTAGCTCCTTCTAAACCACGCAACGGATTTTGATACGGTTTTCACTGTAATTTAGAGAATTTATTTCGGATGGTTTATTTGCACGTCTCATATAATACTTAACACTTAAATAGAAATTTAAGTTCTAATATAGTTCAGAAAACCCAATATTTTCTTTAAGTAAAATCTAAATCGTTTAAATATCGATTTTCGGGCGCTTACAAAGCTAAAAAAATTTATGCTAGCTAAATCTTAAGAGATATATCAAAATAATTTACTGAATAGTTCATCACAAGCTGTAAGTCAAAACAATACCCTCATTAATAACGACGACATTATATTTAAGTATAAACTAATTTTCAGGTTACACTGTTGTCTCATATGAAGAACTCAATGGAGGCCCCTACATGGATATATCGATAGAAAATTCGGAGTTCATAATCAGAACAAATGAGGCTTATAGACTCTACGAAGAGAATGAGACTCACGACGAGATCCACTTAACCTTTACGTTCCAATGCACAGGAGGCACCAATAGTCTACCTTTAGTAAGTATTTTTATGCAATTACTGGAATCTCCACAAGAAAAAATTCACAGAAAATGTAACGCTATGCCAATAAGGAACTTGTAACGAATTTCTAAGGTTTCTTGTATTTCGATATGATTTAATCTTAAGTTTATTTCGTAAACGAAGTTTATTCCCCAAGGTATTTATGAATTCATAAGATTTGTTGTTCTTCATAATAAATTTAAGATGAGTTCCGTTTAGTATACCATTAAGTTACGAACAAAGGAAGGTAAAAATTTTTTTTCCAATTACTTCCTGTGGGAAATAAAGTAGAAAGTTTATT
The DNA here is from genome assembly GCA_927399475.2 of Acleris emargana. Taxonomy (NCBI): domain Eukaryota; kingdom Metazoa; phylum Arthropoda; class Insecta; order Lepidoptera; family Tortricidae; genus Acleris; species Acleris emargana. The sequence continues at coordinate 13,260,102 of OV656838.1, forward strand.
GAGATATCTAACAAATGGAACTAACTCCAAAGTTAACAAACGATACATAAAACATTGGCTTAAAATTCCAGATAAAGCGAACTTGCTCCCGGCATTTTGCTGGTTGTGAAGCCTGCCGGTATTTCTCTACTAGCTCAGTAAAACAAAAAATACATTAAGCAATTAATTATTCCATTTCAGAATGTTCGCATAGCAGTAAACGACAACAACAACAACGACCCACTGTTCAAGACAGCGACCACGGCGGCGTCTCGCGACACGACATACGAATTCACGATAGTGCCACCCGTGCCTCCCGGATTCCTAATCACCGACTGCGTCAGCGACATAATCGTGCGAGATATTGACCTTACTAATTACAGAATCGATTTTGGAATCGAGGAAAATCCGTACGTTGAAATCGCTTACGATGAAACCGCCTCGACGGAAGCCAAAGAATATAAAGCCACATTGAGAACGACTTCGCTTATCCGATCTCTTCCGGAGCCGATTGTTCTAACTATAAGTGCTACGGTAAGTTGCACACTGAATGTCTAGGAATAATAAGAGATTCCTGCTGCTTCGTATTGCTGGCACAGAAATGTTAATATAAAATGATTTATGACTTAACTTCAAAATTTTGTATCATCAATTACGCATTAAGTACTTATTTGGGCTTGCACGTGATGCGCACATAACGATATAAGTAGCAACATGTACTTGATCACATATTCGGTTATTCTCTTGGTAGATTACATTTCTGTTGAGATACGAGAGGTTATTTGTTAAAAATAATACTATATTATTATCCTGACTTTGACTTTTTGTTTCAGGACGTGGATCGAACCGGTGACCCCCCAATAACAACGTACACAAACGTGACTATTTATGGCAGTTCCGAATTTGAATTGCCCGCAGAACCAGTTTTTAGTCAAGCATATTATACAGCAAACTACGACGGAAACAACCAAGTCTCTCTAGAACAACCCATCTCGTTACAACAAGGCTACGACGACCAGGTTCAATTCAACTTAGAAGGAGGTACGGTCCCATTTTAACAGACCAGTGTCAACGGTCTATTTTAGGGTGTTGATAATTAATCCGTTTTCGGGTTTGTTGACATAAATTTTTAAACTACGTTTGGGCATAAAAACAAGTTTGATAAGTTTCAATGAAGAAATATAGACATTTTCCAGATTTAAGTTTTTATTTACCGCCTTAGGCCCCATAACCTAAAATACCGATAAGTACCTATGGCCTTCACACACACACAAAGCATGGTATAATACATGTAGTTTAGAGTAAAATTTTCATTTTCGGTATGCAGTAAGCCCAAATGTAATTTTTTAACTAAGTTATTCAGTTTTGTAATGGTTTCGATTAAATTAAATAATCAAATCTTAAGTTTGAGATACCAACACAGTGACAGTAGGAGGGGGAGTAGGAGTTCATCATTTTAACATATCGAGTAGTATAATAAAACGAATATCCATGCTCTTCGTGTTTGATTAATATGGTGTTTCGTCAGGTTATGCAAACAATTTCATCCTCGTCGACAACAACAACCAAGTGTCTTTGTCAGTGGCCAATCCGCTGCCGTCTGATGCGCTTCGAGAGGGGCAGATCTACCTCGTCGCGAACGCAGTTCGAGCAGACACCAGCGGGGCATCTGCTACCATAATTGTACAACTTCCTGAAGGTCAGCTATATATTTAACGTGTTTTGTCATTGTTGGGTTATCATCGTCACAGTTCTTGTAAGGTTCTCTCGTTTCTTTGCTCCTGTTGGTAGGTTTATTTCTCCTACTTACTATTTTTATCCTATTTTAAACCTTTGTCATTGGTACACCAACGAAATTTTTTGAGCACTGTGACATGTCAATCTTTAAACGCACTTTTAAAACAGTATTCTCTGAAAAGCAGCAATGCCAGTGGCACCGGCAATCCCGGTATGAGCGTGAGTATTTGTTCCTCAGTTAGGGATGTTTTCTATGTATTTAAGCATGTATGTTTCCGTATAAAAAAGTATGTCGTCTAGTACCCATTTAACAATCATAGAGCTTGGTTTGGGACTAGGTCAATTTGTATGACATTGCCCAATGTTTTACTTTTCCAATTTTAAGGTAGAGGCAGGTAATAGGTATTAAAGATTTTCTCTGATAAGCGAGGTGTCGAAATCGAAATGTATTTATTATGAGATTTGCGAAATAAAAAATATATAACTATATGTAACTATAACTATTTTCTCTTTTGATTTATGTTTGTTTTTATTTGCAATACCTCTTAACTTAGCTATAACTATCTATAATTTCAAAACAATATATCCTAACTACATTTATTTAGTAAACCATAGGATTTCCTTTCATATACTAATTTCATAAATTGAAGGTTCCTATGATGATACATTCACAAGATAAAAATTATTCATTAATAGGTTTTAAAAAAAAAGAAACTTTTTTCGTTTCCTGTAAAATCATGTTTTTTTAGATAGGAGGTTATTACACCTCGTCGTCGATATGATAACTAACATTATATTGAGGACATTATTCGAACAGCAGTTTGGTTTTAAAAGCTCGCTTTTTGTTAGACCGGCTACACTTACAATCGTAATGTTAACCATAAAATTACCCCTACCTACATAGCCGACGTCTAATCTAATGTTATATGAACAATACAGTGATCTGCTTCCACGAATTTAGATCCGTCATTCATTAGCGATGTGAACGTTAATAGGCACTCGTTTAGCTAATAAGAGATTATCCTCCGGAGTCATTAAAAGCTCATAACGTCATAATTAGGAATTACCAAATGTCTTGTAAAATATTCTACTTACGAACAAACATAATACTGCAAGTGATATTTTCGTAATTTTACAGAAGTGATTTTGTATCAAAATGACACGACATGAAGTAATTTTCATAATAAAACTGGTCAAATTTAAATAATAAAGATTTTTATTAATCAAAATGACACGACATGAAGTAATTTTCATAATAAAACTGGTCAAATTTAAATAATAAAGATTTTTATTAATCAAAAAGATGCCTATTTAAGATCTACAGGTGTCCTAAAAATAGCATGTCACAGTGACACCGGAGATTTCCCAGTTTAAGACCAACAAAAATTTTCATAATAAAACTGGTCAAATTTAAATAATAAAGATTTTTATTAATCTAAAAGATGCCTATTTAAGATCTACAGGTGTCCTAAAAATAGCATGTCACAGTGACACCGGAGATTTCCCAGTTTAAGACCAACAAAACCAGCCTAACATGACTTCAGTAAAAGTTGCACCATTTTCAAGTTATGCCAATTTAACGTTTTTTCTTATTTTTCACCTCTTTTGACATTGTAAGTGCACACATTTACTTGGAAAGCTTTAGAATTTAGGTTTTTTATTTGTACGCTTACACGAATAGTTAATTAAGATGGAAAAAGCATTTTTATATCAATAACTAATGTAAAAGTTGGAAAAATACTGAAAATAACTTGACTTAAATTATCAGCAAAACATACATTTCGACTTTGAACACCCTGCCATGAAAAAAAGTACAAGAAATAAAATAAGCAAATAACTTAAACAAAAATGCGTACGAGTGTGTTATGTGAATTCAAAATTGTAATGATACATGATATCTTAATGAAAAAAAGTAGGAATTTGTATCACCTTTCCCAATAAGGATCCCCGAAACCAAAGCTAATAATGTAAAAAATGATCGTGTACTCTACAATATCTCATTTGTTTTTGCTCTTTTGAAGAATATTATTGACTTTTGGTTGATCAAGGTTCAAAGATAATATAAACAGGTCACAGGACAGGGTTTCATTAATTTATTCACAGTAAATCTTCAAAGATTTCCCCCTGACTCTACCTAATGCACAAATGACATTTCCTGCTAAAATTACGGTTTATGTTTCTTAAACTGCTGCTGCCGCTGCTTTCCGATATGTCTCGGGCTGCGTTGAAGACACATCACCGTAGTTCTTCTTCGCTTCTTATCAGTTTTGAATAAAGTGTATCTTTTAAACATACCCAATAAAAAAGAGTCCAAAGAGTTTAGATCCTATTATTTAGGACCGCTCGAGTTGCCGCCGATTCTGAATGGCCAGAATTATATGCAGTTTTTGGAAAACGATCTGCCTATATTATTGGAGGACATGCTTATGCTTCTCAGGGTATAATTTTTTTTCATCCTTTTTTAACGAGTAATAAAATTATTGTCTAACTAATGGCGAGGATGATAAAAGAATGTATCGACTTTTCTCTACCACCTCCAATCCCCAGGTATTTCCGTATGATTTAGCTCTTGAAACTATTTGGTAATTGTTAATTTCAGCCGTGAACCTGGAATTTGAACGACCACATTACGATGGACAAATCGTCGACAATACTTTACAACTAACACAATTAACTTTGAGCCAAGGATATCAAGATTCCAACATAACCGCCACAGTGGACTCAGGTAGCAACATTAAACTGTCTAGTATTAAAGCATCTGATGTGAAATGCATTGTCTTCTTTAAAGACAAAAACAAACTTTATAGGCCATTCGCGAAATGTTACGCCGTTCAGCCGCCACTTTCTTTTGTGTAGGCCTACAAAGATATACTGACTCGTTAATTTTTTAATTATGTTTTAGATTACCCTTCTTTTTTTACTGCCTCTGTTGTTGGGAATGTAATATCGCTGTCAATGACGCCATTAGACGCTGCCGTTATTGAAGAGAATAACTTCATAAACTTGAGAGTAACAGCCTTTTCTGACTATAGTTCGGCTACTACTATAGTAACGTTAGAATTTGTAAAGGAAGATACAGTTACTCCAGTGTTTGAGAAGCCCTTGTACGCCGGGACGTATGAATCCTCCGCCGGATTGACACTAGAATCTTTAATTTTGGTGCAAGGATATGACAACACCGTCCAAATTACATTTACCGGAGGTAAGATTTGTTTTAGAATACTTGTTATGTTATGATTTATGATAGAATACCCACCTTATAGCGAATTTGAAGGCATTCAAAAATACCATTTCATAATTTATTAACAAATGGTTTGTATGCTAGATACCCGTAAATAATAGTGGATTTTTTCTGACTCGGGATAGGTTCTTATGGTCCAAATGAAAAATTTAAATAGATCATCTTGAGGGCTACCAAAAACAGTCAGTTTTTCCATACTACGTGAACCCCATGTTTGTTTTTCATCTAGTATGGAAAAACCAATTTTGTGTGATTACACGAAAAGTTGTCATGAAGTAAAAACTAGAATGTAGCTTTAAAAACATCTTAAGTTCATAATGATTCTAAAAATGTAAGAGAAGACTGAACAAACATTTAAATAATACAAGAACTTTAGGGTTTTTCGTACGATGGACACAAGGAAAAATTACAAAAAATCCGATTAAAATGATATATTATATCTCTGAAAGTACTAAAAATCGCTGAACATACATGGGGGTGTTTTTGGTAGCCCTCAAGATGACCTATTAAAAAATTTCATTTGGACCACAAGATATCCGACACCTTGTTTATTTATGACCTTGACTGTACCTATTTATATCTCTTTATGTTATTGTAAAGTACATGCCTAGCCTCATCCTTAATTTAGAACTAGGCCAAATTGATTAAGATTGTCTCCTATGCGATTGTCTTCCCATATTTAAAGGTATCATTGGTGTTTTCCAGAACACGCAGACTACTTCGAATTGGATCGTTCTGGGGCCTCGTCCACCCTCCGCGTGCTGGGCACTGGTCTGCCATCCCATATCCTCAGCGAAAGGAACATCCTCCTCTCCGTCACAGCCACGAAGCCACGGACCGTTGGGGCTACTGCTGTCGTGTCAATCGCTTTACCTGAAGGTATAAATAGTCTCCCAGCACGTCTCTTGCAATATGCAGATGCTTTTGTAAATGACATTATTTAAAAACAAGGTTAAACTTCATTAAAATTATAATTTTACTTGAATTTAAATTTAAATAATGTACGTGTAGATCAAGAACGAAAACCACAATTTTATTGTTCTATTGGCTCTATTCTACTCGGTAAAACCTAACTGCTTTTGCCATATTGTCGTATTGTCAACGTTATGATAGCTCTTATTTACTTGACTTTAATAGCGGGCGATACGATAATATTTCAAAAGCAATTAGGTTTAAAGGTGCGACGCCACCGCTGCTTAAATACAGTGTCGTTGTGTAAACAAAACACGGGATCATAGTAACAACATGGCGCCGTTTTTGACGCACCGTTAAGCAGCGGTGTGGGTGCAGGTGCTGTATCAATCATGATATTGATCATTGCATCACACTCTGTACTCGTGCATCCAACTTATTTCTATACTTATCTTATTTACTCTATTATTTTATTCCTCCCAAAACATCTCCTTTCTTTTCTTGACTCATCCCTTTCAGCTAGGGTACTACAGTTTGAGGCTCCAAGTTACAGCGGATCCCTACAAGACAACTTATTGATACTGGAAACGATTGTTTTGAATGTTGGTTACAATGAAGACGTCATTTTCTCCCTCGTTGGTGGTGAGTAAATTTTCATTAATATCATACCGGTCTCCCTTCTGAATGCCCAATAATGTTTGTCCTAACGTGTATCATAATTATAATAACACTATTATAGGCTTTAGGGTGAACAAACATTCAGACAAACGCTGCATTAGAACAAATGATGATTAGGGATTCCAAAGGGGAACCATGGCATACTTATAACTGAACATAAAGCAGAACAGCTTACTCACGTGAATATACATATTTGCCGCTACATTACCACTAAGATAAAATTCGTGATTTGCATATAAAACGTTCAAATATGTTCTTACAAATCCGGCAATTTATTATTACTAAGGCTGTATCTACTTCTATAGTAATATACAGTCATATAGCTAACGCGTTTATTATTAAGACGACATAACTACTTCAGTTACTATTTGCCCTTACTAAACGTATTTTAACGCTTTTACAGACTACGCGAGCTCATTTTCCACCTTGGTCGTGCAAAATCAGGTGACAATCAATTTATTGCAACAGCTTCCTCAAGAGGTTATCTCGGAACACAATTTCCTAACGCTGACCGTCGTTGCGGCTGGCGTGAATGCTCTGTCCACTACCACGACTGTGGTGCTAGAGATAATCAAAGATGACGTCACCACGCCTGTGTTTAGCCAATCTATTTATTACGGGAATTATGTAGGACCAGCAAATATTGAAATAGGGAATATTAACCTCGTTCAAGGGTACGACAGCAGCTTATCGTTCAGGATCGAAGGAGGTAACGTAACTCCGCATAACTCAGATTTATAATTTGGGAAAAAAATAAACGTGTTTTATCATTTAGTACTTCATCACCTTATTCTTTTTCAGAAAATACCGAATACTTTGAACTATTTTATGACACAGAAAATAACGTTACGTTGAATATCCGCTCAAGCATTCCAGAAGAAGTAATATTCAATGAGAAAGTTTTGGTGTTCAGTATTGTCGCGGACAAACCGCTAACCGTGGGGGCTAATGCCGCTATATCCATCAAATTTCCAACAGGTTTGTTAAATAGATGAATTCAAACGATACGGTCATACAGTCTAGTATTGAGTGACAAGTATTTTATGAGCCTTGACTTGCCGGAAGCCGAAATCGACGACCTTCATGTTACTGAAGTTACTTTTTAATTTAATTTTAATCTTGCATTTTTGGGATAATTTTTTGTTTCAAATTTATGAAATTGAATTATATCTTATATTTCAGAACTAACCGAGCCGACGTTGATGCGATTTTCTAATAATATTTATTCTGGGAGCGTGGAAGACAATGTTTTGTCAGTGGAAAGCATCATTCTGGATACGGGCTTCGCTGAAGGCACTGAATTCATCCTTACTGGAGGTACGTCCTGTTAACTATAACGAGTAACGACATCTTCGGTTTCTTATATTCTATTTTTGGTTCTGTTTTGAATAACTAGTAAGTAAAACTTATTTTTACAGAATATGCTACCTCTTTCACACTAACAGCTACAAACAACGTTGTATCTTTATCGCTGTCGGGTGCGCTGCCCTCAGAAGCCTTTGAAAATAACAAATTCTTACTGCTAGAATTAGAAGCGCGCCGAGAAAGGGCGGTGTCTGTCTCCGCTAGCGTCATTATAGACTTGGTTGAAGAAGAAATTACAATACCTGTGTTTAACCAAGCATTTTATACTGGTGTATACACGGCAGAAAATACTTTGCAATTCCAAGATACAATAACCCTATTGCAAGGGTACGACGAGACGGTCGAGTTCGGATTAGAGGGAGGTCAGTATCGTGCTCAGAATTGAAATAATGAATAAATACCCTTTCTTTTGTATTAAGTATAATATTGCTGCGACAACCAGTGAGTTTATCGTTGGTGAAACTGCAAAACCGCGTAAGTAACATTTTAAATAAGGAGCAAAATGAACATTTTTAACAAGACAGTAAGTTTTATTTAGCTCTATCATAAATTTGTTAGTTACGCGGTTTTGCAATATCACCGACGTTATGCAGTCCCAATAAGTGGTACAATACGGTTTGAATGCTGCAATAAAATGCGTGTGCACCGTTTATAAAGTTAGGGTATTTTTTTTACAAACATATACTACATTACAGACATTTTCAATAACGCCAATTACATTATTATTTCAGAATTTTCAACCTGGTTTTCTTTGGTTCAAAACAACAACTCCGTTAATTTGGTTAGTTTGACAAATGTACCGCAGGAGGTGTTAGACCGCTACCACCAGTTGCTCTTCACAGTCGTTGCGAACAAGCCTAACTCTGTCAGGGGAGAAGCTGCTATTTCCATTGACCTACCCAAAGGTATTTTTAAAACTTAAGTTAAAATTAACCATTCTAAAATAGTGAACTGTTCAATACTTAATACTGTACAATAATTAATAATCAACAGATGTTCTGGAACAAGAGGTGCTGCGTTTTGCGCAAAGCAGTTACGAAGGACAAATTAATGGATCTGATTTGGAAGTACCGACAATTATATTGATAAATGAATTTACTGAAAATATACAATTCGAATTAACAGGACGTACGTTGAACTGCATTATTTTTAAAAGCTTGTATGTAAATAGTTGTAAGTGTGGGAAATAAATGTACCTGGCCCGTTGTGTTGGTAATTAAATATATCTATAGTTGACCAACTGTTCGAATTTAATCAATAATATGAAAAAAAACTTGTTAAAATTTCTATACTGACAGTAAAAATCATAAAAGGTATTAAGACATTTTTCTATAAGTGACAAAATATTTATTTATTTAATCTTTATTGCACAAAAATACAATTTTGAGTACAAAATGTGAACTTAATGCCTATTTATCTTAATATTTATATTTTAGCTCACGCCGCATACTTCTCAGTATCTCACGAATCAAATACCGTTTACGTCGAGCTTTCAAACAATCTTCCTTCGGAAGTTTTATCCGATAACGAATTCTTGGTGCTTGATATAACAGCATCAAAACAAGATGCTATCAGTGGCTACACTACTCTCGTATTGAGTATAGTTAAAGAACCGCACATAATTACTCCAGTATTCGAACAAGCTTACTACACTGGTGAATATTCTAATCAAAGCGGATTAGTATTTGAGCAGACGATTCGACTGGCGCAGGGTTTTGATGAAACTGTCACGTTTATTCTTCAAGGAGGTAAGTAGCACAATACCGATCCTAAAATGTATGTACAACTCCATTCACCCAAGACTGCACGGAGCTAGGGTTAGGGAAAATCCAATATGACGATAGCTAAGCTTTCTAGGCTCTCACAGCAAAGCTATTGTTTTGGTTTATTTTTCGTTCTGGAAACGCATTCATAAGAGTCGACAGGTTGTAAAAAAGCTGGTTGACAATATGGTTAGTATGGGTGGTTGGCTTGGCATTCTTATGTTTAATATGGTACTTACAGATGGCAACGAATGGTTTACTCTAACACAAGATGGGAGCAGCTTACTCCTATCGGTCGTCGAAGGAGGAATACAGGGAATAGAAAATGTTAACAATATCATATTTTCGATTTCGGCCATTAAACCTGGAAGTGTATCAGGACAGGCAACAATTGTAATACATATAACTGGTACGTAAATAACCAATTGCAAAAGTTGCAATCGTTTGTAATCACTAATCAGTAACAATAACTTGAACGAAAACCACAATACTCGTATCAATATGAGGAATAATTTTAGTATCTCGGAAGGCAACGACTCTAGTATAAAAATTATGTTCAAATTAAGTCTTTATAAAAAAATTGAACTCATTAATAAATTGATTAAATGCCTTTATCATCCCTTTTAATCACATATTATTTCGCATTAAAAAACAATTTCAAATGGTGAATGCTCAAGTTTAACCACTGAATTACTTTATATGATATCGTTGCGTTTCGAGAGGATAATTCGGCTTAATATGCATTTGTATTGATTTTTATAACGTTGTTTCTTCAGACTTGCCTACAAGTAGATATCTTAGGTTTTCACAAAATCACTATAGAGGAGCCATTGAGGATGGAGCCTTGACAGCAGAAACTGTTAGCCTTGTGGAAGGCTACGCAGCGGATGTGGCGGTGACTCTGACTGGAGGTAATTATATGAAATAAAATAAGTAATAAGTGATATTTTACACGGAAAATGTAAATAATTTCCTAGCTCATTTTAGATTTCGAAGAATACTTCACGTTTTTGGACCAGGGCGGCACATACATATTACAACTGACTCGTAATATACCGGAAGATTTAATAGACGCAAACAATTTACTGATTATTAATGTAGAAGCAAATGTAGATAACGCAAGGACTCATGCGACAATTGTTATTGAATTAGTGAAAGATCATAACACAGTAAATGATCAACTTCTACTTGATGAAACTTACTACGTTGTTTCGTACTCTGCAACTACTGGCACTATAGCCGCCGACGTGTTAATCCGAGTTGTCAGTGGATATGACGAAAATGTAACATTCACGTTACAAGGAGGTAATTGTATAAATGAGGGTTTAAATGTATTGTACATAGGTCAGACTCGAACAATTGAATTATGATTATTCTTTGGATTCATGGTTAAACAACTCGCTAGTCTGCGATGGTATGACGATCCCTATGATGATCGAAATTTAAAAGATTTGCCTTTCACATTAAGTAAAATAATTATAATAAAATAATAATAAAAATCGTTTATTGTGCTAATAAATTGTACATAGTTCTGCTTACATTAACTTAAGAAATACTTAAGGAGTAACAACAAAGTGAAAGTAAGCGTCATCTGACCCCCGTACTAGTGCGAACTGTATCACGATGGGTCACGAGTCAATAGTATTATTTAAGTCAAGTCTAAGTTAATTAGTCTAAGGTAGTTCACATATAAATATTTAACCTATGCAGCAGGAAGTCTAAATTTTTAGTTTTGTGGCATATTCATAATATTGACTGTATCCAAATTTTCCAGACGGAAGCGAATGGTTCATAATTGAGAATAATAGTTTGAACAGTACTATAACAATAAGCTTGTCTGGTCCGATACCCATCGAACTGTTTATCAATAATCAGCCGCTGATATATATCTTCGAAGCAGTTAGACCAGACGGCAATGCAGCAAGAGCAACCATTGTTATAACGTTAGAACGTGGTAAGAATTAATAAAAAAAGTAACTGATTAATCCGGGTCATTGACATTGACATTAACGCATACATTTCCGAGCATGTTTGAGGAAAAACAATAATAAAACAATACGATCACTAAACAAGTAATAAATGAACATAGTTCGGAATAAATCACTACCAATTTAAACAAAACAACGCATTAAAAAACAATTAAAAATACAGCGAAGTTTTTCAGTATGGGGTGGGATAACCGCTGTTACAGCTAACACAAAATAAATATAAAAATAACCTATTAACATTCCAGATTCGTCTGACATTATTATCCTTGGATTCGAACAAACGAGCTACATCGGTAATATTGAAAGTAATATCGCAAATTTAGAACCTATCGTTCTTGATCAAGGATACAGTGAAGAAGTGTATTTCGAATTAAACGGAGGTAAATATTAGACTTTCCATGTTAATATCAAAGCTTCAATTGATCTACTCTTAAATCATGAAAAAAAATTGATTCAATTACAACAGAAGATTCGGCCACCCGGTTGTAAATAAAAGCCCAAGTTAACAAGTACACAATGTTGACGGTTGGTGGAATCACGCGAATGGCGCAATGGCAATAACAAACAATTTTATTTTCAGATCTGTCAACGTTCTTTACCCTAACTCAACAAGGCGCAACAGTTACTGTAGTGCTGCAAACAGCAATTCCAGAAGAATTAATACCCGCCAACCGCATAATTGTGCTTGACATCCGAGCGACAGCTCCGCAAGCCGTGTCCGCAGTCACGACAGTAGTATTTAACGTCGTGCGAGAAGAAGGCTCCGCTCTGGAAGAACTCGTCTTTAGTGCGCCCTTCTACACCGGGCAGTTCAGCGAAGCAGGTGGTCTCATATTCGAAACCGCCATTTCACTCGACGAGGGCTACGATGCAAACGTTGAGTTTGCCTTGGACGGAGGTGGGTCCGACTGTATCAATGAAAATAATAAGTTTACCCTAGAACTGTACACATCACTTACAATTTCTCACTCTTTCGCCAGATGACGCCCAATGGTTTACGTTGGTTGTCCAAGGTAATTCCGTCTCGCTCAGCACATCAGGCGCGATACCGCCCGCGATATTGGCCAACAACCAGCAGTTAGTATTCGTCGTCACAGCTCACAAACCCAACACCAACACCGCGAGATCGACTGTGGTGATTTCGTTAGAAGATGGTAAGATTCGTTAAAACACAAGGATGGATAAAATCTTTGAATGTTGCAAGAAGCTTTATTATCTCACATATTTTTTTACTTTCATTTTAAGATTACACTGATGCTGTATTCCTTGGTTTTGAACAAGCTAACTATCTCGGCACGATTGTAAATGATGTTTTGACTATAAACCAAATCATTCTCAACGAGGGTTACACGACTGCAGTCACGTTTTCTCTACATGGCGGTACGTGATAAAGTTACTTTTACTACATTTTGAAAATGTTGCTGTTTAAATAATTTCTTTAACCGTCTGGATTTATTTCAGATTTGTCCAACTTCTTTACACTAACTGAACAAGGCGCAACAGTTACTGTCGTGCTGCAAACAGCAATTCCAGAAGAATTAATACCCGCCAACCGCATAATTGTGCTTGACATCCGAGCGACAGCTCCGCAAGCCGTGTCCGCAGTCACGACAGTAGTATTTAACGTCGTGCGAGAAGAGGGCTCCGCTCTGGAAGAACTCGTCTTTAGTGCGCCCTTCTACACCGGGCAGTTCAGCGAAGCAGGTGGTCTCATATTCGAAACCGCCATTTCACTCGACGAGGGCTACGATGCAAACGTTGAGTTTGCCTTGGACGGAGGTGGGTCCGACTTTATCAATGAAAATAATGAGTTTACCCTAGAACTGTACACATCACTTACAATTTCTCACTCTTTCGCCAGATGACGCCCAATGGTTCACGTTGGTTGTCCAAGGCAATTCCGTCTCGCTCAGCACATCAGGAGCGATACCGCCTGCAATATTGGCCAACAACCAGCAGTTAGTATTCGTCGTCACAGCTCACAAACCCAACAGCAACACCGCGAGAGCGACTGTGGTGATTTCGTTAGAAGATGGTAAATTTCGTTAACACAAGGGTGAATAAAATCTTTGAATGTTGCAAGAAGCTTTATTTTCTCACATATATTTTACTTTCATTTTAAGATTACACTGATGCGGTATTCCTTGGTTTTGAACAAGCTAACTATCTCGGCACGATTGTAAATGATGTTTTGACTATAAACCAAATCATTCTCAACGAGGGTTACACGACTGCAGTCACGTTTTCTCTACATGGCGGTACGTGATAAAGTTACTTTTACTACATTTTGAAAATGTTGCTGTTTAAATAATTTCTTTAACCGTCTGGATTTATTTCAGATTTGTCCAGTTTCTTTACCCTAAATCAACAAGGCGCAACAGTTACTGTAGTGCTGCAAACAGCAATTCCAGAAGAATTAATACCCGCAAACCGCATAATTGTGCTTGACATCCGAGCGACAGCTCCGCAAGCCGTGTCCGCAGTCACGACAGTAGTATTTAACGTCGTGCGAGAAGAGGATTCCGCTCTGGAAGAACTCGTCTTTAGTGCGCCCTTCTACACCGGTCAGTTCAGCGAAGCAGGTGGTCTCATATTCGCAACCGCCATTTCACTCGACGAGGGCTACGATGCAAACGTTGAGTTTGCCTTGGACGGAGGTGGGTCCGACTTTATCAATGAAAATAATGAGTTTACCCTAGAACTGTACACATCACTTACAATTTCTCACTCTTTCGCCAGATGACGCCCAATGGTTCACGTTGGTTGTCCAAGGCAATTCCGTCTCGCTCAGCACATCAGGAGCGATACCGCCCGCAATATTGGCCAACAACCAGCAGTTAGTATTCGTCGTCACAGCTCACAAACCCAACAGCAACACCGCGAGAGCGACTGTGGTGATTTCGTTAGAAGATGGTAAGTTTCGTTAACACAAGGGTGAATAAAATCTTTGAATGTTGCAAGAAGCTTTATTTTCTCACATATATTTTACTTTCATTTTAAGATTACACTGATGCGGTATTCCTTGGTTTTGAACAAGCTAACTATCTCGGCACGATTGTAAATGATGTTTTGACTATAAACCAAATCATTCTCAACGAGGGTTACACGACTGCAGTCACGTTTTCTCTACATGGCGGTAAGTGATAAAGTTACTTTTACTACATTTTGAAAATGTTGCTGTTTAAATAATTTCTTTAACCGTCTGGATTTATTTCAGATTTGTCCAGCTTCTTTACCCTAAATCAACAAGGCGCAACAGTTACTGTAGTGCTGCAAACAGCAATTCCAGAAGAATTAATACCCGCAAACCGCATAATTGTGCTTGACATCCGAGCGACAGCTCCGCAAGCCGTGTCCGCAGTCACGACAGTAGTATTTAACGTCGTGCGAGAAGAGGGCTCCGCTCTGGAAGAACTCGTCTTTAGTGCGCCCTTCTACACCGGGCAGTTCAGCGAAGCAGGTGGTCTCATATTCGAAACCGCCATTTCACTCGACGAGGGCTACGATGCAAACGTTGAGTTTGCCTTGGACGGAGGTGGGTCCGACTTTATCAATGAAAATAATGAGTTTACCCTAGAACTGTACACATCACTTACAATTTCTCACTCTTTCGCCAGATGACGCCCAATGGTTCACGTTGGTTGTCCAAGGCAATTCCGTCTCGCTCAGCACATCAGGAGCGATACCGCCTGCAATATTGGCCAACAACCAGCAGTTAGTATTCGTCGTCACAGCTCACAAACCCAACAGCAATACCGCGAGAGCGACTGTGGTGATTTCGTTAGAAGATGGTAAGTTTCGTTAATACAAGGATGAATAAAATCTTTGAATGTTGCAAGAAGCTTTATTTTCTCACATATACTTTACTTTCATTTTAAGATTACACTGATGCTGTATTCCTTGGTTTTGAACAAGCTAACTATCTCGGCACGATTGAAAATGATGTTTTGACTATAAACCAAATCATTCTCAACGAGGGTTACACGAGCGCAGTCACGTTTTCTCTACATGGCGGTACGTGATAAAGTTACTTTTACTACATTTTGAAAATGTTGCTGTTTAAATAATTTCTTTAACCGTCTGGATTTATTTCAGATTTGTCCAGCTTCTTTACCCTAAATCAACAAGGCGCAACAGTTACTGTAGTGCTGCAAACAGCAATTCCAGAAGAATTAATACCCGCAAACCGCATAATTGTGCTTGACATCCGAGCGACAGCTCCGCAAGCCGTGTCCGCAGTCACGACAGTAGTATTTAACGTCGTGCGAGAAGAGGGCTCCGCTCTGGAAGAACTCGTCTTTAGTGCGCCCTTCTACACCGGGCAGTTCAGCGAAGCAGGTGGTCTCATATTCGAAACCGCCATTTCACTCGACGAGGGCTACGATGCAAACGTTGAGTTTGCCTTGGACGGAGGTGGGTCCGACTTTATCAATGGAAATAATAAGTTTACCCTAGAACTGTACACATCACTTATAGTTTCTCACTCTTTCGCCAGATGACGCCCAATGGTTCACGTTGGTTGTCCAAGGCAATTCCGTCTCGCTCAGCACATCAGGAGCGATACCGCCCGCGATATTGGCCAACAACCAGCAGTTAGTATTCGTCGTCACAGCTCACAAACCCAACACCAACACCGCGAGATCGACTGTGGTGATTTCGTTAGAAGATGGTAAGATTCGTTAAAACACAAGGATGGATAAAATCTTTGAATGTTGCAAGAAGCTTTATTATCTCACATATTTTTTTACTTTCATTTTAAGATTACACTGATGCTGTATTCCTTGGTTTTGAACAAGCTAACTATCTCGGCACGATTGTAAATGATGTTTTGACTATAAACCAAATCATTCTCAACGAGGGTTACACGACTGCAGTCACGTTTTCTCTACATGGCGGTACGTGATAAAGTTACTTTTACTACATTTTGAAAATGTTGCTGTTTAAATAATTTCTTTAACCGTCTGGATTTATTTCAGATTTGTCCAACTTCTTTACACTAACTGAACAAGGCGCAACAGTTACTGTCGTGCTGCAAACAGCAATTCCAGAAGAATTAATACCCGCCAACCGCATAATTGTGCTTGACATCCGAGCGACAGCTCCGCAAGCCGTGTCCGCAGTCACGACAGTAGTATTTAACTTCGTGCGAGAAGAGGGTTCCGCTCTGGAAGAACTCGTCTTTAGTGCGCCCTTCTACACCGGGCAGTTCAGCGAAGCAGGTGGTCTCATATTCGAAACCACCATTTCACTCGACGAGGGCTACGATGCAAACGTTGAGTTTGCCTTGGACGGAGGTGGGTCCGACTTTATCAATGAAAATAATGAGTTTACCCTAGAACTGTACACATCACTTACAATTTCTCACTCTTTCGCCAGATGACGCCCAATGGTTCACGTTGGTTGTCCAAGGCAATTCCGTCTCGCTCAGCACATCAGGAGCGATACCGCCCGCAATATTGGCCAACAACCAGCAGTTAGTATTCGTCGTCACAGCTCACAAACCCAACAGCAACACCGCGAGAGCGACTGTGGTGATTTCGTTAGAAGATGGTAAGATTCGTTAAAACACAAGGATGGATAAAATCTTTGAATGTTGCAAGAAGCTTTATTATCTCACATATTTTTTTACTTTCATTTTAAGATTACACTGATGCTATATTCCTTGGTTTTGAACAAGCTAACTATCTCGGCACGATTGTAAATGATGTTTTGACTATAAACCAAATCATTCTCAACGAGGGTTACACGACTGCAGTCACGTTTTCTCTACATGGCGGTACGTGATAAAGTTACTTTTACTACATTTTGAAAATGTTGCTGTTTAAATAATTTCTTTAACCGTCTGGATTTATTTCAGATTTGTCCAACTTCTTTACACTAACTGAACAAGGCGCAACAGTTACTGTCGTGCTGCAAACAGCAATTCCAGAAGAATTAATACCCGCTAACCGCATAATTGTGCTTGACATCCGAGCGACAGCTCCGCAAGCCGTGTCCGCAGTCACGACAGTAGTATTTAACGTCGTGCGAGAAGAGGATTCCGCTCTGGAAGAACTCGTCTTTAGTGCGCCCTTCTACACCGGGCAGTTCAGCGAAGCAGGTGGTCTCATATTCGAAACCGCCATTTCACTCGACCAGGGCTACGATGCAAACGTTGAGTTTGCTTTGGACGGAGGTGAGTGAGAATAATTACTTAATCAGGTAAACAGGCAATAATCCAGTGCCCTTAGAATATCATATTTAAGTAAGCGAATAATAATAACCCGTATTACATTTCCTCCTAATTGCGTAAAAAGCGGTAAAATTTATAGCATCTACTGTTTTCTCTTCAGGTTTTTACCAGGATGCAATAAACATTTTTTTCCAATAGTTTCGGTATGTCCGTGTGTCTGTCGGTCCGCGATTTTACTAATTTTATTTTACTACAAAGCTTTCATATTTCGCCGCCAAATTCGTAAAATAAAATCATTATATTAATTTTTTTCGGGGTTATGTAAAGCAAAGGTAAAATATTTATTTTAAATAATAATATCGATTAAAGTTTTATTAGATTGCTCTCAAAAATCATTATGTTTAATAAATATTAGGACAGATAAGGGTCTAATTAGGAATATGACCACTTAGGAATATGACGAGTGAGCAATATGACCAGTTAAAAAAGTGTCTAATTAGGTATTATGACGAATCAGGAATATTACGGGTGAGGAATATGTTAGAAATATAATATTAAGAAGCATATGAATTCTCAAAAGCACAAAAGCAGCCGTTGATGATTTTGTTTCAATACTGAATAAAACTAAGTACTTTTACTATATTATATATTGTTACGAGATGGTAGGTAGCTATCTCTAACTTCATATTTAGGCGTTGAAAAGAAACATGGTTTTGATAAAACTAGTTAAGTACAGCCGATTTAAGGCATGTAGACTTGACTGCATTTTATCCGATTACAGATTTATTGAAGGTAAAACGTATTTTTTTGCAGTTTTTGCGCAATATTTTAAATTGTCGGTCAATGAAAACTCGGTTACACTCGAAATGATGGAAGAAATACCCTCGTCTTTATTGATTGATACGGATAAATTGATATTTGTCGTAACTGCAATCAAACCTAACAGCAATGAGGCACGGACCGTTGTTGTTATATCCGTTATTAAAGGTAAGATACTCTATTTATTTTATATTTAATATATTTTTTTAAATAAATCTAATTACTGGTTAAATAACTGCTACTCTATCGATTGAGCTGACCTTTAATGGTTTATGTCAATTTTGTTTTAAGTTATCCCATCGACACAAACGATTGATGTTATTCTAAGCAGTTTATCTTCGCATCGATTTGCTTATCTTATCTCGGTATATATTTATGAATTTTATGATCTTGCTTCGCTACTTCGTCAGTCTGCCTGTGTGCCTTTCTTTATTAGGAGTCATTTCTAAAATATTTAATTTACTCACTCATTATCATATTTTATATCGTATTTGTCCTTTTCTCTGTACCTTTTTAATATTGTAGAATTGTGGTTTTCGTTCTTAGACTTAAGTTTTAATTTAGTAGGTAAGGGAATCCGCAACAGTATTTTACGTGGTCTGATTATATTTTAATTCAACAGATACGAGCACTGAAACTGATGTGGAATTTGACAAAGTGCTTTATGAAGGAACTATCCGTCTGAGCGAGGTTCAGCATGAGGCTATCACCGTTACCGGGTTCACTGGGGATACTGTTGACGTTGTGGGAGGTAAGAAAGTGTTGTTGTAACAAATATTATTATTGTTAAGTGATCTCCGTCCTTTTTTTGTTTCTGTTCTTTGTTGATAGATTTTATTAAGTATTGAAATTATTTTAACCTGAACAACCCTATCTTATGTTGCAACACTACAACGTATTATTATTATTATTTGGGGTTGTTGGTGTAATGGACAAGAATAAAAAGATGATGAATTTTTAAGGCTTTTACTTCAGGAACTGTACAATTAAGGAAATATTTTGCGCACGCGCGTTTCTTCTCGCGGCTCGCTGGCTAAGAAATCTAATGCAAGAAGGAAGCGAGCGGGAGCCCGCGCTCCGCCCGCGCCCCTCACACCTCCCGCGGCGGTCAATCGCCATATAAGGCGTTAACATCCTGGGGGCCCGTTGGAAGCGACTGAAGTACTCGCCGGATGTGCTGCTGCTTCCAACGCATCATCTTCCTCCAGTAGGGGACATACTCGGTTCAGTGCGCGCCGCTCCACACCTCTTGTTGTTCTAAAGTCGGCGACCCGGCTGACGCCGTCCTTGCTAGGATATAGTTGGTGAACTCGTGCTAGCTTCCATCTCGTGGGGGGAAGGTTGGCGTCCTTGAATACTACCATTGCACCTTCCTTTAGGCTTTTGTATGGTTGCTGCCACTTGGTTTTTCTCTGCAACTCTGTTAAGTACTCATTGGACCACCGAGTCCAGAAACTTTCTCTTAACGTCTCGATCAGCTGATATCTGGTTTTTATGCTTCTTTCCGCGGTCGCTGGCGGCGACGGTATCGATGTCAGCGGCCGCCCGACGAGGAAGTGCCCTGGGGTGAGAGGAGAAAGGTCGCCGGGATTACATGATAGAGGGGTGAGGGGGCGGGAGTTGAGGACAGCTTCGATTTGTGTGCAAAGCGTACTCAACTCCTCGTACGTTAGACTAGAATTGCCTATGACTCTTTTTAAGTGATGTTTAACGCATTTAACATTTGCTTCCCATAAACCTCCAAAGGTGGGGGAGTAAGGGGGGTTAAATACGAACTGAATGCCCTCTTCCGCTGTGAAATTATAAATAGAATTGATGCCTGATTTTAATGCTCGGCCCAATTCATTGTTTGCCCCTACGTAGTTTGAGCCATTATCACAAAATAGTTTACTGGGTTTACCTCTTCGAGAAATGAACCGGCGAAGGCACGAAATGAAAGCGTTACTACTTAGGTCGCTTACAACCTCTAAGTGTATGGCCTTAGTAGAAAAGCAAACAAATAAGCAGATATAGCACTTCGAAATTCTATTTCCGCGGCCGGTCCTACTTGAGATTGGAAGCGGACCTGCAAAATCACTACCACTAAATTCAAATGGATAACTACGAGTGACCCTACTTGACGGGAGTTGGCCCATCAACGGCTCCATTGTTTTGGCACGAAACCGAGTACAAATGACACATTGCCGGTATACTTTACGAGCTAAAGTCCGCCCCCTTAAAGGCCAAAACTGATCCCTAAAGCCAGCTAGGAGCAGTTGCGGACCAGCATGCAACAAGCGTAGGTGCTCGGCTCGCATTAACAGCTTGGTAAAGTGGTGTTTTCCGTGTAGTAACACCGGATGTTTTCTACCGAAGTTAAAGTCTGTATTCTCGAGCCGACCACCCAGCCTTAGCAAGCCGTCTTCGTCGAGAAAAGGAGAAAGCTGCAACAAATGAGACGAGGTAAGTTTATTTTTATTTTTTATTAGGTTAAGTTCTCTGTGAAATGATTCCGACTGTGATATTTTAATTAAGTAAGTAAGCGACTGCAATAATTCATTTTCCCTTAAGGGACCTAATGTTCTGTAAGTTTTATTTTTAATTTGACAATTTTTTATAAACCTGTAAACGTATGCAAATATTCTCTTAAGTTTTAATGCACTTGAATAATTTTCAAAATTTATTAATTGGTTATGTTCATTAATTTCATTAACTTTAGTTTGCATAGATTTAATTTCAGGTAAACTGAACTCGGTGTTGGGTGACTGAGGCCATTGAGATTCCTCATGTTTTAGAAACTCGGGACCCTCCCACCACAGAGTTGAGTTTAGAAGTTGACTTGGATCTACGCCTCTTGAAGCCAGATCAGCTGGATTCATGTCCGTGGGTATATGTCTCCACGAGTTTCTACTAGTCAGCTCATGAATTTCGCTTATTCTGTTGCAGACAAAGGTTTTCAGTAGTCTTGGCTGTGTTTTTATCCAGCCCAAAGTAATGGTGGAGTCCGACCAGAAAATCGTTTTATGGATGGTGCAGCGGAAGGCTTGACTGACCTTGTTTACTAGTCGGGCCCCTAATAATGCTGCTGAAAGCTCCAAACGTGGTATAGTCAAAGCTTTAAGAGGCGCTACCCTTGTCTTTGCACAAAGTAATTTAATTGTTACGCATGTCGTGGTATTAGAAGTGCGTACGTAAACGCACGCAGCAAAAGCCTCCTGCGACGCATCCACAAAGCAGTGAAGCTCACAGGCGGCTGGAGACGAACCGAGCACGTGCCTCGGTATGGATACAGCAAGTAATATATTTATGTTGTTAGCTAATTTTACCCAAGTTTTCTTTATGTTTTGCGGGACTGGTTCGTCCCACGTCAATTTCAATTGCCATAATTTTTGCAATAGTATTTTAAATGTTACTGTGCACGCACTAATAAGTCCAAGGGGATCAAACACCTTGCACGTATTAGATAAAATTGTTCTCTTAGTTATTATATCCGTTTGATCCATATTTATACAAAAGTTCAATTTATCAGTGTCTGGGGTCCACTGTACACCCAGAACACTAGATTGTTTGCTTATGTTGAGAGACTCTGTTGAAGTAGAATTTACAAATATTTTTGGGCAATTACTACGGAATTTATGCAACGGAAAACATGCCGAGGCGAGTACGTCAGTAACACCGCGAAGTATGTGAGCTAGGTTACTGTCACTATCTGCTCCAGTCAGCAAATCGTCCATATAACAATCCTTTTTTATTACTTCTGAGATTACTGGATCAGGACATTCAAGTGCCAACTGGAGCAGGCAGCGAGTACTTAAGTATGGCGCCGAGGCTGTACCATATGTCACAGTGTTGAGCTGAAGCACATCGAGAGGCCTTGACGCATCGTCCCGCCACAGTATCAGCTGCAAATTACGTTGGGATTCATGAATTAGTATTTGGCGATAGCATTTTTGAATATCCCCAGTAAAGACATATTTGTGTTCGCGAAATCGGATTAAGATATTGAACAAATCATCTTGTACAACAGGGCCTACATACTGTATGTCATTTAGAGATTTTTGAGAAGCAGACTTTGCCGATGCGTCAAAGACCACTCGTAATTTGGTGCTCTCAGCGTTTTCACGGATGACACAATGATGTGGTAAGAAATACCCGAACTTAGGCCTATAAATTTTTGATAAATGCCCTAAGGTTTTGTACTCGTGAATGAAGTCACTGTAACGTTGTTTTAAATCAGGATTTCTATCTAGTTTTTTCTCTAAATTAAAGAACCGTTTGGCAGCCATGTTATAAGAATGACCGAGTGATGTTTCAGGTGTTTCTTTCAGCGGCATTAAGACTGAGAACCTGCCATTAGGTAAGCGGTAAGTATTTTTAACAAAGTGTTCCTCACAAAATTCATCATCAGCTGACGCAGGTACCTTTGATAATGGAAGTTCTTCAAGGGTCCAAAACTTTGTTAATTTTTCACTAATTTCCCTTGTGAAATTGCAATGAAGTGCTTGAGAACCTTTTCTTAAGATTGGGCTTAAGGGCCCGGCTACTACCCAGCCAAACAGGGTATTTTGTAAGACAGGCATATTAAGGCCCAAAGATATTCTTTCAGGACACAGGACATTAAAGAATATTTCAGCCCCCAACAGCATGTCAACCCCTGAGGGTTCGCAGAACTGGGGGTCAGCGAGAGAAATATTGTCAGGTAGGTTTAGTTGCGTTATTTTTACGGCGATATTAGGCAAATGACCGGTAATTTCAGGTATAACTAAACAATTTAGTTTTACGTTGTAACTATTACACATAGAACCGATGGTTACTTCGCACCTATCGGAAATGGTAAGTTGGAGGTTGTTAATGCCTGATATTAATAAAGGATCAGGATCCCGATTAACTAACCCCATTTTTTCTTTCAGAGCTTCTGTCATGAATGAAGATTGGCTGCCGGCATCAAGCAGGACCCGAGCAACGTATGTATTTTTTGTTTTAGGATTGATGACCTTAACTAAAGAGGTACCAAGGAGAACCTGACCGGACGTTTTTACTGATAGTATTTTTCGCGGGGAAGCCGCGTCCGAAGTGGTTGTGTTTGTGGTAGCATTAACAGAATCAGGTAAGTTATTTTCATGTTTATGTAAAATGGTGTTATGTTTTTTATGACATAACCTACAAGAACCTAGGCGACACGTACCCGCGTCATGACCCCTTCGCAAACAATTAATGCAAAGTCTTAATCTACTGATTGCACTGCACTTGTCATCGAGTGACAATGATTTAAATTTTTCACAATCAAGAATTCTGTGACCTTGACTGCAAAGGGGGCACGACAGTGAGCCACTAGCCTTAGAGGAACCAGCAGTGAGAAAAGTCTTAGCGAACTTATGATGAGGTAAAGAGTTTTTATAATCAGGCTTTATGTGATTATTTTCTTTATTCTGTTGAAAGGCGCCTTTGTCACTTCTGTTTGCCAGTGCTGTTTCCAATATGTCGGCTCGGTTACGAAGGAATTGTATAAAGTCACTTAAGAGCGGTAAGTCGGACAGATTGTTTCTGTACTCTTCCCACTTACCGCTTGTGATAGAATCTAATTTTGTGGAGACCATATAGATAATGAGCGTGTCCCATTGATCCACCGGTTGACCGAGAGTAGTTAAAGCTCTCAAGTTTTTAGTCACAATATCAATTAAGTAGCGAATAGATCTATGAGACTCCTTAGAAATGAGTTCGATTTTAAATAACGCCTTTAAATGGTTGTTAATGAGTATTTTTTTGTTATCGTATCTCTGGCATAACAAATCCCACGCGATATGGTAGTTCTGTGATGAAAATTCAATTGATTTTATAACTTGTGCAGCGCTCCCTTCTAATGAGGAACGTAAATAGTGGAATTTGTTAATGTCCGGGACAGACTCATTTTTATGTATCAGCGATTCAAAAGTGTCCCGAAACTCTAACCACACAAAATAATTCCCGTCAAAACAAGGCAGCTTAATAACGGGCAATTTAACGTTAACGTTATCTTGATGAGAACAACTACTATAGGAACTTCGTTTGTCTTCGTCACTTGGAGGACGTAACTTAGATAATGATTGGGCACTGGAAATGCTCGTATAAAATTTTGTTTCTGTAATTTCCCTTTCCTTCATTTGATCATCAAGGCTTGGACAAAATAATTCAATTTGAGTTTGCAATTGTTCAAACTCGGCAAATAACGCTTCAATTCGCACGATTCGCAAATTCAATTCGTTAAACTGAGATTCAGTAACATCTTCCACTTTACATTTTTTAAAATCATTAAGATAGTTTTCAAAGTGTGTCAACCGACCCCTAATGGAACCGCGACTTTTGATTAAATCTTTAATTTTTAATTCTGCTTCAAGCTCATTCAAATCGACCGGCGTAACCATTTTGTCAATGTAAAGAATCTAGTTAGGTATTAAGATAAAACACCGAAATAAGTCAGTACTTAGGACTCAAACTAGTAAAGGCAAACAATAACTTATTAAAATAAGACTGTGCATCAAACCAGGCAGGAATTCCATGCGCGCAGAATGCAGCGCAGAGTAGGTCAAGGTCAGCGCAGCCAGCTGATCTGCGTCGGGCGGGAACCGGGAGCGAGCCGCGCGGCCGCGCCGCCAGGTAAGTACTACGAAGCGCGAGCGCACCTAACCTTGGTACTAGCGCGTTGAATATTCTACACTCGCTTGGTTCCTGTAAACATCAGCCCGTAATCCTTGAGTGTGACGTAAGCATATTTTTGAGAAAACAGGAATTTAATCGGAATTATACCTAGATAGAATCAGAAAAGGTAGAAGTCGGAAGCTACAAATTATATTGAAAATGCATAAAGAGCTGAAGAGGGAAGAAAGAAATGCTTATTCAATAAATAACGTGCTAATGATATTCGAACATTGTTGTTTATGTAAGTACTTATTTAATTATAAGGATTTTTAAGCTTGAAATTTATGTTTCTGAAAGATTAATGTTAGGCATGTATACTTGCTATTATGGCACACGAATATAAAATGCTCTTGTAATTATTAAATATGCGTGGTTTATAATGCTTTAAGAATTTAGCAAAATAGGCTAGGCAAGCACACAAGAAACTCGAGAAAGGAATAGATCCAGACTCGAAATATCATGTACTTACACTTACGTCGTAAGTATTTAGAGCTAAGTAAATTAACACACAAATCAACGTTGAGAAAGGTAATAAGATTAAGGAATAGAAATGGCACTCCCCTGCTTTGTAAGATCGCTGCACACGCCGCCGGTTAAATCGCCATTCTCTTCCTTTTTCTCCGCTTCTCCAACATTCGACCGCGCGCCGCGTGGTTGCGTCGCGTAACGGTATTTTATTAATTTACTTTTAACTAAAAACGTCCTGTCACGGTCGCCACTTTCTTGTTGGTGTAATGGACAAGAATAAAAAGATGATGAATTTTTAAGGCTTTTACTTCAGGAACTGTACAATTAAGGAAATATTTTGCGCACGCGCGTTTCTTCTCGCGGCTCGCTGGCTAAGAAATCTAATGCAAGAAGGAAGCGAGCGGGAGCCCGCGCTCCGCCCGCGCCCCTCACACCTCCCGCGGCGGTCAATCGCCATATAAGGCGTTAACAGGGTATCTTTACACCTCTCGCTTTAGTCACTTGTCCCACCGCCGACAATGAGCGGGAAGAGAGTAGAGCGATCAACTAATAACATTTTTGTCTCTTTTATTGACACGGGATCTTTATCTTTTTTTCCTTTTTTGAGCGAGAAAATTGTCGATAGCTAAATGCTTCCTCTTCGGCAGCAGGACAAAAGCCTTAACTGTTGAAAAGTAACTATAGTATTTCCACAGACTACGAGCACTTGTTTAGGGCCTCGGTATCGGAAGGAGCGGTGGTGATCGTGGCAGCAGGCTCTCTGGGCCTGCCTGACGATGTCAATTACGTAACATTGGAGCTGAGAGCCAGTGGAGCGAGCGCAGTACTGCTGCTTGATGTCTTACAATCAGGTACCTATGATACTAAGGCCAATCATAAAAAATAGCTAATTCCAGTTGTTCCTGAAAATCCCAGTAACAGTCTACTAGACAGAATTTATTCCCGTCCTTAGTCAGTAATACGAGCTCGAATTAACACGAACTACCTTACAGGGCTGGATAGCTCAGCTCAGGAGTGTTGAAAACATGATATTTCATGTTTTGTAAAAGTCGCCTGGAAAATCAAAATTTTGGAAATGCAGCACCTTGGTTCACCATTTTCGATGCCATGACCAAAGTTATTTGAATTTATCAGTTTTGTTTACTAGCTGATTTAATTTGCTTTAAGCTACTGCTAACAACATTAACAGAAAAATAGCAGTTTTTTAAATTTTCGAAGTCAAATTTAAAGTTTAAGAATCTGAGTTTTTCATCCGGCAAGTTTAACATCGCACGGTGTAATTTTTTCATCAAAATCTGTAGTGCTTGTTTTCTTAAAAATTTGCCTGTTTAGTGAAGATTTTAAAATAATATCACAATTGAGATTATTGATTATAGCAGCTAAGTTATTATTAAGTTTGTCCAAGAAAGAATGAATTCAAACAATCGAGTTTAAAAAACGGATTATGCATTCGTTTAAGAAGAAAGTTAAATGATTTTAAATGTTTTAAAAGACAGTTTTCCTGAACGTGAAATGATACAACACTACTACAATAGCCTATTAGATGGACAAAAAATATGTCAAATCATCAATATAGAACAAACAATTATGGAAATGGAAATTAGGATCACATTAGCAACGTTTGCATCTTGGCTCGGCTTGCAGGGTAAAGTTAAGCTGGTCGGCTGAGTTAGTTTAGCCGGCAGCGAAGGAAATAATAAAAATACCTGCTAAACCAACTAAGTGGATATAAAACTCACATCTTATTCTCAGTTTAAAACGCAAATTCCACTTGGGAACTGTTTTATGTTTTGCTTAGTGGGCTTCCGGCTCATCTGGAAATTTCTCGTCATTTTTAATATCATTTCGCAATGAACCGCTGAAAATATTAATTCGATCGTTGCTTGATATTAAGATAAAATACTAGAAAACTTAATCATTGTAAACTCATCATCATCAAATTAAGTTGATGTATGCATTAAATTTTAATGCTAATGATATGAAAATAAGAAAATTCCAACTATTTCCAAGAATTCATTCTTGACAGGTAGAGCTGTTATTTAATGACAATGTCTCGTAGTTTTTCATATCTAATTGGAAATGTTATAGACGTTATAGTGTATTATTTATTGAATCTTCATAATTCAACGTATAATTCTCGCTTCAAAGGAAGTATAAGTGCTTTATATTGATAGAAGATAAGATTACATGCACTTTCCGTGACGAATTTAAATGTAATCGTCATCAAAGTAAGTGCTCATTGTTTTGAAACCGTCAAAACAATCATTCCGAATCATTATTTCACTGGTAAATTTATCTTACATTAATTAATTACTCATAGTCATATACTTTATTGCCTAATATTGGACAACATATCTCAAAAACGATTACATGCGTCAACACTAACTAACTAAAGCAAGCAAGGGCATTGAAATTCAATTTCATGTAATTCTAATGAATTATTAACTAATGAATTAATTATCGCTATGGAAAAAATCTTGTAAATTATATAAGGAGAAATTATATTCATTAAAAAAAACATTCATAAAATAACTCATTTTCTATGTTATTTTCAAATACAAATATTAATTCCAAATACGTATTATCATGTCGTCGTTTTGGAATGTTGTTATTTCATTGTACAGTTGTCTGCATTTGGATTTTCGTACTTATTTTATAATTAAACTACGTAAGTATCTGTTACGTACACACCAACAATTTGAGAAGCAATCGGCTGGTCCTGTCATCGTCACTGTTTTTAAGCTCGGCTAAGATCTTTAAAGGTTAAATTACCATAATATCTAAATATCTATTTGCTAAACCTAATGGGTTTTGACACTTTCAAACCATCAACCGAAATTTGGATATCCGATACCCTAAAACCCACCTATAATTATTTTAACAAGCGACTTTGAATAACACAGTCACACAGACAATGATATCGCCTGTTTAAACCGATAAGTTTATCATAGAATAATTTTGTTAGCAAAATGCTTGTACCTTTGTTGCCTTCAAAATTACGCGGGGTATACCATCAATTAACGGTATTTAACCTATACCCATAACGATATTATGTGTTTTATAGAAACTCCAGATTTACCTTCGGTGAGCTTCGGCTCGTCTTCGTACGTGCTTCGGGCAGAGATGTCTCAGACCGGAGTCATCGGCCAAGTCGGCGCATCCGCCAGCAACGGAGAGAGAATCACCTACTCACTGGCAGTCAACGATGGTAAATAATTGATTTTGTAGGCAAGGTGGTAGAATTCCAAAGAACGTAAGTATACCTAGACTAAAAAGCCTACCGTACTTAGCCTATATTATGGGTATGGTGTTAACTTCAAAACGTATGATCAGTTTACAATTAAATACACGTTAGCCTGTGTCAACTCAAAACATATTAAACAATTTAGCATCGGTGCTGTAGGGAAAGCAAATTGTGTAGGTTCTAGGCTACCATTTATATCTTTAATCGAGGGTTAACAACCACCTATGTTGGTGAAATTCAGAATAATAATATTTATTAATCGCATGCCTCCTCAGCGCCATTTCAGGTCCTCCTTTAAACATAGCTTGAAAAAACTTCCCATTCACTGAAGTCTGAGGTTTGGCTGGGCCCTTAGCATTGCTATTCCTCACCTCCATTGTGATGCTTTTTATAGCCTTTCGCCAGCTCAATTGCTTAAGCTATAAAAAACATTTTTTTTCTTAAATTCAATCTAAGCTAAACATAAAAGGAATTCCATTTTCACATGTGGGAGGACCTTGTGCAGGGTCCGTCCGAGTTGGTAACACCATCTTATCCATTAACCTAACGCCAAGCAGCAGTGTTCGCATTGTTGGGTTCTGGTTTGGGGATAAGACAGCCGGTGAAATGACTAGCATAGAGGCATTCCATCTTAGTCCTCAGGGTTGGCAGTGCATTTGCAGTCTTGTAAATGCGGATGTCTAGGGGTCACAGTTTCCACTTAGCTTACAGGTGGCCTGTGAGCTCGATTGCCTTACTATGCCATAAAAAAAAAACTTATTGACTCGTTGATGAACATCTACCGTTATCACTGTGTAGTTGGCTCCGCTATTAATATGAGTCATTTATGATTTAAGTAAACTCTTGAACTTGTTAATATATATGTTTATTCTGGACATTATGGGATCTACATTGTTAAAAACTAACCGAGTTTTCACACAACCCTTTATTCATAAACTCACTATAAATCTTTGTCCCTTTCTGTCAAACTTAAATATCAGCACGAGAGATACGGACAGACACGTTTATGAATAAGAGAGTAATATATAAATCCTGACTTTCAACTGTTACACCAGCCGTTGTCACGAGAAGTCTGAAGTGGAGGGTGTTCGTCAGCTAGTCGTGCGAGTTTTTCGGCCTACCCTTTGGACTTGTTCTTCTTTATCCTTACTGTCGTCAATGTAATCATACCAACCCGACACACATCAACCGCAATAATTTATCCAAAGCCCTATGTATTTCACGGGACTAGCAAGGTTATTACAAGCATTCAGTAGAATAAATAGAGGATAACGTCTCGCCACAAACTGTGTTGAAAGTGTATGAAGATGTAGGTTGAGTAAATAAGTAATCTCTAATTTCAAGCTCTCAAGATGTTTATTTTGAGTAGCCAATGTAATGGTCTAATCTGTTGCCAAAAATTGATATTCCTACACTAAACTGTGGTCATTATTAGCAATCTCACCGGACGTTATGAGTTATCTATCAGAAGACGTAAAATATCTTAATCGTGGAAAAGTAATAAATTCTGAACGACTAATCCGGCTAATCTGATTAGCGACGAGATAAAATGGTACTTACCCTGAATAATAATTAAAATAATTAGGAATATAATAGGGGATATTTTTGATCCTAATCCTAACACATAACACATTTAGGTACCTCAAAGCCTTTTATAAATAATATTTATTTATTTATGGCACGATCTTTGAAAAAGAACGAATTAGAGGAGCAAGAGGATTATGTATATTGCTAATTATTTTAATTCTTATTACGGATAAGTACCATTACATATCGTATAGACATTTTGGATGTCTGTATGCTAGCATAATACTTTTAAGCGCCTTTGCAAAAAGCGTTAGCAAAGGGATGCAATGTTGTGTAGGATCCATTAATCGTCGTAGGCAGATTATACGAGCACGAATGCGAATTATTTCATAATCGAAACGCTTATCTCCTGTCATCAGCTTCTGGTCGAAGGCCTTTGCAATTCAAAATGCATTTATGTCTTGCACCACACTCACACTATGTTGTTGTCTGGTTAATCGTCGCATTTGAAATACTCGTATGTCTGATACTATTTTTTTCTAAAATCTTCGTTATTTAAAAACAGGCCAAGTGCGAGTCGGAAGCGCGCACGAAGGGTTCCGTACCATTATCTATAAAAAATCACGTTTGTTGCGTTATTATTTGTTGTTATAGCGGCAACAGACATACATCACCTGTTAAAAATTTCAACTGTCTAGCTATCACGGTTCGTGAAATACAGCCTAGTTACGGACAGACGGACATACGAAGAGACGGACCGATGGATAGATGGACGGACGGACAGCAGAGTCTTAGTAATAGGGTCCCATTTTTACCTTTGGGTACAGAACCCTAAAAACGAGATTTTTATTTTCTGGTGTTACGATGCAGTTGGCCTAGTTGAGAGTGACCCTGCCGAGGAAGCTAGCGGTCGGGGGTTTGATTCCAGATCTGGGTAAATATTTTTTGTGATGAGCGCGACTACGCTTTCCTTAGTTCTGGGCGTTTCCCGAAATTCAAAGGTCTTTCTAAGACTGGTCAATCGGTAGGAGCGTCGGTAGTCTAGTGGCTTAGGGTGTCGACTCGTGATCGTAAAATCCCGAGTTCGAACCGCCGTGATCACCAAAAAGTTTTTATAACTTAGGTAAGTGCATCACTCGACGCTCCCTATGAAGGAAAACATCATAAGGAAAACCTTCACCTTTAAATAGCTGAGTAAGTAAGAGGGGTAATTGCACAAAAGGGTCAAAGTGTATCCGAAAGTGATAGACCGCTTCTGTACTATTTAAATAAGACAAGATAAGATGGTTGCGTTGTACCAATCGCAATCGGATTCTTTACAAAATCTACACAATGAAATTAAGTTAAATAGTTTTAATCCAATGATATAAGTAAATTACACAAATCAATTCATCGACCTCAGACTCCCACACTCATTACTAAACAGCGCCCACAAAATAAACTTAAAAAACGTCAAAGCATTTTTGCTTCATTCCCTTATCTTCTTTATTTATGAGGTAAATAAATTGTCTGCATTCGTCACACTAAAATAAAACCTGCGCTGCGTATAAACATTTTTTATAAATTCTTTTGATTTTGATATCCTGTCTTGGATTTTTTAGCGCACCTTCTAGAGCGGGTTTCGGTTAACGACGCCGGAGAGATTCGTCTTTCGGCACCGACGAACACTGGCGTTTACAGCTTCCAAGCCATCGCCACTTCCATTATCACAGCAGTGCAGGCCACAGCCGAGGTAAGAATACCCAGATAAAAAGTACCAATTCTTTGTAAACACTTGCGACGAAAAAACTAGGGATCAAATGATCCAACCATTATAGAAAAGAGTGTATTATCATTATTATCAAATGGTTCAGGCGATGGTATACGAAAAATAATTTCATTTGACTCATCCATAGTCCAATATGGTGTTAGTATCATGGATGGATCTTAATTGTGTTTGGTGTCAAATATAAGGGCTTGATAGGATTGCAGGATTTGCAAGTTGCTATGTATGCAAGCAATAGAGTGTTGCACTAAGCCTACCCGGTACAACCTTCCGTCCGTCTTGTTGTCTGTCCGTCCATCTAGCCTACCGTTTAAAATTAACCAATTAAAATATTTCCTAATAATAAAATCACAGTGTGAAAAAGCTTTATACTCGAAAAACTTGCATGCCTACATTAGTAACTAAGAACTGCATGATCATTTGGTACAGTCAGCAGCAGAAGTAGATAGATTTTTTATTATTATTTATTTAATTAACTAGTACGGTTACAAACCACTTACACTAATTAATGAATAGATTAAAACTAATATAGATATTCAAGAGCTCGAAATTATCTATTATTGTCAAGATAATAAGAGCGAGTGTAGACAATTTTGAGCTCTTCGACTGGGTACCTACTTCTGTGACTCACTATATTTATGAAGTATGTACATAAGATGGTTATTGGACACAAACAAACAAACAGGTGTGGCATGTTTGATTGATATAATTATTTCTTTGACAGATCCAACTGACAGTAGATGCTTCCGCCACGTGTGGTGAAGATGACCACGTTCTCCCGCCCCTTATCATACTCGACAGAGACGAGGAAGAACCCCACGAAAACCTGGTGGTCCTGGACAACAGTACTCAATCGGGTTGCCAGCTCAGCTTGACCAACCGCTGGCCACTCGACCAGGACTGGCTGTACGTGGACGAAAATGGGCTCCATGCTAGGAGTATCGATCGAGAGGACCCGCGGATAGCCTTCATGGCATTGTCCCAAGTTCAAGTAGAACTGGTTTTAGAATGTGACAGTGACACTAGCACACGGGCTAAGCGCTCAGCTATCACAAATTCCAGGCTCGACTGGCTCGGACCTTACGAGTACGGAAGTAACCAGTGGATACTAACTGACACCATCTTGTACAACTCGAGAAGGAGCTTCGTTAACCTAATAGTGAACGACATCAATGACAACTATCCTATATTTGTTGGAAAGGAGAATGAACCTATTGCGGTTGGATATCCTATTCCAGAACTTGAAGAAATTGTGCTCCCAAGAGCGTTGGCTGAATTAAAGGCGAGTATTTACTTTTTTATTTAAAACGACTCACATTTTAATTGGTACAATGCTGTGGGGTAACTCCACGGACTCAAATCGCGTAATGATCCTCCAAAAACGAGCGCATAGGATCCTTGGCGGTATAAAACAACGAGAATCATGCAAGAGGGTATTTTCTCAATATCGCATTCTGACGCTATATTCCGTGTACTTGTACCAAATTATTGTTTATACGCGTTTAAACCTCCATACCTTTGCGCGAATGGGAGTTGAGGGCAAGGTCACTCGCAGCACGGGCCGCCTGCGGCCGGCTCCGAGCCGCACGGCGCTAGCCAGGAAGAACCCGCGAATTATCGGCCCTAAATTCTACGAGCACCTACCCGCTTCCTTAAAAAATGAGTCCAGTGACGAAACATTCAAGCGTCGATTGAAAAACCTTTTGTTAGATAATGCATTTTACTCTGTAAGTGAATTTATTGACACTGAATTTTGACTTTATAATACCTATATATATAATTTTGACATTGTTTATTGTACTACCATTTAACCTTGTGACTCGTTTTATTATTATTTCTGTTTTATAATCCATTCATTTTTGACATTGCTTTTTGCTACATTACTTTTTTGGTTTTTACTTCTTTGACGATCATAATATGAATTCTGTATAATTGACATGTGTGCAATATAACTGTATCTTATATTAGGTAATAAATAAATCTAATCTATTAAATTAAGGAACAAACTAAAGTTGCCCGTGCGGCCTATTTGTTTAGTTTTGTTTATCTAGGCCTGCACGCTAGTAGACCCGTAAGGCAAAGTTAGGTCTTTGGCTTTGGCCGAGCTGCTTTGTTAAGCGATTGGACGGTTTAGCCGTTGCCTTGATAGGCATGACAAACGGACAATCACAAAGTCACTTCCATATTTTTTATACATATACAGTCGAGTTCATAAATGTGTATTCACTTTAGTACCTTGTCACGTTAACCGCTGTGACAATTAATTTATTGCACTATAAACATGTATTACATAGACAAGGTACTAAAGTGAGCACATATTTATGAACTCGATTGTACCTACGGACAAACAAATTAAAAGTAAGTTTACTAGCATTTGCTTCGTTACGTCTATTAGATATAGTTCCATAGTGGCCCGCAAACACATTTGTATGAATTTATTGTCACGTTAAACAGCGATATTGAATCTAATTTAGTAACTTTTGATTTGCACATGGCCACTGGCCAGGCATCCCTGTACAGAAAATAAATGTTGACAAGCGCAAAGCTCGAATGATGCATTATAGTAAATAACGCATAGTTTTTTTTATTTACCCTTGAGTGCTGAGAGAAAACACATTTACATACCAAATGTAGTACCATTAAGTTAATGTTTAAGCTGTTATTGTGAATGCTCTCGCAAAAAAGTCACGCATCCGTCCGTGACTCCAATCTCAAGTTGAGGAATGTGCGGGAGTTTTATGGGTGTATCGGGTTTCAGGCCACCGACGCGGACGTGGGAGAGAACGCGGAGCTGGTGTACTGGAGCGAGGAGGGGGCCCTGGCCGTGGCGCCCCGTACCGGCTCCGTCCACGTCCGGGACGGAGTCTCGCTGGCCGATGGAGCCCTGCTCACCGTCTCCGCCACTGATCGCAACGGGCAGAACGGCCTGACGGGCTCAATACAATTATTGGTAACTCAAAAAAAACATATTAACAAGAACCCAAGGAACCTTCAAACTTAGCGGTAGCTCAGAATAAAACATTTCACGCCGGGTATAGATTTATAACAGGATGTCATTTCGATATGTCATTTCTGAATCATTGAAATTTATTTGGTGAGTGAATTTCTAATTGAACCCACTGGCAAATTAATATGCGCAGATACCTCTTACGGGCATTAATATAAAGCCTTATCATAGACAGATGAATGGGCGAACGTACAGACATGGTATACTCAGTAATATTTAGATAGGTTCTTGATTTTTTATGAATTATAAGATTATACGGGCAGTCATTTTTCAAAATAGGCATTATTTACGACATTTACGTAACCTACTTATGATTTATCACTTTAAATAAGTAGGTAACTTATAGATGTAACTTCATTAATTTGATTATAATTATTATGCAACTGCTTACATTTGATGTATTTGGAAACGAAAAGTAACTTTTTATATTTAAAAGCACTTGCAAAAGTGAACAATCACATTTCTACCTTCTTCTATCATTTCATTTCTCCTTTTTCATTTTATCACGTTTGCATTTCTGTACCTGGTTTTTATTAACCTTATCGTGAATCACCAAACAAACCGCTCGAATATCAAAGCCAATACTTGATTTTGTTCTTCTAGGTAAAACTAATAGACACCCGTCACATAGCTGTGGTTACGGTGCGCAACGCGTTCTTAGACCAAGAAGGAACTATTCTGAGTAATTTGACTGCTGCCGTAGGGTACGAGGTCAAAGTCCTTAGCTCCGCGGTCATATCTGATGACACAGATGCAGATTCCGCGAATGCAAGAAACAAGCGGGAAGTTTCCAGCGCCGAGGGTGCGACGCTGCAGCTTTATGTTTACGGACTAATTGATCTCGAACCAGTGGCGGTCGACCAACTAAACACGTAAGATAATTATCAATTCGACACACAGCCCAAATAAACTAAGGCATCGTAAACTTGATTCGTTTATTTTTATTTTCAGCGATATAACTGAGAACGTATTGACAGGGGTAGACATAGCGAGCACGGTATCTCTGGAAGATCATCTAGAAGGCCGCGAGATACCCGGCAGCACGGGACGTGATACAGGCCTATTAGTGGCAACAATAGTCCTCAGTGTCCTGCTCTTCATACTAATTGTGGCTATAGCTGTATGGTTCTTCCTTAGATGGTAAGGGTACCGTTACACATATCACTTTTTGCTAGTATTATCGCAACTAAAAACTAAATCACGTATTTATGTCGTTGTTATCAGGAGAAAGGCCCGTAACTATGATGAATTCAGCGATGCAAATAGTCTCGCTTCCCGAAATGAACCACTAGAAGAGCAGCCTAAAGGGGAGAGTATGAAAAAACCGCGACTTAACATAGAAGAATTGAAGAGGAGTGAAAGACGGCTTCAAGAGATGCTTGAGGCGCCCGTCGATGAAGTCACCATTAAACCCTCCTCTTCAGCAGTTGACCCGGAAGGAGTTTTCGACACAATAATAAACATGGCGCCCCCCGACACCACCATGCCCATTGTTATCCAATCCATAGATAAATTAAAGGATGATACAAATTCAGCAGATGAGGATGAATATGGAGAAAGGAAAAACAAGAATCGAAGAAAGTCAGTCGTAACATTTAATGAAAATGTAGAAAAAATCATCCACGTAGAGGATATTCCCGACGATAATACTTCAGATGTCGAAGTTTTTAGGTTTTAAGTCTAATGCTACGAATGAAGAGCCTTATTTATAAATATTAATTGTACTTATTTATGTTATAATTATATAATATATGCTATTGCCTTTTTGGCAGTCATAGCCTTTTACTTGTATGTAGGTACTTAAAAAAATTAAAGACTCAATTTTTATTTTATTACGCCTGAGATTAAAAAAATTGATTAAACCGTTGTTTGATCATTTCCTTAA
The DNA here is from genome assembly GCA_927399475.2 of Acleris emargana. Classification (NCBI taxonomy): domain Eukaryota; kingdom Metazoa; phylum Arthropoda; class Insecta; order Lepidoptera; family Tortricidae; genus Acleris; species Acleris emargana. Next base: position 13,297,306 of record OV656838.1, read on the forward strand.
ATTATTTCATTAGTATTCGCATCCTTTTGTTGAAAACCAATAGCGTGAGTGAGCTGGCGAGCCAACGACCTCTTAACGACTACCAGATGTTTATCAGTTTCATAAAAACTGACTAAGTAAACATGATTATTACGGAATCTGGCACTTTAACCGTCGATGCTTAATTCATAGTTACAATTTGATAATTAAAAATATTGCGGTTGATTTTAGGGTTCCGCAAAAGGCGGGCAAATGTGGGCGGGTAATATAGTAGGCCGTCCATAACGTGAAGTTTATGATCTCAGGGAGTGGTCGGCATCCCCTAACTAATCAAAACTGAGAGATTTGGCATTACCAATACTCCCGGCATTGATGTTATTGATATGATGTTTTGATGACTGGCCAAAGTGTATTAAAAATGTTGCAAACTTTGTGTTCTAAACTAATATTTTTGTCAAGATAAAAAACCGCAAGACATTTGCGTATATTATATTATAATTTATAATTGAGTAAAACGTTAAGCCTCGTAGTATATTTCCAGCTTCATTTCAATAAATTTCACGAATATGACATTTAGCCCACGCCCGCTATCTCCCACGACATATGTTGGTCTGTGCCACGCGACCGGACCCGGCTGTACAGTTATCTTTCGGACAAGAATATTTTAATGGGTATATTATTTAATTATTATTCTAGTCACAAACACATGATAAAATCTGAAACATGTTCAAATTTTGCGATTAAGGCGAATTTTATTTAAAAATTATATCTACAGATGTGCTTTGCTTGTTATTACTTAGCCACAAGAAATAAGTATATTTTAAGACGAATGATACGATACGATAAAGCGGCATTAAAACCGTTCAATAAGCGCCTGTCATAAAAATTACGCCACGGGAATCAATTGCACTTAACAAGGGTTTCATTTGAAAAAGGATTGACTGTAAAAATAAAACCTATTCTTATAACTCACTTAATTGTTTTTCATTTTGTTTATGCGCGTAAATGTTCGTAGTACATGTTTTGTTCGTGGCAATATTGAGAAAGTATTAAGGAACGGAGTGATATAAAACCAAAAATGTTGAAAAGTTTCTGTTTATCCGGTGAATGTTTGTGAAATACACTACAATCACCAATTAATACCGCGAATAAAACAAATGAAAACTTAACCGAGCGAAGAATTCAGTACTTTATATCGGTTTGTATTTCTGTCTCACTCGCTCTCACGCTTATGCGAATCTAACCAATATCACACAGATCCGAGAAGTTCTACAAGCCTTGTCTGTCTGTACTCTAAGTTATATTTTAATAAAATTTAAAACGAAAGTAAATCTGAATAGGACCTCGTGGCATAGTGCCAAAGATGCCATAGTAAATTTAATGTATTACGGTTACTAAGTACATAAGTAGGATTCAAAATGTTTCTTGGCAAAACCTATTAGGTAGTTTATTTAAAATATTGGACAACTTTCTCGGCGCATTAGCATAAACGCAACTTACTATGTAAGTTTTGAACATTATCGGAAACTGCTCGTCGCTGCGTCTCGCGTCTATGTGATATGACAATACAATTTACTGGATGTAAATCACGACAAATCATGAAAATTATGGCGATTACGCATGGCGGTCATCGGGCCATGCTCAGTGCAGGTTTTCGTAGCCGTTTCTACAAACACATTAACTATACAATACAATACAACACAAAACTCTTTATTCTCTTTCTCTTTTTTTTTTGTTCGTTTTTCTATTTTTTACAAAAAAAAACAAACCACGGAACAGTTAATTTTAACTATAGGTATACAACTATCTCCAGAAACTATAAGTAGATAAGCTTTTTTCTCTATTTAAAATTATTTGGTGCTACCTAAGATGACTAAGTAGACATTAAAGTATACTTAGCCGAAACAAGTTTTCTTTTAAATTCGTTGTATGAACGTTTATTTTGAGATACTTTTTAGATAGGTACTTACCTACTTAGTATTTATTGCTTTCGCTGTTCGGGGAACCCGTAACTCTAGCGAAAATGACACTTTTACAGTTCAATATTTCCAAACCGTTTTCTTCTTTTTAACTTATTTCATTATTGGTCTTTGTAGCACACAAGGTACAGTCACCAGCAATAATATATTATCCACATCGGGCGCAAAAATATAGGTATGACACGTCTTTATTACTAGAGTTATAAGAGCGTATCAGATATGTTTGCGCCCTATGTTGGATAATATATTATTGCTGGTGACTGTACTTACAAATATCTACGTGCACAACTTTTAGCTTTATGTTTTTTAGTTTTTTTATGTCATTTATAGTTTTTGAGACAAAGTGACAGTGTAACAGACTGCTAGACAGACGGACATGGCGAAATCATACAGTGACATTTTACTGCAAAATTTCTTAATAATGGACGTAACATTAGCGTAGCGCAGTGGATGCAAACGGCAATAGTCTTACAAAATTCAATTTATGTAATTTCTTTCGATCCCTTTAGCTCGTAGAGTCGCAACTTTAGGCACATGTTTACAGTGTTTATATTTAGAAAAGAATCCAAGGATTAAAAAAAAGGTCTCACAGAAAGATAGATGATAGATAGACCTAAGAGAATTTTATTTCTGTAGGATCCGATCCATACAAAGAAAACCTAACTATTATTTTTTCTATTTAGACTCGGGTATATACAGGGTGGAAAGGGACGACGGCCTTTCCTTTAAATTCTAGATTATGTATCTTTAGTACTATATTTTTCTCCAAGAAACTATGCTAATATTTTTAGCCGTTTTCGAGTTACAGCTCGTTAAAGTTTAATACAAAAAACGTGTAGTTTCAACCCTAACAGCTGATAAGGTCAATGACCCCACCTTGAACTAACTAGTAAACACTAACTTTATGACGTTATTGATGGATGACATTTTGTAGGTCCATTGACAATGTTTTTGTTTTGCAACCTGTTTGTTTCACAGATAATTATTACAATGACAATAAGCACGTTACAATACTCACAATTATGTCACACTCTTAAACTAATAAAATACTTAATAATGCCACTATTTGAGGCTAGAGATTATCTCAATTTGTTACTGTTATACGCAGAGTGCAACTACAATACCTCTGAGACTTTGCGTCAATACAGACAGCGATATCCTCCACCGCATCCATCAGATCGTCGAACGATTTTACGTGCCTTTGACCGCGTTGCTAGCAATCGTCCTATAATCCCCCGAACATCTCAAGACGACCAACGCGGAGGAGGTGTCGTGCGACTTATCTTATCTTATCTTATCTTGTATGTGGGGTCCTTGCGGATACACTTCGACCCTATGGGATCTTTTGTGTAATTACCCCTCTTTTAGCGCTTAATCCAATGCAGCCTCCACCCCTTCCAGAAACCGGATAGTGGAGTGCAATGGCAAGGCTTTGAAATCGCTTGGTTCCGGGTAGCCACAACCGAGGATTTTCATTCTTACTCCGGCGAGGGCATCACATTCGCACACTAAGTGTTTCACTGTTTCCGCCTCTTCGCCGCACATTCTACAATCTGTATTGTCATAAAGGCCCATCTTTGCTAGGAGATGTTTGACCCCAAAGTGCCCGGTGAACACTCCGACAATATATCGGAGTTGTCTTCTGCTGAGTTTCCAAAGTTTTTTGGTCCAGCTCTGATCAACTCTTTCTATGAAGAGCTTCGCATGCCCTAAGCCTACAGTATTTTTCCACTCTTTTTGGTGGTTTACTAGGGTGTTATTGTTCAGGGCTGCTTTTATGGTGCCCGGTGACGGTGCCACAAATGGTTCAGGTCCGACGTATGCGCCCTTGGACCCTTCCCTTGCCAGCTCGTCCGCGGCCTCATTTCCGGGATAGCCTTCGTGTCCTGGAATCCACATCAGTTTCACTTTGTTCTTCCTACCAAGCCTGTTTAAGGCCTGGACGCCATTGTAGACTAGTTTCGAGTCTACTTTAGGCGCTGTCAGCGCCTTAAGTGCCGCTTGGCTGTCACTTAGAATATAAATAGTTCTACCCTGCGGAGTCCTACTTATATTCTCTTGCGTACAGGCAATTATCGCATATAGCTCCGCTTGGAAGACCGTTGCGTAGTTGCCCATACTTATGCTGCTGTTATAGTCCTTGGCGTGAATACCCGCCCCCGTACCGGAGCACATTTTTGAGCCATCCGTATACCATATCGCGTCGTCATCCTCTAATAGGTGCAACCCATCCATCCATTCATCCCTTGTCGGAATGTGGACATTGAAGTTCCTTCGGAATACATACTTAGGCTGCATTTTGTCGCAACCCATCGTCAGTATTCTGTCTAGAGAACCATTGTGTGCCATTTTGGTGTGTCTGGTTCTAAGCGCTGCATCGTTGCATAGGCCCGTCTCTTTCAACCTCTGCAGCGACTTGCACGCCTCAGACTGTATGGCGATATGCAGTGGTGGTAGGTTTAGTAGAACCTCCATTGCCGCCGTTGGCGTCGTTCTGAACGCCCCTGTTATAGCCATGCAGGCCACCCTCTGCACCTTGGTCAGAGAGTCTCTGCATGTTTTTAAAATTGTTCTTGGCCACCAGGCCAAGCAGCCGTACATGATTATGGGCCTTACCATCATGGTATAGATCCACTTCAGTACTTTAGGGTTAAGGCCCCATGTCTTACCATATGCTGATCTGCACATTCCGAACACTCTCAACGCTTTTGTTATAGCGTTGTCCACGTGCTTCTTCCAAGTGAGCTCTTTATCTAGTATTATGCCTAGATATTTTACCTCACTTGACAATTCTAGTACCTTACCAAACATCTTGAGGTGTTTAATGTGTTTGAGGTCTCTTTTCTTAGTAAATGGAATTACTACAGTTTTGCTGGGATTGATGGATAGTTGATGACTAATACACCATCTTTCCACCTTTTCCAGAGCATTTCCCATGATTTCCGATACTGTTCCCGGGAACTTCCCGTTGATAAGTATCACGAGATCATCTGCATACCCAACCGTGTGTAGTGGGCCTGTGTTGAGTTCCTCTAGGAGTGAGTTTACCACCAGACTCCATAGAGTCGGTGAGAGAACCCCCCCCTGGGGACACCCTTTTGTCGTTGTGGCGAATAGGACATCGCCCAAAAGACTTGACTTTATAAGTCTACTGTTTAGCATGTTGCCTATCCATTTGCAAATGGTTGGTTCAATGCCATGCCTAGCAGCTGCTGTGCTTATGGCTTCAAACGTAGTCTTATCAAATGCACCCTCCACATCGAGAAATGCCGCAAGACATATCTCTTTGTTCTCTAGTGCGTTTTCAGCTTTATTCACTACAAAATGAATTGCAGTATCTGTGGATTTACCCGGTTGATACGCGCATTGCATTTTATGCAGCGGATACCGCCTTAGAGGTCCATCTCTTATGTGCCTGTCTACCAGCTTCTCCATTGTTTTTAGGAAGAATGATGATAGACTTATTGGCCTGTATGATTTGGGATCGCTGTAATCTGCTTTGCCAGGTTTTGGCAGGTAGATCACTTTTACACGCCTCCAAACGCGTGGAACGTGCCCAAAGGCTAAGCACGCTCTATACAGCCTGCTTAAATGCGTTACAATTATATTTGCGCTTTCTTGTAGTAGGATTGGGTATATCTCGTCCGGGCCCGGTGCTTTGTACGGTTGGAAAGTGGATAGTGCCCACCGTATCTTGCAATCGTCTACTACCTTTTTGGCAGTGTCCCAATTGTGTCTTGTTGTGCGTGCTGTCTGCTCTGACAAACAGATTGGTACACTGTCTATTTCGCTTTCACGTATAATGGAGCCGGGAAAATGTGTGCTACACATAACTTTCAGGGTATCTAAACCCGTTACAGTCATACTTCCCTTGTCATCTTTTATTGATGTTAACGGAGTTGACCTTGCTACTGCTAGTGCCTTTGTGAGCCTCATACCTTCTGGTATCGAGCCTATTTGGTTGCAGTGGTTCCGCCACGCACTCCTTTTTGCTTTCCTTACAGCTTTGTTGTACTCTGTGAGCTTATGAGCGTACATGCTAAAGTCATTCGTCGCCTTCGCATCATTGAAGATCGCCCTTGTTTCGCTTCTGATTTTGGTTATCTCAGGGTTCCACCAGGGTATCTTCTTGGCTAGCACCCGTTTTTCCGGGCAATTATTGGTCCACGCGGTATGTAACGCTCGTACCATATTGTCCGCTTCAAATTCAATGTCAATAATAGAATTGAGCTTACCTTTTGGATCCCCTAGTTCTACCTTTAAGTCCCGTTTGAAAGATGACCAGTCGGTGTTCCTAGGGTTTCTTTTGTGCACAGTTTCAATTGGTATGTCAGTCCTGTACCTAAAGCATATGTACCTATGATCTGAAAGTGAGATTTCATTGGAAACATGCCAAGAGTGAATATCTTCATACATGTGGTTGGACGCCACCGTTATGTCAATTACTTCTCCGCGTCTAGCATTGACGAAGGTTGGGCTGTTCCCTTTATGCGTGTCGTGCGACTTGCTGCGGGGCTCGAAGAAAGAGTACTGCGTTATTTTGATCGAAATCCAAGAGCAAGTTCCAGGCGGGCGGGTCAGCACTTCGGATTAACTCATACGACAGTATTGAAGATACTAAAACGTGCCCGTCGTCGTCCTTATCACATACAGAGGGTTCAAGCGTTATTGCCCAGAGACTGCCCCATCCGGGAAGCATACTGCCGGTGGTTGTTGGACAAAATAGCTGGAGACCGTGACTTCATTAGACGCATTATTTGGACGGATGAAAGTGTATTTACACGCAATGGAATGTGGAACAGGCGAAATGAACACGTGTACGCCGAAGAAAACCCATTCGCGTACCGTTATTCGAGTCACCAATATCGTTGGTCAGTAAACGTATGGGCTGCAATTCACGGGGAAACAATTATAGGGCCTGTGTTCTTACCTGCAACACTTAACAGAGTTGGATACATGGCCCTCCTAAACTCCGAGGTTGACGCTTACCTCGATAACTTGCCACTGGCCGAAAGACAACGCACTTGGTACCAACAAGACGGAGCACCAGCTCATTCCGTGATAGAAGTGCGTGAGAAATTAAACACTGAGTTTGGGGACAGATGGATAGGGCGATTCGGGCCACACCGTTGGCCCCCAAGGAGTCCGGACCTCACGGCACTGGACTTTTTTCTGTGGGGCACGATTAAAGACAAAGTGTTCAGGACAGAATGTGATACTGCCGAGGAAATTAAAGAAAGATTAATTACTGCCTCCGAACAACTGCGTAGAAAAAATCGTGAAGAAAATACATTATCGAAGGTGCATCGCCATACTCGGGCACGAGCTGCTGCCTGTCTTATTAGACGCGGTGGAATATTTGAACATCGGGTATAGATCCCTAAGATAACAGGTATCCTTTTCTCCTTACAAATGTTGGAATGTACTTAGTTAGGAACATAGGGTTGTCACCAATATTAAACATGACTTATTTTAACTTTTTTGTTTTCTTTATAATAATTGTTTCTAACCATTGCACATCGAATGTATATCACTTATGTGATATTATATTTTCGGGAACGGCCCTCGTCCCTTTCCACCCTGTATATAGTCTCCAACAAAAAGTATTTTATATTATACGTTCTATTGTAATGTCCCTAGTATCAAAGATGTGTCAGATATTTTTGACCTAAATAATGACTAAGATATTATTGCTGGTGGCTGTACGTATGTACATATAGAAGGAATCATCTTTTTGAAAATTCAGCAACCGTACCAATCTCATCTAAAGCTGAATTTAAATCTAAATTAAATCTAGTTGGTACAATACCCTCTACTGCACCACAAGCGAAACTAGGCAAACGTTATTACAGTGAGATTCGGATTCAGATATAAAAATACTTTTTTATACTAAACAAAGCTTTTCATTTGTGAGAGGAAATACAATTTCAAGAATAAAATGGATAAATATTCTAAATAAAAGCATGACAGAGTTTAATAACAAAGGCGGAACAAGGTTCATAAAGTGTACTAACCAACACTGTTTGATAAGGATGTTGAAAGACTGGTGATATTTGAAAGGCATTCACTGCAATGTAAAGTATTCTAAAGCATCCCAGACAGAGTGTGATCAGCGATTTAGGCGCACGACACGGATACAAATCGGGCTTAATCAGTATAATGTTATATCGGCTATCGGCTATTTATAGAGACCTGCCATAGGTTATTCCGAACATTTTTCTATCTTCACGGCCTCAATAGCCTTATAGAGAATTTCGTCAAGTTTTTAAAATCAGTCTAACGAATGTAAACCAGGGAAACCTGCGTATTTAGTTTCAACTGATGCGTCGCTACGCCAGACGACGGAAGTCATGCTTGCAGAAAACTTTTTTGCCAAGACTTTTACAAAAAAGTTTTTATGACTTTCCGACCGAGCTCGAACGAGCGAGTTTTAAGCTATGCTAATTGTGAATGTACACTCTAATATGTTGTTTGTACACTCTGACGGGACAATTTAAACTCTTCGTTTAATAATTCGCGAGTTAAAAAGTAGTAAGCAGAGGATCCCTATCAGATTCATATTTTTATTTTTTAACAGCTAGAAATAGCTTCATCACATCAACGATTGTAGCGTCTCCTGATTTGCTATATTTATTCATTTGTACGCATTTGCATCGTGGCCTGCCAAACCGTTGTATGTTTTAGCACTGCGTCCGCGATCTTGTACCACAGGTATTATTGTCTTAAAAACGGCTATCTGTCAAACGGTCGATCGAATGTGCGAACCGTGCGAAGTCATACAGGCGTTGCCTGCTCGTTGCATCGTCACCGCTGCGTTGTTCTACATATAAATAAGAACAACATGCCACATGATGCGTTGAAACACTTGCGTCGGTTTATGTTCTGATGACGCAACGCACGGGCAACGCGTCTCGTGTGGCATCCCTCTAACGCCACCTAAGTTAGAACGAACACCCTAAAATTTTGCTAGTACGCTGTGACGACGGGAGAACTTCCACCCGCCGGTGAATAATTCGTCCGTCAAGTTTAAGAGCTGCTTGATTAAGATAATCACCTACATGTATACAAAATTATTGTAGGTACTCAATGAGCGGACGCGCACTACCTGATCCGATAATCGCCACGGAGAATTCTCCGATCCATTATTTCGAATCCAAATTGGAGGCGGTACGAAAAAGCTGCAAACTTAGATTACAAATGCGAGTGTTCTTTGTTTCTTCCAAATCCAAATGAAGCTCGACAATTTTTTTGATATGAGTCTCGAGCTCTTAAATCGAAATCTCAACAATTCCCGGAAAGAGACGCTTGATAATAAATCATCACTTACCTACGTATCATGTAAACATACTTGTTAAATGTCGAGAATAGCTAGGTACACTAAGCAAAGGAGGATGTAATGAAAATTTTAGACCATTACGCATCCTTATAGAATAGGTAAAGTAAGGTGGGGTGAGTACATCTACGGGGCAGTTGCGTTAAACCAATAAGATCTTCTTAAAATATATGTTTTGTCGCACTTACCCCGTTGACGCTCTTGCCTCACCTTGGGGGGTTGGGGTAGTGGGTAGTGCGGTTAATAGATGTCATTCTTTGGGATGGGCCCACTTCGAGCCTGTAGGATTTTTTGCATTGCCCCTTTTACAAACAAGCCACCCAGCCAGGTGGACATGCAGTTTTTTTTATATTAATTCACTGGAAGACATAGAGCAACGTAGTTATGTGGCACATGGCAACCGCTTGGGCTTTAACTCGGTAACTTACGATCACGAGTCAACACCCTAAGCCACCAAAGCTCATGGTAATGTACTTGTACTTTTGACAACTTACATCGAATTACATAGAAATTAATGGTATTCATTAAAATAGAAAATGAAAAACCTTAAGATGATATTCAAATTCCTTATAAGAAAATATTTTGATTTGGAAAGCAATATCATTGAAAATACAAGCCAAATTTGCAGTATTACCCTGCACACGTACGCAGTGTACAAAACTGTTAAAATTGCCATGCAACCCAAGCTTGACTTGCGTTGACGCACAAAGTAATAAAACTTTTATTTTATAACCGTATTTTTGTTATCTTTCGTTCAATCTACGCCATAGGTTTACTTTACTCAGTATAGTTAGATGAGAAACAAAACTTACAATTTCAAGTCCAACATAATCGATTATTCCATTAAATGCCCCATCTTAATGTTCAGGGCGACCCTCAAGAAACATAATCCGTCCAACTTATGCCCTTCAGACATCTTTGGGCACTTCCGTGTCCCCCATTTGAATGAGTCCCCTGGGCGTCGTGTTAAGGTATAGATTTCTGATTTACAGCTAGGCAGCGTTTCGCCTTTCGATAAATACTTGTGGTGCCTGATTTGGTAAAAGTTATTTGAACTCACGTTCTTAGCATTAGGTGAGTAAAGATATAGGAAAAGGGGGTTTCAGTTGAATGTAGGCAGCGACGGCAGTAAATACTAAAATAAAAGAAAAAAACTGGATGTGTTTGTCTTGATACCTATTAAATTAATGGGCTAAGTTAAGTACAACCTTGATAGATTTTAAAAAGAAATGTAATATATAAATATTAGATCACATAAGCATACCTAATTTATTTTTATAATTTTCCGTAGCTATGGATATTTTTAGAACTTATCACACTTACCTACATATATCTGACAATATTACGCGTGGAAATAACCAAAATGTGTTTATTAAATTGACACACTCGGTTACGGCGAGGCCACGAAAAATTATAAACAAACATAGACGCAGTTCCGTTTTGGGTGTAGATAATTGGGGGAAGTCCAGTGTTTGAACTAGCATAGGCATTGTATCTAATTAGGTCCTTAAATCTCGGTTTATTTTTCGGTTACGTTATGCTATCAAGTTGGGTTGTTATGTTTTCAAGTTGCTTCCTGGTGCCTGTTAGTACCTCCATACATGGTTTTAATATGCACCGCACAATACCAACCTAGCGAAACTTCTGAATGACTCATCAACATCAAAATAAGTTGAGAACGTTCAAACTTTTCAACCCGGACGCTTGAACTCGAATCTCGTAAACATTCAAAACAGATACAACAAACTTAAATAAGGCAAAGAACTTATTTTTCCACCGTATACTATCTTGTCGGTACAATTTGACACAATCTGCAACTATATTTGTGTAGGTTAGGTAAATTAACCTTTGTTAGTAGTATCTATGGTACTATCTATCTTCACAAAGATCTAGAAACACATTTAGGATAACAGACATGCTAGACATGTTTGACGGCAATTTAGATTCTTGAAAGACTTAAATGCACCGCAGCAAAGAATAGTTACTAAGCATCATTTGTTTTCTCAGAATAATAGCACCAGTTATGGGCACCTGTTTCAGGATGTCCTTCAAATTCGAATAGCTGGCTGAACCACATCAAAAGTTTTTTAACATAAAGCAGTTTCTATGTGTGAGGATTGTCTAATTTGCAAATACTAAATATTTTTTTAAACCGTAAACATGATTTGATAAATTATGTAAAGAGGCAAAAACAACAAAGGAACCCAAACTCTTTTTCCTTATTAAGTATTCTTACCCGTTTAAGATATTCTACATCTTAGCAGCCTGCGGTTTTGCAATTTTATTCTCCAGATGGAGCCGTAAATAAAAAGCAACCGTAACAAAAATTTCCAAGCTAGTTTATAAATGCAAAATAGGCAATGTAGGTGGACACACATAGCTGTGTTTGTTGTCACATGTACTGGGTCGTTCACCCTCATATTTGACCCGTGGACGTTTAACTTAGTGCGACATTAATTTATCAATTCCGCAATGAAAACGTTCGTGACTAAACAGCTTATTAATACTTTGCATGAATAATAACTTGCCGCTTTTATCCATTAAAAGTTTACTAATCCGCGGTCATAATATTATGCTTAAAGAGCCTCTGAAACAAAAATCATAGGTCTTAAAATTACGTTTTAATAAGCAAGTTTTTATTCATAGATACGACTATATCAAGAATAGTTTAGACATATTTAGTTTAGTCTATTTCCGAGTCTAGACCTATTAGACTCGGAAATAGAGTCTGAGTAACTAATGTACCGAGGCTGTGATAGGTACTCGCGAACGTTTCGTAAAAATATATAAAATATTTGGGTTGTGGAATTATTAAGATATAAAAGTTTTCAAGTAGGTCTCTTTACATATTATTATATGTAGTTGGCGTTCTCAATGGCTCAGTTCGAGAGATGTCAACGCAGTACGAAATATAACCTCAAATATATTTTAAGGGCCACTATTTAACACGGTAAAAACCAAATTGCTTTTGACGTGTTATCGTATTGTCAACGTCTTGATAGCTCTTATTTACTTGACAGTAATAGCGGCTGAGTTAAAAACAATACCATAACGTGCTAAATTCGATTTGTATTCTACCGCATAGAATTGAGGCGAAGGTCATATTTTGTACTGCATTGCACCTGTCAAATCGAGCCTTTTTGTTTTGAACGCGGCAATTGGGATAGACCAAAAAAAAACTCACGGTTGACATTCTAATTCAATAGAATAGGTAATTTCAAGAAACCAATTTCAATAATTTGGTTTTTGACCCAATAGTTTTGTGTGAATATCTTTATTAATTTAGCAGACATTTTATGGATGACATGATTATTTTAAATTTGGGTTGGCATTTTCTAAAAAATTATAATAATTAAATGATAGATATCTAATGATAAAACGTGATTGTAAAAGTATAATAAAACATTATATTTCAAGGGGTTTTCGCCTAAGCCTTAAGATACACCTTCAAGCCAAACAAAACTTCAGGGCTTCGAGCCAAAAACGAAAGTCAAACAAAGGTCAAATATATTTTTGTCGGAATTTTCAAATTAGATAAATATTTCAAAAACTTAATATTGCAGAACGGCATTACAACCCTATTCCTCGAAATGGTTTTCAAATTAGAGTAATTTAAAAAATATGAAAAATCCTAATTATAGGTAGTTTTCTATTCTACTCCACTATTAATAAAGAAAACGTTATTAAACTGCCGATAGCAGCTCACATATTTACTGAACTAAAAAAAACTCTATTATTAAGTACGATTTGACAACTTACGCAAAGGTGCTAATTATATTCTGTAAGTGCTATTTCATCGCCGAGTAACAAATTAACATTATTATTGGAAATCTACCCTATATAGGGCCCAGCTGGTTTTTTACAAAAATTATCCCGTGCCTAATGCTAAAATCTGATTAAAATTCAATTTAATTTAAAGAATTACTCTTTAAAGTGAAATTCCATTTTCACGACGAATCAATGAATATCGGATGAGACAACAAGCAATCGAAATTGCTCGCAGCAAAGTGACAAACCTTATCTTTTCTGATCAAGAAATAAATCGTCTTTAAAGACAAAAAGACACGGGAATCTGGAAGAGGTTCTGATTCATAAAGTGAAATTTAAGCAAACACGCAAAGGCACACTTGTTCCTGTGATAGCTAAGCTTGCAATTGCTGTTTAAATATTTGATAACACGTTGTCGTTTAAATAACCATACGTAAACCACGTTAATATTGAAACCCGGGCAACACAAAAGTATTTGTTAATAATCCTTGCACTTTATTACCGGGAGGGAAGGTTTAAATATTTTACTGAGGGTAAAAGAGGAAACGTTAGCCTTTGGATTCCGTTGAAACAAAAGTACCCTTACAATAAATACCTACGTCAGGGGCCCGGGAACAGTCACCGCTTATCATTAATCATGGCTCTACATACGCATAATTAGGTTGATTCCTTCCACAAGGAGGGTGGAATGGCGGTCTATAGTTCACCTAGTGGCCTTACTTTCGGGGTGCAGGCCGGATTCCTCCACTTTGGCCTGGGTGTTGCAGTCTCTCTTGATCTCGATCCGGAGAGAACGCAGCATCTGGGCTGGTGCACCCTGGGCATCGGCTGAGACTCTCTTCCTTTTGGGAGATTCTTTCAGCCTATGGCTAATATCTGGCAAGGGGGGGGGGGGGCTACCGAACCAGTGGCGGTATATCCACTTTCTGGGCCAGCGCGGGCCCGGGGAACTAAATTCTCCCCAAAAGTGCGCATCTGTGGAGGAAGTTGCTCCCGGGTACTCTCCTCGGAGAGTACCCAGTGGAGTGCAACTGCGTCCTCTGTTTTCAGAGGACGATTAGGAGGATGGACCTTGGAGGTCGTGAGCGGCGGTTTGCTTTTGCTACCGTCGGTCAAGTCGCAATCCGGACCCGTAGGCGTCCGGGGCGATGGCCGCTTCGTGGGGCCGCGAGGAGACAACCTCTTTAAAAAATCCACACATGGCCTTTGGTGCAGGGCCTAAAACGCACGCAATGGATGATGATGAGTGGTTATAAAAATAAACTACCCCAGGAGGGTACCCTAACGGGAGAATCCCTCCCCGTGTCTACGGACACGGGCTGCCCCCTGTATTCTGGGGGGGGCAATAGCCACGTCGTAGGTCAGCGCAATGCTGGCCTTCGTGAACACGACCCAAGCGAACGAAAACTGGACACCGATATCACCTTTAACGTCTCGGATACGGAATCGGAGCATGACGACCCCGTACAGGTCAAAGAGATGGCCCCTCAAGCTCCTAAAAGGAGTCATGAGGATGACGGAGAGGACTCTCTGCCTGTCCCCAAAGTCAACACGGCAAGAAGGGGGAACCCCAAGGGGGCATACGCGGGGTTGGCTGCGGCGAGAATGCGAGCCCGGCAGTACCCATCGGAGAACAACTCCGACACGGATGCTGACGCCGCAGCTAGCTCCAGCCACTTGAGGGACCATCCCGAGCCCCCCTCTAACGGGGGCAAGAGGGGAGAAAGGGGTAAGGTTGTGGATCGTGGAGTAAGGCAGCGTTCTCCTCCTCAAACTGGTGGTCTGGAGGGTGGCTACTACACCGACCACATAGAGGCTGTACGTGTGGCGGTCAAAGATATCATGGAGGCGACCCGAAAATCAGGGAACCTAAAGGGGGGTATCCGCGGGGATATGAACCGGGCCTGCCGATCAATCCTGATCACGATGGATGAGGTTGAGGCCACTAAATCCGAGAGCGAGGAGATCCGCATCCTTAAGGCGGATAATAAAAGGATGCGGGAGCAACTCGCTCTCAACTCGGCCGAGCTGAAGGCACTCCGCACTGCCTTCAACGAGCGGGAGATCCCGGCCGTTCCGGTAGCTGCGGCCCTGCAGTTTGGGACCGCCGAGTTGACCGAGGCCATAGAAGTCATGAGGCGTGACCTATTCATCAGCCTCGGGAGGATGGTCAACGACCGAATCGAGGAAGTAAGCAGACGCCTCCCGACAGAGCCGATTCTCCGCCCTCCGTTGGCGCATGATAGACGGGCCGTCATGCCTCTCGCACCAGCCACCCTCCAGACGAAGGTCGCAGGGCCCTCCCCGGCCCCGGCTGAGGCTCTCGAGCCGGTAGCCAGGGCCAGACTGGGCGATGGGAGGCCGAAAACCAAGGCGGCTAAGAAGGCGGCGGCCTCAGTCCCCACTCCTGTTCTTGCCCCCAGGAAGTCCGCCAAGGCCGCCAAGGATGCCCCGGCCCCGAGAGCCGTCCGGCCCTCGGAGGGAGAACCTGGCCCCTCAGGCCGAATGCCACTTCCGCCCGCGCAGATGTCATGGTCGGAGGTGGTCCGAAAGAAGGGGAAGGGAAAGGCTAAGGCCTCCCCCCAACCCCTGAGCAAGAAGACCGGCAAGGCGACTCACGGGCCCAGACCTGCCAAGTTGTCCGTCCCCAAGACGGCGGCGGTGATGGTCTCCCTCAAGAAGGGGGCCACCACTACTCTGCAGGCCACCATGGCTAGGGCCATTAACGGCCTTAGCCTCAATGAGGTGGGCCTGCAGCACGTCAGGGTTAGGTCATCGATGACGGGGTCCCGGATCATCGAGGTCCCCGGCGTGGATAGCCACAAGGTGGCGGACTCCCTTGCAGCCAAGCTGCGGGGGATTGTGGGGGACGTCGCCGACGTGAGCCGTCCCGTCAAAATGGCCGGCGTCCAGCTCGCCGGCCTGGATGAGTCGGCCACGAAGGAGTCAGTGGCGCAGGCCGTTGCCGCAGCCGGGTCGTGCCTGCCGGGACAGGTGCGGGTTGGAGCCGTCCGCACCCTGCACGATGGCACTGGATCGGTTCTGGTCCAGTGCCCCGTGCAGGCCGCGGTGGCTCTGAAAGTAGCCGGAAGGATCCTGGTTGGTTGGGCCTCCGCCAGGGTCACGCTGGTGGGGCCGACACCAATGCGGTGCTTCCGCTGTTACGGTGTCGGCCACTCGCGGGAGCTGTGCCCCTCCAAGACTGACCGGAGCAATCTGTGCTTCCGGTGCAGCAAAGAGGGGCACAAAATGGCGGAATGCTGGGAGAAGGCTTGGTGTGCGGTATGCCACCAGGCCAAGCTCCCGGCCAACCACCGGCTAGGGGGGAGTAACTGTTCCCCCCCCGCAACCAGAGGGAGGGATACGAGGCCGCCACGCCCCCGCCCAGTACCAGCAGCCCCCGCAACGACCGCAGTCGAAGGGGCCCAGGAAGAGACCTGCATGGAGCCCTAGATGCCAGTACGCCATCTAGAGCTCCTGCAGGTCAACGTCAACCACTCCGCCAGAGCACAGGACTTGCTCATGCAGGTCATGGCGGAGTGGTCGATTGACGTTGTCGTGGTGACGGAGCCCTACTTCGTCCCACCCCTACCCAACTGGGTAGGGTCGACGGACGAGAGGGCTGCCGTGGTGGTGCCGGCGATTGGCAATGCCCCCCCCCTGGTAAGGATCGAGGGCGGCCCAGGGTATGTGGCGGCCGGATGGGGGAACGACACCGTACTGGTTGCGGTGTACTTCTCCCCCAATAGGCCACTGGACGCCTTCGAGGCCTTCCTTGAGGTCCTGGGGGGGGTCGTGAGGAGGGCGGCCCCACGCCAAGTCATTGTCCTGGGGAGTTCCCCAAGTGGTCCCTGTCCCTTCTGGACAGGGCCAGGGCGGATGAGGCGGCCATGGTGGAGGCGTGGTGCGACGCCCCACCCGCCGCCTCAGGGGTGGAGGAGAGGGCACGCCGGTTCCGCACATCGCTGCAGTCGGTGTGCGGAGCGGCCATGCCCCGGGCGAGGCGCCTGTTCGCCCGCAGGAGTGTGTACTGGTGGTCCGCCGAAATCGCGGCCTTGCGGACCACCAGTAACGGGGCACGCGGCGCCTACCAACATTGTAGGCGCCGGCAGCACACCCGGGAGGAGGAGGAGGAGCTCCACAGGGCCCTCCAAGAAGCCAAAAGGGCCCTTGTCCAGGCCATCGCGGTGGCCAAGGAGGAGGGGTGGACCTCCTTCCTGGCCATACTGGACAGGAATCCGTGGGGGCGGCCGTATAGGGTGGTGCGCAACAAAATGCGCACCGCCCCCCCCATGGACTCACTGGAGCCCCCTCTCCTCAGGAGGATCGTCGAGGGGCTGTTTCCGGCAGCCCCTTCGATAGTTTCCCCGGTGATGACCGAGCCACCGGGAGACCTGGAGGACCCACCCGAACTCGTCATCGCACCGGTAAGCGATGACGAGTTCGAGAGGGCGGTGGACCGGCTCCGGGGCTGCAAAAAAGCCCCGGGGCCCGACGGAGTACCAGGCCGGGTACTCCACATCGCCCTACAACACCTCGGGGACCGGCTCAGGCAGATCTTGGACGACTGCCTGAGGGAGGGAAGGTTCCCGAGGGTGTGGAAGGAGGGGAGGCTCTGCCTCCTCCGGAAGGAGGGTCGATCCCCGGACTGCCCGTCCGCCTATCGCCCCATCGTGCTGCTGGATGAGGCCGGGAAGATTTTCGAAAGAATCCTGGCCTCCAGGATCCAGCGGCACTTAGAGACCGCCGGCCCGAACGTGTCGGATCGACAGTTCGGGTTCAGAGAGGGGCGGTCTACGCTTGACGCGCTGAAGTCCCTCAGGGACTTCTGTGAGTACGCGTCGAGCAGAGGGGAGGGAGTAGTGGCGGTGTCGCTTGACATCGCCAATGCCTTTGGCACCCTCCCTTATGGGGTGATAAGGGAGGCACTCACTTACCACCGAGTGCCTCCCTACCTGCGGCGGGTCATAGAGCACTACCTCACCGACAGGGTAGTGCTCTATGAGCAGAGGGACGGTCGACGGGGGTCGACGGGGATGGCCTGTGGCGTGCCCCAAGGTTCCGTGCTCGGTCCACTCCTATGGAACCTGGGGTACGACTGGGCCATCAGGGGGGAGTTGCTCCCGCGGACGGCCACCATTTGCTATGCAGATGACACCATGGTGGCCGTGCGTGGGACCGACATGAGGGAGGTGCTTTGCCGGGCGGAAGCGGCGGCCGAGCTGACCATTTACCGGATTGGTCGGCTCGGCCTGAGGGTGGCCCTCCCGAAGACTGAGGCGATAGTCTTCGGGGGGCGGGGGTGGAGGCTGCCGGCGGGCACGGCGCTCAATCTGGGGGGGGAGTCGGTCCCGATCAAGCCCCACATCAATTATTTGGGGCTTGTTCTGGACCGACGTTGGGATTTCGGGGAGCATTTTTCGCAAATGGCTCCCCGAGTTGTGGGCGCCGCGTCGGCGATGAGCAGGCTTCTGCCGAACGTGGGTGGGCCGGGCTCCTTGTGCCGCCGGCTATATGCCGGTATCACAAGGAGCATGGCTCTGTACGGGGCCCCCATCTGGGCGGACAAGCTGTCCGCCCGGAACCGGGCCCTGCTACGGAGGCCACAGCGGGTGGTGGCCCTCAGAATGGTGTGGGCCTACGTGACGGTGGCCCACGCCGCGGCCTGCCTCCTCGCCTGCACCCCACCCTGGGAGTTGGACGCAGAGGTGCAGGCGGAGACCTACAGGGTTAGGTCCAGGGCCCGGGCGAGAGGTGAACGCCCGGACCCTGAGGAGGTGGAGGAGACGCGCCGGATGACGGAGCGCCGACTGCGGGACAGGTGGAAAGCCGACCTGGAGGATTCCCCTTATGGTGTTTATACCATAGGGGCGATCCTCCCGTCGGTGGACCTTTGGTTGGATAGGGCAGTCGGCGCTACGTCGTTTCGGCTTGTGCAGGTAATGACCGGACACGGGTGCTTCGGTCATTACCTGCACAAAATTGGGAGGGAGCCTACCCCGCAGTGCCATGAGTGCGGGGATCCGGATGACACGGCTCAGCACACCCTCGCGGTGTGCAGTCGTTGGAGTCCGGAGCGCCGCACCATGGCACTAGCTATACAGCGGGAGGACCTCTCACTCTACAGCATTGTTGCGGCAATGCTCTACAGTGAGAGGTCTTGGGAGGCAGTGGCCTCCTTTTGCGAAAGTGTCATTTCGCAGAAGGAGGCCTCGGAGCGTGAGCGCGAGGAGTCTCCTATCGCGCATCCGCTCCGGCGTAGACGGCAGGGGTTTAGGCGGCGGCGTTTTGCCGGCCGCCTTAACCCTTAGTGACTGCGGGTGGGGGATGGGAGTCCCCCGCCCGCCGTAGGCTAGTCACTGGGCGGTCTGGGAGGGGGGCCACGCGTATTCGGCCCCTCTCTCCTTTGGCGCGGGTAGCCCCGGCAATGGCTGGGGCAGCCGGGGGGGCACCTTGGCCAAGGCTTCGGCAGGCACCAGGGTGCCTCACCAACCGGCAGGAGGGTACGCCAGGGTGGTTTTTAGTGGGTTGCGCTCTCCTGCCCCCTCTCCTTAGGAGAGGGGGCGGATGGGTGAGTCCCACATATCCCCTCACTACTCCCATGGTGAGGGGAATGCATAAAGCATTTTCCACCCTGACAAAAAAAAAAAAAAAAAAAAAAAAAAAGTGGCCTTACTTTCACCGTTTCAACTTCAACCCAGCACTCTAGATTTAAACGATAAGAAAAAATAAGGTAATTAACGTGAAGGTATTGCATATTTATGTTAAAAATGGTTTAGTTAATTATGGAGAGATGTTTTGGCTAGGTACGGCATTATAACTTCGCGCTGGAAAAAAGGCTATAGTCGGGTTTCCATAGTAAGTTGGCCCCTTACATCAAATGGGCTCGGCTTGTTTTGTGAGTACCTCTTATAGTAAAGAATATTTATGCCGAGTATCAATATCTTAATTGTGACAGTTCTCGACTTATTTTTTTTGTACTGTTTTTCGGGATCAATTCAAGCGATTTGCTTCAAATTTTTAAATGATTTTCTGAATAGATTTGCATCGCCTCCCAGAAAAGAAATACTAGTTATCATATAAAAATAAGAAAATAAAGACCAAATAAAAAATAAACTTTTTTATGCGGTTGTGAAGACTGCTTCACAACACTCATGTTTTATTAAACGGTATTTAATAATACAAGGTACTTACTTTTGGTTAACAGTTAATTACACACCGTGAAGTACCAATACTTTTCGGTTTTGCCTTAAACAAGTAATAAACTCCTTAAGTGAAACCATTACTCTTCAAGTAACTTGTTTCCTGTTGTTTTGGGTAATTTGTTAATTACCTCACCCAGATTTCCAAACTCTATATTCACGTACAGTGATTCTACATATTTAATTTTAAAAGTTCTTTTTGGGGATCTTGAAGGGATAAGTTCTTCTATATTGTGAAAAAATATTTTGGCTTTCTCTGTCGCACCTTGCACATTACAGTAGATTATGTCACAATAGAGAATATTGTGATATACTGGGTGACTCTGACCTTGGGGCTTTAAATGCAAAGATCGATTCTACTCGCTAAACAGAACTAATTTTGTTCTGCAACATTAAAAAATAACTTAAGTTTCGATAGCTAATTGATGTAAAAGTCTAATTGTAAATTCAGTGTATTAAATACTGGCCATATAATCACTATCTCATGGTACGAGGGCGCAATTTTTTTGGTACGAGGGCTAAAGGAAAATAGGGAATTGGATTGCGTACATTGAAAGTTACCTTTAACTTGTATGTTTTTTTTTTTGTAGTGCATATTTTTAAATACTTACACAACAAAAGAAGTTCTGTTTCAGGAGTAGAAACGATCCATGCATTTAAAGCCCCAAGGTCAGAGACACCCTGTATATTTCCCACGAAGGCTATATATTGGATCCAGAACGAAGCAAAGAAATCTTTAGAAAGTAGAACTCTGAGCGTAGCACGGGAATAAAGCGATACTTACCAAATCGAAAATAATTTTGCTACTAGGTGACACATACTTACTGATTTTCATTCAGGAAACTGATCAGCCGCGCCTGGCGCTTGCGCCGCCATTCAAACTGAAGAATGGGGATTGGCTGTTATATTGTGGTTACTATTTTACAAGTTTAAAATCATACATACATAGGTACATACCTTCACGCCTTCATTCCCAGAGTGGGGTAGGCAGAGCTACAGAATTACCAACAACTCTAAAAACTTGTTGATAACTCTGTAACCACAATTTGCACAATTAGGCTAAGATGTTTAACAGTGTATATTAGTGACAGGTAGCAAGCCCATCACCTAACAGTACTACAAGCCTTTATTCCCTTAGTCGCCTCTTACGACTTCCACGGGAAGACATGGAGTGGCACAATTCTAAGCCGGAAACCAAACGGCGAGGTTTAAAATCATATTTTCGGAATAATTGGAGTAAAAGCATTGACATAGATACATTACAAACATGCTATGCAATCTGAATCATATTACCTATTTCTAATCATTAACGAGGATTACAATATTTTCCTGCGTATTATAGTGGTGTTTATTGATATAGATAAACGTGCATGAAACGTCTGTCACTTTTTGGACAGTTTGTAAGTCCGAGAGTGACGGACATTTTCCACCGCCATAAAGGCCACCATAATTCGGTCCTTAGAAGGCAATTTAAACACTCGGTATTTAGTTTAGTTTGTTAACTGAAATTGTAAGGAAATGGCACAAGACAACGAGTAATTAGTAGAAACGTAAAATAATAAAATGTTTCGCCTTCAGAACTTAAAGGGAGATTTTGTTTACAATTTAAACATTATTCCGTCGAGACGTATTTATGAGGAATAAATAGCTTGCTTTAAAACAACCAGTATTAAAAAAATACACATTTTGCTTATTATGAGATTAAATTATCCTTAAGACTACTCATAAGCCAGCGAAATAAATCGGTAAGAATAAGGAAACATTAATAGAGACAAAAAATACTGTTTCTGGAAAACGGCGGCCTATTTGATTCTTATTAAATAATGTTTTTCATTAAAGTTGCCCCGAAAGTTATACCTATACATTTGAAATATGATTTCTTTGTTTCTTTACGGAATGAAAAAAACATAAAGAGTTGATTATTTATTCTTCCTTCCTAAAAAATCTCCTTAATGAAGCGTTACGCCACGTATATTTAGAGAGCGCTGAAAATTTTCTTTGTTCAAATTCAGAATATAATGACAATAAAATATATTGGGAGTTACCCTTCAAATTCATGTTGGAATATTTCTTGTGTTTATTATTTTAAAGCTAGTACTGGTATGCGTACTGTGAACTTTGTTTGAAGTTCTTTGAATACTTACCTTAACAATAACTGTTAAGTATTTAACACGATACAATTACAGAGTTACGATGTTTACGAATTACGATATTTATTTCTTGAAGTTTATTACTTACTCGGCAGCACTTTAAAATCTAAACCTAGTAAGGAGGAAATGTTTAGATTTTATATATGTTGTAAGTACGAGTATATCATAATTATTACAAAAACTTTTAACCGTAGAAGTTGTCAATGTCTTTACAAAATATTTAATATGACAAAAACTACATAACTCTACAGATTAATTTAAAATTCATGAAAGCCCCAATATAGGGCACGTTATTGCCTTTGGGCCCTTAACTGCCAGTTTAAACCAGACATAAAACGATAGTTAAACACTGGCGACATAATCGAATCCCGTAACATTACAAACATTTTATCTTTATCTTTAACAAAATGGTGATCAATAATAAAACATAATTCGTTTCCTATAATGGTTAAATAATCTAAAAATTTATCTAGTCATTAAATTATAAAGCAATAATATTATGAATTATGATTCCCTTCATTCAAGCAAAAACAAGAGTCAACAATGAGTGACATCATAATTTATAATTTTCGCCTTTATTGTATTGCGTTTTATTGGTCCGTTTAGGATTGATCTTTTAGGAGCTTTGAACGCAGAGATTGAAGGTCTGGTCGGAGTTTTTTTTTTACATTTTGTAATTTTTTTGCGATTGTCGTATTTTAAAATATCATAAAACTGACAGGAGTATCAGTTGCAAAGCTTTTGTTTGCTCGAGCAGTATAAACAATCTGTTTTGTAACGGTTGTCTTACACGGCCATTCCGAAATCACGTTATGTTGGTACGTATTTGTAAGGTTGTCCTTCGGAGGTAAAACCGTTGTGTTCACAATCAAATGTAGGTTTTACTAAATGCTATTAAAAAAAACACAATCGAGTGTTTTCTGTTTTGTTTTGATTTTGTATTTTTTGTTTAGTTTTATGGATTGAAAGTATGTACAAATGGCGATGTTACAGACTGTCAACAAATTAAATTATGACAGATATATTTATCTTGTCCCATATTGCTTGAAATCGGATAAGGATTAAATTGGCTTCAAGTTTCGGGCATTCAAATTAATAATACGAGGGCAGAGTGAAATGTCTGGAAAAAATTAAACATTTTTTTTTTTTTTTGGTCCTTGTAAATATTTATTTTTCAACGTAGTCCCCATGTAACTCAATACACTTGGTCCATCGCTTTTCTAGCTTTTCGATTCCCTCCGTATAGTACGATTTCTCCAACCCTTCAAAATACGCATTGGTTTCTGCGATGATTTCTTCGTTGGAACCAAATCTTTTTCCACCAAGCCATTTCTTTAAGTTTGGGAAAAGAAAATAGTCGCAGGGGGCTAAATCTGGAGAATAAGGCGGATGCGGGAGCAATTCGTAACGCAACTCGTGGATTTTAGCCATAGCAACTGCACAAGTGTGGACCCGTGCGTTGTCTTGGTGAAAAATGATTTTCTTTTTCGCCAAATGGGGTCGTTTTTCCATTAAAAATTCATGAAATCGCTGTAACAAGTTGGCATAATATTTGCCGTTAATCGTTTTACCTTTCTGAAGGTAATCAACATATATTACACCACGAGCATCCCAGAAGACAGTAGCCATAACTTTATTCGCCGATAAAACTGCTTTGGCCTTCTTTGGTGCAGGTTCACCTGAAGCAATCCATTGTTTTGACTTCTCCTTGGTTTCTGGTGTATGATGATGAATCCAGGTTTCGTCGACAGTTATGAAACGACGCAAGAAGTCACCCTAGTGCGTTTTTGATCTACTGTGAGCAATCGCGGCACCCAACGGGCGGAGAGCTTTTTCGTATCCAAATAAGTGTGAATTACGAACCCGTTCGTCTGAAATGCTTACAATATCAGCTATCTCACGGACCTTTATTCTTCGGTCGGTCAATACGATGTCATGGATTTTGGTGATCATCTCTGGTGTAGTGACCTCAACTGGGCGTCCGGGTCGGTCGGCGTCAGCAGTGCTTGTACGGCCACAACGAAAATCCGTAAACCACTTGTGGATCATTTTAATCGATGGAGCAGAGTTCCCGTAATATTTGTCTAATTTTTTTTTTGTATCCTTAATGGTATTTTTTCGCAAAAAATAATGTTTAATCAGAACACGAAACTCAATTTTCTCCATGTTTGCAAACACCGAAGTGATTGTTTCTTTTTCATAGCTGTCAAAAAAAAACTAGTCGTGTGAACTGGCTGAAAATATACGATTTACCTCCGAAAAGGCTGCATTACAAATTGACATTAATGAATTTGTGAAGAAAATACGATTTTTACCAGACTTCTCACTCTGCCCTCGTACCGTCTAACTCCCCACAAACAAAACCTGTAGAGATATAACGGAAAGTTTAACTTTAAGTAATTTTAGGGTTCCGTTGTCAAACTAGGATATTATCTTTGAGTCACCATTCTACCTACATAGTGGCTTACATTTTATCTAAATAAATTAACCATAAATTTTGCCAAACTGGAATAAGAATTACTCCGAGATTAGTCTATACAAATTCGGCGTTTACCTAGGTTTATACCTACCTCCTTCGCGTTAACCTTATTCTCGTTTGGTCGAAGCTACCCTAAGTTGACTTACGTAGGTACCCATTGAACATACTGAAGCAGTCTGGTTCGCTTATTCCGTAATTATGGCAAATTATCATTATGGCATATGAATCATTATGGAATATAAAATGAAATTACTGCATATGAAACTCTGGAAAACAATAGAAAATCTTACCTATTATTTAAAATATTCGGCATAAAGTGGTCATTTTCTTTAAACCTTTGCACGAAAACGTTGGTTTTGACTGATTTTCTTATATTATTCAATGATAGTGATTAATGTGATGATGTGACCTACCAATCAGGAGATTAAAGGCAAAAAATATAACGTTGCAGAGTATGGGCAGCCGTTGTTACTCGCGCAAGGATACACGGACCAGCGTACATCCTTTTCTTGTCGACGGAAAATTGGTAACAATATAACTATCACGGTT
Source organism: Acleris emargana (assembly GCA_927399475.2). NCBI lineage: Eukaryota > Metazoa > Arthropoda > Insecta > Lepidoptera > Tortricidae > Acleris > Acleris emargana. The sequence continues at coordinate 13,322,745 of OV656838.1, forward strand.
TTTGTCTTTGATAATACGTTGTTTGAAGAGCATACAAAAAGAAAACAAAGGGTTCCGTAAGATTGTTTCATGAGAACAATTCAATTTAAAAAAAAACCGCAAAAATGTACCGAGTATGTACAGTTCATGAGAACTAGCCCGTTGACGGGCAGCGGAAGCTTAGTAATAGGTTGGCAAACTTTGGGTAGAGATCCCTAAAAAGCGAAACTAAACTGAAAACGGTAAACTCACTAACATCAATAAATATCGTGTATTGTAACGGCCGAACCCTATATTCAAAGGCTTACTTAGAATTAAAATTTGTCATTTGCCCATACAAAATTCAACTCTCTTGAGCTCATCTATTTAAATCGAGAAAGCTTGCTTAAAAATTAAATGCAATAAAATATGAGCTTTACGAGAATAACCTGTCAGTATTGCAAAAATGACAATTCCAACCATTTTGATAATAATTTTGACAAAAATGGCACGTGCATGAAACAACATCAATACGTCAATAAAATATTATATTTATCGATTGTAAAGGTATTTCACTAATACTTGAGGTCATGTGTCAATTCAATTCAATAGTCTTTACAGTTTACAAGCATTAGCTATTTGATTGCTTACTATACATGCGACCCCATTGCCTTCGTACTTAAACACTATTTAACCAAACTTAACCATACCGGTAAACTGAGCTTTAAAACTGTTTATAAAGTTGTCAGTTAATATGCGATTCCGAACGAGAATTAAATGACACGTCGCATTATTACAGAGTCTGGCTCCTATCAGGATTCGGATTAATAACGAAATGAAGCTTGTTTATCAGTCGCGGCGGCTGCACGCGAATTCGGCGTATCGTTACAAGTTACAAGCCAGCATAATGTCTGAGTGGATAGCGGTCGGGTCGGTCGATGAACCAGACGATTATGAGGAAAAAACTCTACATTTAAATCCGAAGAAGTTCCCTACCCTCCTGACGCCTGCGAATAAAGGGCCCCAAGTGCACTTGTGGCGAGTTATTTTTAGAAATACCGCTATGTCACTTTTAACCTAAAATTCGCGCATATTTCAATGCAAATATTGTACCGACCTTTATTCCGTTTTATACGGAAAACGCATCCTCATACCTACCACCTGCAATATTGCTCATGATTTGCAAGGTATTTTATTACATCAGTTGTACGTTGTTAATTCACGTCAATTTCACAAGTTATGATACTAACTTTGTCACAATTGGCCGATGTTTTTTTTTGAAGAAGCAGTCAGTATTTTTTTAAACATATTTAATATTACAATGGTACTTTGTCTAGCATTACATAAATCCATTAATAATAAATTAAAAAAATAAAATATATCGTCGGTGACACGTAACTAACAAATTTATGATAACGCAAAATAAACCTTACCACCTTATTAAAAAGGTGCATTTTGCTCCTTAATTAAAATGTTACTTACGCGGTTTTGCAGTCTCACCTACGATATATCAAATAACCTGAGTAGTTTCCGCAGGAAATCACACCAAAATCTTACGATTGAGATAGAGGTAGAAAAGGAAAAAATGAACACGGACGTAAGCCTCAAAGCCAGTCCCATTACAAAATTATTCTGAAGCTACAAAGAGGGGACTCACACAGCAGGATATGTATTTATTCGGTATAATGCTTTGACAAATACACTGTAAAGTTCTTATTTCCTGATGCAATTGCCATGACCCAGAAATAAAGTTAGACTATAATGTAACGTTAGGTACGTCAGAATCAAAAACAAAAAAAAACAGGTTAACCCCAGCAATGATAACCTCGAGAATCGATCCCACTCCGAGTGAGCTTTTTCGAAGAACCTGGTTAAGAACCATAATTATCCGGTATTTTCCGAACCGTTCCCAAGCGTGGTTCTTGTATTATCAACGGGTGAGAATAGAACCCTTTAAAATGAAACTGCATAATATTACCTCAAATAATACTTGCACGTGATTCACAAAGGCGAATCAAACTCCTTCACAACTTTAAGAATTCATTCAAAATGTCAGCTGCTCCCTATTTCAACATCATCACAACGACACATGCCAGGTGAAATTGAAGTGTAGGTACATGGTGATAAATCTTATTAATATAGGAACAAGTTAACTTTTCAATATATACTACTTTGTCACCTAATTCTGAGAGCTGAACGTCCACCGCTAACTACATCGGATAGCTAGTTTCTATTACCCATGATATTGCTACTCACTCACAAGCGCAAATCCCTTTGAGCTAAAATTACACAAAGTATTGTTTCTAGAAACCAATTGAATACCCAAGAGAACACAAGCTGTTTGACAACATGGTTTGATAAAGGAGTAAACTCGTAAATACATTTTGTGTATAGGCTTTTCAACATGAGACAAACAGTATTTAGATCAAAACATTGCTTTCATAAACAAAAGATGTGTACATAATATTATTCAATATTTGGTTCCTAATATTCATCTCGGTCTTTTTCATATAAATAAGCTTTGTTTTGTGGTTTCCAAGGGTCGAAAACAGGAAATAAAATTTAATTTATATGTAACATTAACGCCGAAATTGTACCAACATTGAGTTCTTCTTTTTAATAATGTTTTAAATGGTACAATACAAATATATTCTGTTAGCAATAATTGCCAAATTAATATAAGTAAAGCGTCTTATCATGGTCGGTGTTGAGGAATTATTACTGTTTCTGACTGTCATCTGTTACTCGTTATTGCACAAAAATGTACATCATGTGGCTTAAGAATCTTTTGTTGGATAACCCAGTCTATTCGGTGAATGAGTATATGGAACTTGACTTATAAATAAGATTGACTTTAAATTTTTAATGTACTCTCTATTTGTGTTGACTTCTACTATTATCATTTAATTCTATTTCTGACGACCTCAATGTAAATGCATATAATTTGACATGCCATGTAATTTATACTGTTTTATATTGAGTAATAAAATCTGAATCTGAATCCGAATCAAAAAAAAAACAAGGAACAGTCAACAAGGTTACTTTCGCATTTATAATATAAGGTTAGAAATTGATGAACTAACAATAAATCGATCGGTTTAAATAATCAAAATAAGAAACAATACAGTCAACCCATCAACAGCTACGCATCTAAAATTGGGTAATTCTGGTAACTAGAGCCATGCCATTAGACAGTCTGTAAAAAAAAACCTTATCCAAGATCGAGACGTCCTAGCAACAGCCGCTAACATAACTGACATATGCTGCATGACATCCTCCAAAAAAAAAAAAAACTTAATCTAGAGGCAACTGTTCAAAGTTATAAATAGCACATTGAACATGATAATACTACCTATCATAGTATATTGTGGACTTGGCCACCTTTTTAGTGTTACTACGTCTTATTTCTGAGTTTTACACTAAAATGTGACCTAAACGAGAAATATTTTCTCTTAGTTGACATAAAGTTAATACAACAGTTATGATTACCAAAGCTGATAGTAACAACAGCAAGTTCTTAAGCGATTTAACTAACATCTTAGTTGATGTACCCCAATAACGTCTTGTTAGGTTCGTATGGATTCAAAACGCCCATGCACAACAAGCAGAATCTTTATAGAATCGATAATTTTGTTTTCAGTGACATTATTATTTATTTAATCCCGTGTGGTTGTCGGGTTAGAATAGTGTCACTCCATGAATTTCCGTGGATGTCGTAAGGGAATATAGACTTGTAGTACTATTAGGCGATGGGCTTGCAACCTGTCACCAATACGCTGGTAAACATCTTAGCCTATTTGTGCAAAATGTGGTTACTGAGTTATCAACTTTTTCTTTTAAGTTTTAGGTAATTCTGTAGCTCTGCCTTCCCCACTCAGGGATTACAGACGTGAAGGTATGAAAGAAAGACAGAAAACAAAGAAAAGGCCTGATAATACTTGTAAAAAGTACAAATAAAAAAATATATATATATGATTTATATAAATAAATATAAATATATAATAATTCCGAAGAGCAATAATTCCAAATTGAACAAAATTCCGTATTTTTATAATTACGACCGCAATTCTTTGATAGAAGACTTAACTTTTTGCTATCGCTTATAAATTATAAATCAAACCGAACCTACGTATAACAATTAAATTATGCATTTAACCTAAAATAGCTCCAGAGTAACATAGCTTTCGGAAAAATTAAAATTCGGACAAATTAATATTCGGAAAAGAGTAATTCGGAATTTTAAGGTTAAAGGTAAGGTATTATAAGCCTATATAACAGTAACACCAGGGACTAAAACGTATTCGTAAATATGTCTTAAAGTATTATTATTATTAAATTGTACCAGTTTATATACCCATGAAGTTATTCATCTTTCCTAACGCTAAGTGCAAGACCAAAATACTTCCCGAATTGTCAAACACGACTATAATTTATTCATAGCCACAAGCGGTCGACACAAATTTCCGTTTAATCGTGGTTCAATAGACCTATTTATTAAAATAATGTGAATTAAGAAAGAGGTTGATGACCAGTTATTTTCGATACCTATATATTGTCGGTAGTAAGTATGTACCTATCGATGTGGGGTGAATGTTACCCAGCCCAGGCATGTAATGAAGTGAGGTTGCATGAATTGTGCCAGTATTTTTCCGATGGCCCTGCATTTCACGCCGAAATTGTAACAGGAGCGGATTTTCTCCCTCGGATATTGGAATCTAGATTAGTCGTGAATATCGAACGCCACCGGCGGAAAAATCACAGCATGGCGGCCTGGATTTTTGAAAAAAGAACGGCTATTAAATTTACTACCGACGTTCGGTTCATTCTAACACGCTTAAACGAACGCCCCGGCTTACCTGTTTTTCTCAGTGACACTTATTTCAACTTTTAAGTCACAGCCGCACTCTACTAAGTTTTGGAAGGAATTTTATGTAATACGTAACAACAATGGTGCTGTCGAATTAAACCCAGTAAGTAATAAGTCGAATTGCGGCGCAGCGCAGCGATGCGGTTCGGGACTTGTATACAATAGCCCACTCAGCGACCGAACTTTATGAAAACTTGAAGCTCACCTTTTTACGCAATCCAATTTTGGCTTGCAATACGGGTATTCAATTTAGGTATTTACAGATACATTTTATTTAACACGTTCGCAACTGTCCCTTTGCAACGGTTTTTTCCCTTTTACCGTTTCTAATGTTTGCGAAAAAAGCTTGCGTACTGAAAAACGAACACACGTTTAAGACAAGTTGGTGAAAGTCGCATTTACGTAATAGTGATGCAGTATTATTATTAACTCTATTTACTGTATTTAATTTGTTGTGTGTTAAAGGTAAAAAACAATAACATTTAGAAACATCTTATTCGGTTCTCAGAATTATTATCTTATACTTATTATCTTCGTTTTATTACTAATCGAAAAAATATATACCAGTTACTAAACATAATTTGGTTCACATTTAAGTCAGAAACCACTCGGTTAAAATATAATGTATCTTAAAAGTTGATTCATTTCCTGAGTGGACATAAATCCAACTCTACTTTAGATGTATGTACATACACATACATAGCGTAGCTATTAAGATATTAAAAGACTTGTGACACATTTTTATCCGTATCACGTACATTAAATATAGGGTATGCTTTCTGAATAAATAAATATGGGCATAAGTGGGATCCAAAACGCTCTTAATCGCCAGTCGGTTCGAACACCTTCGTAAATCGTCAACAATCAACATCATTAGTCCGCTAGTACTCTTTAATGGACTTAATGAACTTTAAAAGCTAAATTGAATATTAATTGGGCCGATGTAAAATTTACGTGCCGCCTTAAAGGATTGACAGGTTCACGCACACGCGGCTGGACGTCTCATAGCCGCGATACACACACACACACACATCGCGACAGAAGGCTTCGTCGCCGAAAACACCAACACACGCGAGCGGCTACACCTATATGCCAAATACGTTGCGGTATTCGACGTTAACGTAAGAGGTAATATAAGAGGCGCATCTTCGAGTTTGCACAATTTAGTTTGAAAAGCCGGTCGCTTGAGCGCGGGTCCTGCTGCGAATTAGTCGCATAGAGTCGACGTGCGAGGCTTTGCTGTGTGGTTGCGGTCGCGAGCCGGAGACGGGCCTGAAGGGCCGAACCCAGGCCATGGGGCCGGGAATGCTTATTTGTTTACTGGTAAGTCTTTTATGAAGTTAGTTTGCAAATAAATTACAATAAACAAATTTGAGATATTGCACCAATTCTTAATAAAAACCCTTTAATTCTCAACTAGCTTTTTACTACATTTTGAACATGGAGGTCTCAGTCTACCCCCAGGAAATTCCGCTGAACTTGGAAGCATAGTTGTTTAATTTGCTCATAACCGGCGGCTAAATACTTGAAGTTGGTTCACTGTCTGTTTTATTCCTTGGCACTTTAATGAGCGACAAGACGTAACTTAAACTTATTTAAGGATACATCTGCTTTGTCTAAGTCTCTGGGACCTTTAATTTTACCTGCGATCCGGTAGATAAAGGTTTCCTTAAGGGCATTTTACTAAGCGCTCTATTTCACATGTTTGGTAAATTACACTTGACACTTGGTAGCGAAAGGCACGCAAGGGCTATAGAACGCTGTAGGGCCGGCTAACGAGACGTTCGTTCAATCAACGCCGCTTATCGCGCCTCCAACCGGACGCGCGGCAGAACATCTCCGCATTATAAATTATAATTACAAATATAATCAACATTACTCAGCTTTAAAAATACTTATACACTATTGAGCTTTGACAATTTACAATAAGTGAAAATACCATGGAGAGCCAGTTATATATCGAACGCCATAGTATATGATTAATATTTAATAATTCATAATTATGTATTAAGTTAGAATTTTCTATTTTATGGCAAAATTAATCTAAAAGTCGATGTTTGTAGAATCAGTTGTCTATTTAACATGGAATAATTTTAATTATTAAGCACTTTATATCACTTAGTTTAATTATTAAGCATATTATGCGCATTCAGATTCGTTCTACTATCAGGTATTAGAGAGCTTATTTTTTTACGTGAACAAGACAAAGTCATAACGAAATAATTAAAGTTCAAGGTTTCGCGTGTTATACCCGGTTGCTATTAGGGATATCACCGAGGGAAAGCAATCAACGTCAATGTAAAGAAAGGAGGGCGGTGATGGCAGCGCTTTCAGCATACCTATAAATTAATGCGGCCGTAAATAATTTACAAAGTTATTTCAATTTAAAAAACATGTCGAAAAATAAATAAACTGAAATTCAATTGATAAACTTTGTTGCAACTCTAGCAATTTCTGTTATATTGTTAGTCTTTTAAAAAACAATTTTAGTCAACCGGTCATTACTTACCATGTTTTCAAATTACCATGGGAAATGACCAAGGTATGTCGACTGCAATGGGCACAGGGCTGCAGGGACAGTCGCCCTTGATCGTTTGATTTTAAAAAGAGCTTCGTTGAGTTGATCAACTAAGTAAATATAATTTTAAAATGATTAAATGAACCCAATACCCATAAAATCATGAAAAATAGTCAATAATAATGATAAATTTATTTATGACTTTATTGAGTCATTCGGAATTCCGCTGCTGCATGCCGTGCCAAATTTTATTTGATACAATTTCCCTGCGTTTGGGATGAAATGTGTAGGGGGGAACGCAGTCGGAAGCGGGCTCTCCCGCATTTCAATGAGCAACGAACTATATCAGCAAAGCACGAATAAAACGAAGAAAAGCGTCATCCCTACCCCTCGGCCTCGACGGATCCTTAATGATCGTAATTTGAACAACAATTGCCAATCACTTGTATAAGAACAAACATTAGTGCATTCGATTTTTAAAATAAGAATATGAATAGTCATAAAGAGCACAGGCATACCTATTGATAGGTCACGCGTTCAGGGCCTTTATCCCACTTTGTCTTAAAGCATATTGCTTAATAGAAGTGTGTGTGTTTGATATATGATAGATATACGATAAAATTATAATGTGTGTTAAAAAAACAATATGGATTGTAAAATTAGAAGAATTCAAATAAAGAAGAATAGAGGCCCAGGGCTCCAACCAAAAAATATAATTGCTTTTGTGTATGCCTTCCACGTACCGGAAGAAACATCGTAGGCAGGCCCCCTCCCAGCGTAGGTGGACTAACGATCTGGTGAAGGTCACACAGGTCCGGTGACTGAGGGTAAAGCAGGCGAACCTTGATTATGTATACATATATACGGCCTCTATTCTACGACGACAAACAATATCGCTTTTTGATATATTATCGTATTATCAACGATTTGATAGCTCTTATTTAATTTAAAAAAAAACTTATAATTCAAAACAATACCTTAGGGTAAAGTCGCGGGTATAAGCTAATACACAAAAATTTAAGAAACCGTGAAAAATTTATAAAACCGTTGAAAATTATCTAACGGATAGTTAAACCGCATCAAAAATCAAAATCCGTTGCGTGGTTCAGGAGGATTTAGCGGATATACAGACAGACAGACAGACGCGGAAATTGACTTAGTTTTATATTAGGTACTTATGTAAAGAAGATATGAAGAATTTTGCTTTTTTTACCATAATGTTAACACGGGTTCTCTGTTAAATATGTCTACAAAATAAATCATCGAAATAACAACAGATGAACGAGCGACAGATCTAATCTCATGAGGGTTTTTAAGAAAGCATGAAACCCTAAAAAAATAATAGTACTCGTATTGACCTTTACAAGCGAGCTTTTGGCTTTTACAGCGTTAATAGGACGTTATAAATTATTTTAATTAGGAAAGGTACACACTTATCACAATTAATTTTACTGATTTTTAATGCTATATTAATTAGAAAGGTGGGTGCGGTGCTTTAGGGGATTATGAACTTAAAATTTTCCATACTAAATGCGATAACGTTTCTCTCCCCTTAAACCTAGTCCGATTTTTACGATTTTTGAATATGTTGTAGATATCATAAGAAACTATGTCTGTACGTTTTCCTTTCCAAGAAAATATTTCTTAAAATGAAACAAATTTAAAAAAAAAACAGAAACGTACAGATCTAGTTCTTTATAATAACTATAACATATTCAAAAATCGTGGAAATTAGACTTGATTTAGGGGTTGCGAAACGTTATCGCCCGGAGCAAAATTTGTATCGTTTTTTTTTGACAGCTACGCGATCTAAGCGATGCTTCACAAAGCTCTTAACTTTCTTAATATAAATAGGTCAATGACTGAAAATAATAAATACCTAAGTAAGTACAAAAAAGCACAGTCCTGTAGACTAAACAAAAAATGATTAACGACTTCATTATTTCGTACTCCTCCATTACGAAGATATCGATATCATCTTCATGCTGCATGAATCATGCCGCAAATTGTGTGTTCAAATGATTGATACATCAAGCCCATACATCTGGGGATGGATTCAATTGTATCATCGATCAGTTTCACGGTCATTGTTCCGAGCCATTTCTTTATGCAGAATAGGCTCGATGTTGAAAATCATCAATCACGGTAAAGTCTATCGGCTTCTGTAATAACATTACAGAGCTTGGTTGAACGTCCCCCTTGTTACTGAATCTCATTCTTTAAACAATGACATCACATAATGCACAAAGTTGGAAAGCTGTTTTTATAAGCCGACCCCTTTTAGGAGACCAGTTCTGTTTATCTTTTGGACATACGAAGCTTATTAATTATCTTGCTCTAAGGGCGTTTACCTCTAGATAGCCGTAACCAACTGAGTCTATCCGTAGTTAACATATCAGTCACTGATTCCTCCAGAATGTCAAAAATAAATAAATGTGGGCATGTTTAACGTTTTTTATATTTCGCCTTAAAGTTTATTTTGTTAGATAAAGATTCAACAACTTTCATTATTGAGCCATTAAATAACCCAATCGCAAAAACCCCTCATTAAAGTTGACGTAATTTATTTCTCGTGACTTGGGCCTGTCATTATGAAAGGGTTCTGTCATTATGGAGGTTCAACCATTTAAATTGTTTACTGCGACGCCTTTACAATTTTGAACAATAAAATCATTCGATGCTGGAAAGGCTAATGTACTAAAGAACGTCGATTTTACAAACTTTATAGTTGCGCGATGTAAAGTTCTTTTTTAGGAAAAATAATCATATGTATGACTAAAAATTGGATTAAAAGGAGCCTGCGCCTCTATTCAACACGGTAAAAACCATATCGTGTTTGAGCTGTTATCATATTGTCACCGTTTTGATAGCATTTATTTACTCGACAGTAATGGCGGCTGACGTCAAAACAATACCTTAACAGATTAACTATGATATCGGTGTGGGCATTTGCAACGTTAAAAGATGGCGGACGTGTAATTTGTTTTTGACTTTAATTTTTGGGTAATTAGGTGTTCAAAGTTCTTTTCTGATAGTGATTTGTACTTTTTATGCCTTTGTGTCGCACAGTGATTGAAGACTTGGACTTATTTCGTGTATCTGGCATCTTTCTTCTCGTTTCAAGTGGACTCGCAGTGGTGCAGAGGTTAAAACTATCTTGACCTCTGACCTACAAATCACCGTACAACGTTGCCCCCAATCTTCCTAGAGAAGATTGGATTGTGTTTTATTGCTATAATGATTGATACTCATATATACCTTGACACTGGCGAAATCACTTCACGTGGAAACGCCATTATCCTCGCGGTAGTAGCTGTTCAAGTCACCGCGGGGGCAAAAAAAAAAAAAAAAACTATGATATCGTTTTTACCGCCTAGAATACCGGCCCAGATCTGTTCCTACCCTACATTCAGCTTACGTGTCAAATGACAAAGACTAAAAAAAGTGTGTCGTTCGCTTCACGGAATGGTCAATTGACTGGCAGACACCATTAACGAAAACGTTATAGTGCGCCTATTGTTTGGTTTACATAACAAATGGCTCGATAGTGGAACACCACGCGTAAAGGTGACAAAGGCAGTCCGTTAAGGCTCGCCTGCGAAAATCCGCTGCCCCATACAAACTTACGCACATTATAATATTACTTAATTACAATCAAATCGGAGAAATATTGAAATTAGATCTTAAGTAGGTACCCGAAACCGACGTACATGCATTATTCGATGTATGAATAGAAACAGGCGTGATTTAATGTATGTATGTATTATAATTTATAATCTCGTTTATATAATATTTCTTGAATTTCAATTATGAGAAACCAAAAATAATAGCAGGCGAAACATTTATGACTTTTAGCTGCTAATATAAGTACCAAATCTATATCAAATAAACTTACCAATGGCTTAAGAAAGTTATCGTGAAGTTTACGCAAAGACTAACTTCGCGTTAAATTTCTGAGATTTGCTAACCAAACGACAACCTGAGGAAGTAATAATTAATAACTTTCTCATAATATTAAAGTTGTCAAAAGGCGATCCCAAGTCTAGAGCGAGTTGGTGACCTTAGGGAACGAGTTGGAACCGTAGCAATCGGTAGGTTTTCTAATTTGACTACATTGCCTGAATGCTGCGGTGTGGATAAAGATACTCTTACGGTAAACAAAAACGTCATCAGAAAACGAACGAATTTGAACAGCTGTGTGTAAAAGGGCTGTGTGTATACGTATAATTGCACAAAATATCCTACAGGATCAAAGTATATCTCAAAGAGCCAATCTGTTTAAGATAAATCAAATAATTTCTATGTGACAACTGGAATCGTAGGATTTCTCAAAAGATCAATGTAAGTGACGTAGAGCTGAGTCAGTCTCTTCACTCTCTTAGGACTTGTCGCCAGGCAATTATTAAATAATGGGAAACATTTCGGAACTAGTAAAAGCTTTAGTTAAACATTCAATACGTTGTACACGTGTAAACGTTAGTCATTGTTGCTATGCCCGATTGGCGACGTGTTAAGTATGGGGTTTTTACGTTTAGTGTAATCTGTCAATTATTTCATATGAATAACTACCGTCACGAATCACGATCCGATTTTTACCAGGTTGTATAATATATATGCATAATATTGTTTAGTCTATGTCGATCTGGTATCATCATCATCATGTCAGCCGAAAGACGTCCACTGCTGGACATAGGCCTCCCCCAAGGCCCTCCACTCAGACCGGTCTTGTGCTTTTCGCATCCACCGCGTTCCCGCGATCTTCAAAAGGTCATCACTCCATCTTGTTGGCGCGATCTGGTATAATGTACCTTTAATACCTGATGTACCTGTGTGGTTGCCGGGTTAGAATAGTACCACTCCATGTCTTCCCGTGGATGTCGTAAGAGGCGACTAAGGGAATAAAGGTTTGCAGTACTATTAGGCGATGGGCTTGCCACCTGTCACTAATACACTGGGAAACATCTTAGCCTACTTGTGCAAAATGTGGTTACAAAATTATCAAGAAGTTTTAATACTTGTTGGTAATTCTTTAGCACTGCCTACCCCACTATGGGAATGAAGGCGTGAGTTTATGTATGTTATGTATGTAATAAGTAACTTCAAAAAATATTCCTTAACGAGAGTGCAAAATTAATCCGCAAGCTGCGCGACTGAGTGCATGGACGGACCACTATATCTGACCCCTAGTACTACACGATGTTTGGGCGTTTACGGGTCAAGTTAGGTTAGAAACATGTAGACTTCGCAGACTAATTCGTCTTTGCTGCGTTTGGAAATAAATATAGCTAAGGCTGCACGTGTGAATTATGTGTGCGCCAGGAATGAGGAAAGCTTTTACGTTGCAAAATGCTCTACTACCCGCAGATTTTTTTATTTAGACTTAACTTGTTTTGGCAGCTTGTACACAGGGTGAGCAATTTAAATGGGTCAGTACGGGGAACTCTGTTAGGGTAATCTGTTCTTAGCAACAAAGGCTTCAATTTAGAAAAACGGCTTATGTCTTTTAGAATTTATATGACAATGTCTCCACACTGACCCATTTAGATATTTACCTGAGCTAATATTTAAATATTAGGTAAATATCCAGTGTAGGTACCTGGTAAATCGGGTAAATACCCACTTTTGGGCATTTACCTATCCAGTTGCCCTCTCTTCAACCGTGCGGATACGGCGCGCCCACATCCACTCGTTTAAGCCTTACTTATTCGTATCAAGTTAGTAAAAACAGACAATCTGGTTTCCTTATATGTAGTAATAAAACGATAAAAGAAATTTCTTCAAAAAAGTACTGGCACTTCCCAAGAGGAGACCCCTGCTGAGAAGAAACGCAGCAGTCTAGATAGCATTATATAAAGTTGTAAATATTAAATTAAATATAACATCAAATAAAATAATATCAAATATAAAAATAATATAATATAATATAACATCAAATAGCTAGGTGGAGCGATGACATAAAAAAAGTGTCTGGCAGTGGTTGGTAACAAAAACTCAGGACCGAGCTCAGTGGCGTGCCATGGGAGAGGCCTACGTTTAGCAGTGGACGGAAATGGGCTGATGATGATGATGATCAAATAAAATGCGTAGTTCAGCAGAAAAACGTGGCAAAAAACTTACGAGAGACATAGGGGGAGAAAAAGACTATATATATCACGGTATATAAGATATATAAGACGATGCAAGACGACAAGATAAAACTTTCGCATTTGCACAAATTATTAATGACTAAGTTTCGGGTCAAGGCCAAGCATTTTTGTCTGTTTGATAGTCCCCGACCCTATATTATGCTTTTATTTACGACTTTTTCAAGTTTTTTTAATGTTTTTTTTTTATATAGCGTGAATTATTTTGTGATATAATTGAGTAACTAGAATTACAAAACAAAAGAGTTGATAAAAAAATACAAAACAAAGCAAGATAGTTGATTTAATTTTATGTATTTTTATGTTTAATTACTTATAAGTACATGATCGTTTTGCCCCTCCGGTAATTTTACATTTTTATCAAAATACGGAGTAACACGTTTATTTTGGCGCGAACATATCTAATGAGTTTTACAGTTCATGTTCATGAGATATAATTGCATGTGATGTAAGTATGTAGTATGCATATTGCATTGCGCTTTATTTTTATTTTATATCTACTTTATTATCGCCACCATTGTCGCCACCTCCCAAGAGGCGTTAAAATGCCGACACCTGTCCGCGGTGGGTCGGTACTTAGCTCACGTACGTGAATTGGCTTATTTCCTTACATTGCAGGTTGCTCGCAACTTTGTGTATTTTGTTTCTTTTTCTCTCTATATTGGAACAGTAATAAGCAAATACATTAACCCTTTCGGGTGCGGTACCGTGATTAGAGATCAATTAGCGATACTACTTGAACGTCTATAGACGTCACCGCGCCTGAAAGCGTTAAATAGTATGAATCCTTTCATACATCTGCAATTTCATTATATCTGTTTGTGCACTTAGTTTTTTTAAATAGGAACTGATGTATTTTTGGCCAGTTTTTACAACTATTTTGGATATTACTTCCTGTTGGTTTGTGTTACATTATGTATTATGTATCACATTGATATGTCACCCACGCACAGTTAGTGTCAAATGTAGTTTAAAATGTAATGAACGCGTGTTATCGTAAATGGGCAGGGCATTGACATTAGCAGTCGAACACGCTGGGCGTGCGTTACTGGTTCACGTCAATACTGCTTGGTATTGTCTTGTCAGTCAGGCTTTGGCAGGATTACGGTTCGAACGGAGTTTACAAGATCTTCCCCGCCAAATGTTATCAGCTACGTTATTTGCTTAGAGATAACTTTACTCAAAGGTATTTTGTGGCGTTAGGACCCTGTGAACTCCGTAAAGCAGCGGTGAAATAAGCCAATAACGACAACGAAGCTTAAGACAAGCGACCATTCGTAGTTTATACGCACCGATAGGTCAAGACTAACGGAGAGAATAAATAAGTGATGAATAAAGAAATGCTTATGCTCATACATACCCATCTTTACAGTCTGTTAGTTTGGTTTTGATTTGTGATATAGTCGAAATGAACATATTATATCCATTAATAGAATGTTTAACAGGTTGTATAAATCGTGATATAAGCGTCATTGACGCTTATCATTATATAACATACCATAAAACTTCAAAGACGATTCTTATAATATTGTTTTTAATTAGAATGCATCTGTTAAATAAAATCGTGAAATCATAGCAATCATGTGAAGGATTTCCCATTTCGTCATACACGGAAACCGTTAGACGTGAGAAGTAGCAACTTAGTTATTATTCAGTTTCTTAAAACACCCTGTGGTAAACATTTTAGAAACAAAATACATACTTAACTACTTTAAGTAAAGTCAGATCTACTGATATACCAAATAATATTGTTATTATAATATTTTAAACATGAATATGATTTATACTTGACAGATTAAACATAACACATACTCACGAATCTAACCAATAAACTTGTTAACATATTTTGTTGTAAGTTTAACAACCGATCAGAAGGAATTTGACACTTTCGCAGTTAAATTAGCGTACCGATTAACAAACTGAACTTGAGGTCAAAATATTTCGTCAGTTTATTGGTCTTTGTTTCTAAATCCGTTACTGTAGTAAATCTAAAAACAACTCCAGTCGTTTTTATGTGTCTTGCTCAACAGTTTAGTTGACAATGTCCCAGTGCTCCCTCAGGCGATATAGTCGATGCGAAACTCTTGAACAGTTGTTGTTCGAAAGCCCAATAAAATGTTCCAAAATCCCATTACGACGTAGAGTCCCTGCGAACAACGACTCAGGAACAATAAGGAAATTGTCTGAGAGATCGAAATTAGCATTTTCATAGTACGCCGAACAGCAGAAGACGCTTTAAAAGTCGAAAATATCCTTTTAACTGTATGTAAATTTAGTAATAATATGTATATTCTTGCTATTTGTAACCTAAACACTCGCGAGACCAAAGGCCGGGTGGTCTTTATCTCCGATTAAATAAGATTTTGGTAAAAAAAATGTAATGATTACGCTACCAGTTTTGGGCGGCAATGGAAAAATAAAATAAATATCTGAACATTTAATATTTTCCTTGACCAAACACCAATTAACGTTAAAAGAGCGCTGAGTAAATAAAATAAATGTAATGCTATATGAGCGCGGACAGTCAACCCGCTACATGAGGCTTTCGCATAATTAAGGTAAGTTGATTATCATCAAAATCCAGAAACGAATGCTGAGGTAAAGTGACTCATCAAGCCTTAGGAGGTACCGGTTTTCGGTTTCCAAGTGAAACTTTGTATAACACATTCCCTGCCGTGACACTCACGTGCGTCGTCAGTACATGTAAATGACGACCATGGGCGCTTAATATATTAATGTCGATGCTGAGTATTTTAGTCAGGAGTAAAGGTTGAGGATGCGCGGTTCACCTCTGACTGACAGCGACTCGAGCCACGACTAACGGTGATGTAAGTCCACGACTATGCGCCTCTAGTAACCTTTCCAACAAACCCACTATATAATAATACCTTTAATGAATCGTCATGACATGTGATTTAGCACATTAAAAATTCAGCGTTATCAATGACTTGCATCAGTCGTTCTAAAGTTGTTCAGTTGTTTTGTTTGCTTTAGCAATTCAAAGAAAGATACCTGCCTGCTCATTTACATAAGTTGTCGTTTGGATTCCGAAGTCACAATCAGTAGTTATTTCGTCGAGGTCGGTATGACCTCACATCAGACAACATATGAAATCCAGCTATTAAGATTTGACAAATAGCAGGTTGCCATTCCTACTAATTAACAATAACATTGAATGTGTTTATGTAAATATCGATGGGTCTAAGTCAAATTGTGTTTATTATATTACATACTTTAAAAAAAAAGTTTTCCTGGACAACATAAACTTTGTTATAAACATGGTGCGAGAAGATACTAGAACATTTTATTTAGCGACGCGAAAAGCGGTCCCTGGTTCGATCCTCGGTAAAGGTATAAATGGGCCATTCTCAAAAACGGAAACAATTAAAAAATATATATAAATAGTTTTGAATATGCCTAAAACCTGTCTCAAATTGATGATACTGTTTCCCACGTGGACCGTTTGATGTAAAGTTTGTTGTGAAATCTTATAGATTTCCTAGGATTTTATTTATATATGTATGTTAAAAAATATATAATTGGTATAGTACATAGGTATATTAGGTACCACAGCATAAGCGTAGAGCTGAGTATGAGCTTAGGTCAAATTGTTTTTAATGTTACAAAAATGTATGAGACAAAAAATACCGCAACAGTGCGGTCAGTTTTTTGCATTAACAACTGGGTTAGCACAGTCAGTAGCGACCCGACCTACGAAGCTAAAGGTCGCGGATTTGATCCGGTAAGGGCCAAACATTTAGGCATAAGCACGTGTGCTTATTGTACCTGTAACTTTGATGTTTTTCTATGTATCTAATCTAAGCATTTATTTATTTAAGCACGTTTATCGTTGTAGTACCCATAGTACAAGTCTAGACCATAGAGTTTAGGACTAGGTCAATTTGTGTGAGTTTGTTCTGTTAATATATATTATACATCATTCAAAAAAGAAGGAGGTTCTCAAATCGTCCGTTTTTTTTAAAATTACATTATCTTTTTTTAAACTCACGGACTATTCGCCTTAGCGCACTCCGTTAACTGGGACATTACGCGGTTATTAACACTGATAGCAAGATAAATAATGAACTCTTTAGTTTGCATATCGTTGGTGCTCATCCAGGTACATAACCGCAAGGACTAAATTAATTATGTAGAATGGCAAAGCTCACTTTTATTATATTGTATTAATCAAGCTTGTTTACATCTCCTTTATTATATTAGCACCGAACAATAGTAAGAACTAACATCATGCCTTAAATAATCGGGGTGGTTGGGCAATCTGTGCCTATTCTCACGAGACGGGCTGGGCGCCGCTCGATTTCTTTGCCCCATTCGAAATTTCCCATTACTTGTCGGATTGTGTTAGGTTCACAATGCAGCGCTCCGGTCACCCCGGTATGTTCTCCATCGGCAGTTATCGTGATCAGCTGTCGCAATCGGTTTCCACGACACAACAGCGGCGGGCTGTTTGTATATTTTGAAATTCTAATTGAAGTTTTAATAAACCACTATATTTTAATGAGTTGACAAGGACGATATCTGATTACCAATTACAAAATTGTTAGGAAACGCTTAATGCAAATTAAAGTACCGTCGTCATTAATAGTAGCGTATTGTTAAGGTAGATCTTATACACTAAAAGTAAGAGCTGTCATAAAGTCAACAATGTCGTTACAATAAAGAAGAAAAACCCTAAAGTGTCAAGTTCTGTTGGACAAAAAGGTGAGAACGTACCTAACTATTGCACAGGTCCTATTTTCATAAACCGATGCACACCGTTCAACGGTTCAGAATATGACATTTATAAAGACATTTAAATAATCGGATGTGCAATACGCGAAGCTTCACCACAATACTTTCCGCGTAACGCTGCTTGACAAAAGTTCAATGATTGCAACAATGTAACCCATAACCTCTGCTAATGTAATACGGTATCTCAATTTAACATTATCAAGTAGGTAAAATACACGAAAGGATTGTGACTTTGTAAAGATGACAGCCGACGACTGGCTGTCATTAGTTCATTAATGGTGATGCCCATTGTTGACTTACGCGAGGTGCGCGTAACCTATAAACGGTCGATTGATATTACGAGTGGTCAATAGCAAAGGTTAGCAGAGCCACCCGGCCACTTTCACTAGCGTATAGCAGCTGAATAGGCGCAGGCCGTTTGCGCCGTGCCGGATGCAAGCGACCTTCGTCGGTTTACTCAGCTACTTAACGACTAGATTAGCGTCCGAAGTTCGGAGAGTGTGTGACATAACTCGATGGCGTCACCCTCCGCACCTTGACACAATATACCGATATAAACATAAACCATTCTCATGACTCCCGCACTCCCTTTTTGGTGCTATATGAGCATACATACCTGTAAACATGCTAAAAGTTATAAAGTGCTTTTTGAACTTTAATGGAGACGTTACGTTAACAGGTTACGAGTTTTATTTGCGTCTGATACAATTTAATGTTCATTTTGTTGAGCTGTGGCGGAGAATCTGCGTTTTATAACGCAACAATTTAAATATGCAAATACTGGCATGCCCCACCCATGAAATATGCTTAATCTTGATTTATGGAAAAAATGTCATGCCGTCTCGAGGACCTTCGCATTTATTGAACTTTTGTTTGTTTGAGGAGATGATTCAAATATATCGTATTATGTAGGATTCAACTTTATTTCTCCTTTAAGCATTTAGTAACAGCCTCGATAAGTTGCTCATTGCAATTATTTAAATGAACTTTATGATCACGACCACTCGCGCCGTAAGATCCGTTTGGCATATCAATATTACAATAGGTGTATATGACTAAGCGCAATCATAAAGACCGTTGATTATGCGACAGGTTTACAGAAACATAATTTTAATAATATGCTGACGTCTGGTCGTCATCTGCATAGCAAGATCGCGCAACGTCTTGAGGAAAACTCATTCCAGTCTGTCACCGTGACCGGATTTCCTAAGACCGTCTCTTAAAGGGTCCGTATATACAACAAAATCCGTCTTTTGATAAGAAATATATATTATTATATAAGCAGCAGTGATCGCATCGTTGTGTTCCGGTTTGGCGATAAGACAGCCGGTGAAATGACTAGCATAGAGGCATTCCATCTTAGTCCTCAGCGTTGGCAACGCATTTGCAGTCTTGTGAATGCGAATGTCTATGAGTCACAGTTTCCACTTACCATCAGGTGGCCTGTGTGTTCGTTTGCCTTCCCACCCTAAAAAATAAATAAATTAGGAGTACCTAGTTTATACATATTTCATGACTGACCTATCCAATAATGAATACCGATGTCTTTTTTGTACCAAACACAATAAGTAGAGATCCTACCTGCCGTAATTAGAAATACATTTGTTAACATTTCAGCACTGTATTTTTCATAGGTAGGTACTCGAAAGTATGTTACCAAACTCTGGAAACTATCTAGCAAAACAAAAGATAATTCTGTTTGCATTCACTCGGGCAGGTTCAAGTTCAGCATTGTCAATTGGAGCGCGTCGCAAGTTAATATATTCGTCCGCCGAGCTTTGTTTAAACCGCTAAATGTAGGTGTTTGGATTTCTGTGCCAAACCCATTGTTTCGCGAATTTGTCCGTTAAAAATACGTATGATCCTTTGAATGCCTACACGTTAGCGGCCCAGTTCGGAAAGTAAATACTCGCAACGGTCGAGCGGCGTGAGGTTTTCGGTGGTGCTCCGGTGGATGGGTTACAGTTTAGCCACTAACCGAGACAGGACATGGCCTGCATCCTAATGGTGTTATTTGTATGGACCTTAGGCCACTCCAAGAATTCGACACTATGACAAGGGTATCCGATTTCCGACAATTCAGTCCGATTAAAAAGGGCCACGACAGATTGTTTTCTTACAAGCAGTATTTTTGAAGGTTTGTTGGATTATTTTCACAAAATATATTTTTTCGTACTAGCTTTTTACATCCCGTTATTCAATAATCGCTTTTCTACTATAGCGTTTCATGATTTTTGTCATTCGAATTTTATCCGTTCCTAATTGGTCCCTTCGTAAAATTTACAATAGTAATAACATCGTAATACTCTATTAGTAACATCAGCGATTTAAATAAGTGTGAACATTAAATAACGCTACATGAAAAAACGCTACATAAAGAAAGACGAATAATTAAATTTTGCGAATAAAAGATCGCGATGTGAAAATACCCAAAATGAAAAAATGACAAAAATATCAAGTCATTAATAAAACCTACTAAGGTGCATTTGTGCGTTTATACATAATGTACATACACACAGACATTACAAACACTTCAATATACATACCCGAAAATCATTGAGTACCCTCCTGTTTAGGCAGCGGGGTAAAAAACCTTGTTTGATGTTTCTGTACCAGTTGATTGAAAATGAATAAGAACATATTTGAATGTGAAATTGCGAAGGTTTTTATAGTTAGGTTGTTTTATTTTTCTTAGTCTTCATTAATCAACTTAGCTTATGCATAATTTATAAATACAACTATATTTAAATGATTATGATGTAAACAGTCCCATACAATTTTATCAACTACCTACCTACAACGCAGGTGGGAACAAATATAATTTTACTCTATCATTAGAACAAGAATTATTCGGAATGAATAAAATTTTGTATCAAAATGTTAATGTAACCAAAACGAGTAGGTACAATTAACGACAAAAAACAAGTCTTCAAATAATGATTTTAATTTATAAATTTAATTAATCAGAGAACTTCAACGACGCTTTAGCTTGTTAGTTTTAACTAACAAGAATACTCGAAACTGTATTAACAGAGAGGAAGAAACTTTCTTTCACAACAATTATTTGATAATATATTCTGAACCTGTCATCCTAATAAAATCTTAAATCCTAAATTTATTTCTTGATAAATTCATACATACATACCTACATACCTTCACGCCTTCATTCCCAGAGTGGGGTAGGCAGAGCTACAGAATTACCAACAACTCTAAAACCTTGTTGATAACTCTGTGACCACAATTTAGGCTAAGATGTTTAACAGTGTATATTAGTGACAGATAGCAAGCCCATCGCCTAACAGTACTACAAGCCTTTATTCCCTTAGTCGCCTCTTACGACTTCCACGGGAAGACATGGAGTGGCACAATTCTAAGCCGGCAACCACAAGGCATCTTGATAAATTAAATCCCAGATATATGGTCATTCTGAATACCTTTCCTATTGCCTTAGTTTAGTTCGAAAACTTCATGTAAGTCGTATTGTACCATTCCAATAAAATTAAAGTAACTACAAGTTGTACAGATATTTTACAAGAAGTTGTACAGAAATTTGGGATATACATATTTTGATTCTGGGATATACATATTTTGACTCGTTTTTTATGTTAATATCAACCGTGAGCGACCCTACTTCCGAACGCGATTCATCTCTGTAAGGGCACCTAGTCGACCTCGGTTATAGTATTGTTCGAAAGTGGTGCTTATAACTATCCTTTAAAGTCATAAACGCCAATTTAAAAAAGCTACTTTACCTTTGCGAAGATAAGTCAGTTAACATATTTCGACTTCGACATGACAAACATCATAAACGCACAATAAACCATTGTTAGTTAAAGAATCCTTTGTCACAAACTGTCAAAAAAAAGACACAACAGATAAGGACAAATCATATTTTATGCACACATTTCAATTTAATAAACGCCTCTAATCGACCATATTGATTTATGAGGTGGTGCTAACACAGTTCGCCCTTAGCCATCTTAGCCCACTTACTTGGCCGACTGTACCTGATTACTGGCACGTGCCGCCGCACTCAATACACAGCACTTAGCACTTTCAAAGAACTGTGGTGCAAGCGTGCTTAAACAGAATGACCTTTCAGCAAAACAAAAACAAATTACCCAATTTAATATGGGAATATATTAAACAAACGAAACGTAAGAAACAACGCAAATTTTGACACACTATCCCATTTCGCATGTCACACGCGAACGGTGATGTTATCCGCAAAAAAAGAAACAAATCCGCATGTGACTGGAATGTATCATTATTTTTTTGTAAGTCTCTTGTAATTTACTGCAACCGGCAGTTGACACTTCCAAAAATACATCGATGATGTAACTTTCAATTCCAAATGGTTTCAAAAAAGGCAGTTATTAATTAATGGGTTAAGGAAACCCATTCCCACTAAGTGATACCATACTCGCATTCTTTATGATATCTTAAGAAACATCGTTATAGCATCCCCGGCTTGTAGTAATAATGAGAGAGTGGAGTAATTAATTGGGTTAGATCGTTAGCTGCCGTCAATAATGGATTAAGAATAATTAAGAGATAAGCTATTATATTCAACGAAAGAAAGAAGTAATTATATTCTTAAAGAAAAACATTTTATCCTATTTCTTATACCTCAAACAAGAAGGAGAAAGAAGTTTTAAATTAAGTCGATCATTATTGTACCCGTACTTTATAGCTCGTATCGATAGCAATTAATAAAATAGGAACATAAGCGCTAAAAATCTTCTTTAATCTTATTTAATTGGCGCACCAAAGTCAACTTGTTATCATTCCAATTCAGGAATAATTGAATTGCAACCCGATATTTGAATAAATTTAATTTAAATCAGTGAAACAGGCGCGGAGTGGTATTATGGCTACAGTGATGTTATGAGAACTAGACAAAAGTCAATTTACAACAGAAGAGAATTTTAGTAAGAATGTAGTACTACTATCCTATTAAAATTATAAATGCCAAACTGTGTGTGTTAGTTAGTTACTCCTGCACGCTGCAATTTGGATAAAATTTGAAAATGGAGCTAGCTCCTTTAGCCCTGGATAAACGCATAGGCTACTTTTCAACCCGGAAAATATAAAAGTTCCAAAGGGAATAACGATAATCTAAATCTACGCGGACGAAGTTGCGGGCAGAAGCCAGTGTAAATTGTCATGTACCCTTTGTCTTGTAAGCATTTCGTAGAGAGTAGGTAAGTGCCTATTAGATGAGAAGTAGCAGATGCTATAAGAATTTAAACTTATACCCGTGATCAGTCAAAGGTTATCTAAATACTCGCCTATTTAATGTCGTGTCAAATACGTTTGCAACTTTGCATACATTTTGCAACATAGAGACTTAATCCCAAATAAAACCACAGACAGGCTCTTAAACAATGATATTTAAATTTAGACATCGATTGAGTAAGACGCCCAACCCAATAGACGTTGGGCAATTTCAGCAGCGCTTTAGATGCAAAATCACTATGCAACTATTTTATATCGCCGATCATCTTGAGTGTTGACCTTATCTTCCTACTTGTATGTAAAGTTCTTTTTATAATGTTCTATTTAAGTGACTTGTTTAAAGTACTAATTAAGTCGTATCTATCACATACAAGTCTGGATCGTCTGGCGTAGACGGTAGGATCAATGTTATGTAGGAAATTAATAATAAGTAATTATTTCACAATACCTACGTTTTTGATTGTGATATAATACACATCCATTTTATCGAAACAAGACTTTGATAAGGGATAAGAGCTAGACAATACAGTTTTGACTACCTAGATGTTCATTAATAAATTGAATTGAGAATGTAAGGTTATTGCGAAATTGGCTGACACTACTGTGTGTCAGCCAATTTCGTTTATTAAAAAGGCATTTTAATAAACAATTGCCTACTCGTATCTCAATATAACGAGGAAAATAATACAAGAACCTTGCAAAGATTTATCACGCCGACCGCACAAACGACAGAGACTCGTAAAAATCAAACGCCTACTTCCATTATTTAGCAAAAGTATCCGGCAATGAAACGTCTTATGGAATAAAATGTTTCCGTAATGTAATTTTCTTATTCTCAGTCGCTTCTAATATTCGAGTGTGAAGAAGTATGTTTAGTGTTATTAAATGTTCGTTGTTTACAGGCATCGCTAGCGTTGACGCTAGCTAGCGAGCAATTGCCAGCGACTGGGGAAAAAACCTCGGCATCGAATGGCCGCAATGGTCGACAGTACTACGGACCCATAGACCATGGAATCAACGAAGTGGTGGTCGACATCGAAGACGACGAAAAGACGCAATACTACGAGACCAATTATGACACCAGTAAGTACCGGACATAACCGCCGTTGTTGTACCTTGGGTTAATACCGAAGTTAACGCGCCGTGGCCGCCGTCAAATAAATGTTAAGGTTAAGGATACTGCGGTCGTAATTTTAAAACTGCATTGATACAAAATATCAGCGGGTAAGTATACAAAGCGTTTTGCGTATTCTTAGTGAGAGTGACAAGGGTGATTTTTTCTGTAACAACGTATTCATAAACCACACAAATCTTACATAGGAAGAAAAACGCTATGATATCGTAAAGCATAAAACTGAGAAAAGCTGTCGTAAAATATTTAAATTATCGACTAAAGACAGTCAGATACAGTAGATCAATTATGATACATTAAAACAGTTATTTATTAGGTAATGATAACGTATACATTATTGATTTGTACTACTGACTGAAACAATGTAGTTGTCAACCAGATATCTAATATTGAATAATGCAGGTATTTGCGCCGTGTTTCATTAATCAGCTCCGTATCGGTGACAGTAGGAACGAGTACCCTCGGCTCGGCGCCGCCGGCGTCTAGGGTCCATTAATGAATCATTAGTATCAGTATCGTTCCCAACCAGCGATAGATTAGGTTCACGAGCCTAAACCCCGATAGAATATCTAATCAACTCCCTGTAAGACGGAGAAGAACCTTCATTGTTTGGCGATACTATCTCAAGTAGTAGGTATTTAAAATTGTGATACGCTGTACTGTCAGTGAGCATTTGCGAAGCCTCTGCCCTTATTTTTAGGGTTCCGTACCTCAAAAGGAAAAAACGGAACCCTTATAGGATCACTTTGTTGTCCGTCTGTCTGTCTGTCAAGACCCTTTATCACGGGAACGCGAGGAGGTATCGAGTTGAAATTAAAACTATATACTCCGGTCTACAGCCCCGTGAAACTGTGAAAAAATTAAGCTCCTACGTTAACGTAAAAAAAAGATACGGCCGTTTATGCCGCAAAAAACGTGTATTTCGACACTGTCGAGGGAATCAAAATGTATAGGGTATTTCCCGATGACCTAGAACTATGAAATTTCGCAAGTAGCACCGTCTTATACTACAAGTATAGGAAAAAGTCTGAAATTTGTAAATTTTAATTAAATAACCAAAAAATCAGGGTGTTTCATAACTAGCCCAATCTATATCAACACAAAAAAGGCAAACATAGCAAACGCGCATGTAACTACAATCGATGTCAGCCATAATGTGCCAAACTACGCGGAATAGGGGCTCCGCGAAGCGGAGCCCCGTCGACACTGCCACAGGATGCGTAACGCATATTGATAATTAGAAGCAAGAACGTTACGGCAAGTGAAATTAGGATTCGAAACATTACTGTCAAAATTAAAAAGCCGTAGTTAATCATTAGGCCAAACGATTATTAGGAACAAAAACATTTTTTCAAGAGAAAATATGTCGATAAAAATTATGTCAAGTAATCATTAGGATAAACAATTATAATTACCACAAACATTATGGCAAGTGAAATAAGGATTACTTACTGACGTTATGGGAAGACATAGGGAGCCGTTTTAACATAGATTTTAAAACCAATCCCCAAAATGCTATTTCATTATATTTTTCTTCTGCACAACAGCACAACCAAAACGAACACTATCATAGACAATGTTTTTTCCAATTTTGATGTACAATGCGATAATATTCGTTATTTTTTCATTCACCACTTACAAATATGGACTAAATATGATATTTAATTAAATAATAAAAAAACAACTTTGATTAGATTTACTAACTAATTTATTAAGGTAAGAATTGTTTGTATAACCAAAATTTCCTATAATGCCCGGTTCAAATTATTCCAGCAAAAGCATTCCAGTAGAAGTACATTGACGAGTTGGTTTTCACGTTTGCGGCGAGAGCGACGTTAACGACGCAATGTACTTGTACTGGAATGCTTTTGCTGGAATAATGTGAACCGGGCATAAGTAATTTCCTACACGATTCTTGATTCCTAAGGGGCTATTGCCTAACGCAATCGCAATAGCAATCATTTTCATTTTGAAAATCGAAAGCTTGTCGGAATACAAAATGAGCACACTTGTTCCGCTTTAAAGTCGATTGCGACCGCGTGTGCGTCAGGCAATAGACCAGCTGAACTATTATATATGTACCTACGAATTTGTGCGGAACCCTCGGTGCGCGAGTCCGACTCGCACTTGACCGGTTTTATTTTTTTATCTGTTCGGTATATTATTATATTTTTCGTGCAGAATGTGAATGTGTTTAGAATGTTTTATTGATGTATTTCAATGGTAGTTAGGACATTTGCTTCTTGGCTTACTATTATGGTTATACCCAGAAAACCCAAATTTTTATCAGGATGAAAATATAATTACAAGCCATTTTCGGGTACACGGACCACTTCTAAATTTGTCGAAATTTATCTAATAATGTAGTAAGAAAGACAAACCAACATACACTTAGGTACAAATTCGTATGCATACGTTAAAATGTTCCATTTTATGAAAAAAAAAACACTCACAATTGTTTCATCGTCACCCTTTCATCGTTATCTTTATATATTAGTCTCTTTATGTCACTCTCTTCTTGTATTGATATAGGACGACTAGGCCGAGCCTTTAGCGCTGGCGCCGCAGAGTACCGTAACTTTACATTGCGTAAAATGTGGCCTTCAATGGACACATCCGGAACGAATCTGTACTTTCTGGGCAATTTCTTAGCAGTTTCGGGTAAAGCGGCCGGAATGGGAAATAGTTACGTTTAGTCTGCGGCCCTTTTACGGAGAGTGGTTATTTATACTGAAAAGCTCGGAGCATCGTCTGGAGGAGGTATTTTAGACATTTTGTTTTCAAATTTTATCAGCTAGTAGTTATTGAGTAAGTATTTAAACACTTTGGGCACAATGTACTTCTATTACCTGCGGCCGTGGTTTTAATAATTATATTCATTTTTATTGATCACTCATTAAAAAGCAAGCTTTACAAATTTCACAGTGTCTCATTATTATTTTTGCAAAAGTTACTGGTTTACACCGTGTAATATTACTAGCACCATATTATTGACAAACGCTCTGCAATACTGCAGACTTCAGATTCAATACGATTGATATAATGATACAGGCTCAGCCTAGTTTGGGGTCCACTGGATATTTTCTTGTATATTACTGTGCTTGATTAATCAATAAATTTATCTTTATCTTTAATCGTTGTATTTTTTCACAAATTCCAAGCACCTAAAATACCTCCTCCAAATTATATCACCAGCTCCGGGATAATTGTTAGGGTTTCTAGGACAAATCTGGGTCGTTTTCACTGCCGAAAAAATATATCTTGAACTGAAATTCTATCTCTCCTTAGAATGAATAGAACATCGCGAGTAGGTTGTTAATTAATTTGAAAGGTCTACAAAACGAGGAGTTTCGATGGCCAACGGGAGATTATCTCAGATCAGATGACGCTCTATAAATATTGATTATAAAGCAAGAGCTTGCGACAGGTTAAAATTACCTAAGTCGGTGATCATGCCGGGTATTATGAGAAACTCAGTTATACGTCACATTACACTGAGGACGATATTGGTACATTTTTCCCTAACGCTACCCATTCACCTATGATTCCCAAAAATCCCGTCCGATGACCCGTCTTACATCGGAATCATAACTTCTTAGAATAAATCAGAAATGAGACTGTTGTTTTTTTTAAATGCCATTCCATCATTTCCAGGTGCCTACGGATTTGGGTACGACGTGGGTCCCGGTGGGCAGTTCCACCACGAGAACCGCGGGCCGGACGGAGTGACGTACGGTTGCTATGGTTACGTGGACCCCGACGGCCTGCTCCGGGCCACGCACTACGTCGCAGACAGCCACGGCTACCGAGTCGTCGAACCCGAGAAACCTGTCGAAGTTTATCCTGATGAGAAACACGAGTATGACGAGAAGTAAGTTTTTTAATGGCTATGATATGGTATGGTACCCATCTTTTTATCGAATTTCACTTCATCGATTGTGTCGAATATCACATCATCCGACGCTATTTTCGGCTGAAATCATGATGTTTTCAGGATATCTTATACATTAATTGCGTGGGTCAGGTTAGGTTAGACTTGTGACAACCAAAAAAAACTCATGCGGAGAGAAATGCCTATCGATGAAATATTTTTTTTGCGTAGGTAGGTAGGTAGGTTTTATGTGTAGGTTTTGGATAGGTAGGTAGGGTCAAGTAAAACCCCTATGATATGATATTACAGTACTGACTTACCTATACGTATGCCTTACTATGAAATGTCGAATCCTGCCATGTTCCAGTCACTGAAAATTACTGTTACGAGAGTCTTATAGAGTCTCATAGCTCATACTGTTTATAAACACAGACGCAGGTTTTAAATTAAACAAATTTCGTATACCCTTTTCCGTTAAGTAAAGTAGACTATTTTACATAGACAATTCCGCTGCTGCCATTTGTTAATAAGTCCCAAACAGTTTAAGCAAGTATAAAGAAAAACAATTAAGTGGAGTCACTATTCTTAAAAAATAACTGAGAAAAGGACATGTTAGAAAAATACATATGTATAGAAAACTCTATTCTTCAAATTGATAACCACAATCATAAAGTAAGAAATTTATTTGATAAAGAGATAACAGAGATAAAAGATGTTTATTCAGTAAGTAGGCCGCACGGGCACTTTTACACGTCAAAAAAATGATGATCATAAAACACAATAAAAAATATATACCTATCTAACAATTAATAGCAATGCGTAAGCTTTGTTTGACTTGTGACTAGGATCTAGAAAGGAGAAATATTTTCTCACAATAAAGAAAACTAATACAAAGTAGATAAACCCTACTCAATTAATCTTGATTCTTAATAAAGTATTCTATGTTAAACGATTTTCTTTCACGGTATGAAACTTAGAACAAGTTAGCTTCGAGTGGACGGTCAAGCTGTTTTTACTTCGAAGTTGTTTTGGTTTATTGTTCCAGAAACGGCTGAAGTAAATAGTATCTCAGCAAAAACTGAGCCAAATCAAATGTATTACGTAAATTTTGTTTATTAGCTTAATAGGTAAATAAACCAGATGGTAATTACAATTTAAATATAAAGGTTATAGGTAGGTACAGATAGATATTATCACCGTTCCGGTTACAGTTCAAAGCAAATGTGTGCACAGCGTCAGTGTCAAATTTTTTAATTGAAAAATAACTGTAGGTAAGTATAGAAGAATATTTCATTTACAGAAAATAACAGAAGCATAATATCACTTTTGACGAATTCAGTGTTGAACTACTAAATTAAGTTTTGAATCAACTCAAGTAATGATAGTTACGGAATTGACAACTGCAATAAATATTGGCACGCGCGTCTGCCGCAGGTTATCCGTCATTGAAACTAGATTCACAACGCTTGGGGTTGGTCATATACTTACATAAATTTACAATGTAACCGGTTCGAGAATTAGAATTTAAAACACATTCTACCTAATTTTGCTTTAAAAGTAGGTATTCAATCATTACAAAGACAGTTCGTTAATACAGTAGGTTTACATACTTGTTTAGACTTTAATTAACTCTTTTAATGCGTTAGTTAATACCATAAAAAAATTAAGTTCATCCATAAAGCGAATGTTAAACGAAATATCTGAAATATCACAATTCAGTTAAAATAAGCAAAGGTACGGGCAATTATTTTAACCTTGTTTCAATAAAGTACTTAAGTTTTACATAAAATATTGTAATATAATACTACATAAACTACATCAAGTACCTAAGCTCGTGGTCTTTATTCCAAAGGCTTATTATTTAAACTGAGCACAAAATATTTGAATACCTAAGGTAATTTTTTTAACGAGATGCTTGTCTGCGGGAATACAAACTATTACTTAACATTATACTCGATACCCTTTATTTTTCGAATAATCTTTAATTCTGTGTTAAATTCTACGTTAACATGTGCAGTCGACTACAAATTTATTTCATTGTAATAAGTTCCAAAAGTGGATACATCTCTTTGTAGGCGACTGTACCAGGGGCTCTATTCTACTCAGTAAAACATTATTGCTTTTGACTTGTTATCGTATTTTCAACGTTATAACTCTTATTTACTCGACCGCTATTATTATTTTCACCTTATTGCTTTGTAAGAAGGTCCAAAAGTGGACACATCTCTTTGTAGTCGACTGTACCCATCGATTAGACTAGAGCCCTGCATATACAGCCAAAGGTGTTGAGCAGCCCAAGTTTTCCTTTGTAAATTATAAATAAATTATTATTTTTCAATTTAAAAAATACACAATGACGTAAAATATAAATACATGTGAAAATCATTTGTAGATATCGTTTCGAAGTAACTATTTGCGTGTGAAAACTGAAGTTAGAAAAAGTCGGGTCTTACAATAAAATTATTTATCGTTATTTCTTTCACGGAATTTCCCCTGTCGTCAATAAATATGACTCATTTTTCCGATTGATATACAACTTACTATAAATAAAGATATAAACGCACCTTTTAAAGTTTGTCTTTATATGAATAACGCACGGGTGCTCAACACCTTTGGCCAAGGCTGTAAGTATTCTAGCAAATAGATAATGCTAATTCTGATTCCTATTCTGCTATTCCAAAATGCAAATAGGGTTAATACATGATATGCTATATATTTAAATCACATTTCATCATCATCATCATCATGTCAGCCGAAAGACGTCCACTGCTGGACAAAGGCCTCCCCCAAGGCTCTCCACTCAGACCGGTCTTGTGCTTTTCGCATCCACCGCTTTCCCGCGATCCTTACAAGGTCGTCTCTCCATCTTGTTGGAGGCCTACCTACAGCTCGTGTCCCGGTCCGCGGACGCCAGTCAAGAACCTCAGAAATCACAGTTACAAACGTATTATTCAGTTGTCTTTTGTTGTTTTTTCCAGCTCTGTGAACAACAAACCGATTAAGGGCCAGATAGTGCCTTACGACAAACTGTACTTCCCGAAGGGCTGCGGGCGCACGCCCGGCGGAGTGCCGGCCAAGCCGATCCCCCTGCCCCCCCGCCCGCCAAAGCCTCCCACGGACAGTTCCGGAGGCGCTAGTAACCCAAATCCTGGTAAGATTCTAAACGAAATTAACGCCAACTTGACCTACTAAAAACTTGAAGTTAATAATTGCATGATATTGCGAATGAAAACCCGCACAGCTTGACAAAAAACAATACAAATTTCAGGGCGTTTAAAGTACAAGTAAATTGAGAACATTGTTTTTAGAAATAATGAGGGTGCTGTCAAAGTTGGCACCACGATCCAATTTTTACAACAAAACAGGTGCTAATATAGTCAAACTACTGAGCCAAGCTATAGTTGCTTCCATCTGTCATCGATTTTTTTACTGGGATGTAATTCCTTACATACATACATTAAATCACGCCTGTTTCCCAGAGGGGTAGGCAGAGACCACTTCTTTCCACTTGCTACGATCTTGACAAATTTCTTTCGCTTCTTCAACATTCATACATCGAGTCATGCACGCACGTCGGTCGGTTTCGGGTACTTAAGATTCGGCCCTTTTCCAGTATTTCTCCGATTTGATTTATAATTCCTTAACTTGGTCATACGACGTTTTTAGAAGATAAATGTCATAAATAATCAAAGGTTTTTTTTAGGTTACTACCCCGGTTCTCCCGGTAGTCCGGGATCTCCTGGATCACCCGGGTCCCCCGGAACTCCCGGCTCGCCTGGTTCTCCCGGCTACCCTGGCGGCCCAGGTTTGTATATTCTTAGTCTTAATTTATTCCAAATGAGTATAGTATCAACGCATTATTTTTCACCATTTGCATTTATAAAAGGAAATACTTACGGATTAAATTAATAAATTATTGCGTTTTTTTAAGTTATCCGTTATCTAGTTAAATAATTGAGCGTAAATAATGTTAGACAAGAAACAAACAAGGTATTTAGGCGTCTTTATTGCCTCTATCGCTCATTTTTCTGCGTAACGATAATATAACGAGATTTAAAGTGAAGCCGAGTTTCTATTTACCAATTTTATTGGTACCTAATATCTAAGGCTTTGTAATTAGTAAATATATTTAAATAAATATTGCCCCATTAAATAAATGAATATTACTCAGAGGACGAGTGTGGTATTGATTTTTGAATTTTTGATGGGGATTTTGAAATAATAAAAAAAAAAAATTAAGAACGTACTTACCCACCAAACTTAAAATTATTTACTTTACAGCCCTAAGACTCACGATGTCAAATAAGAAATTGTGTGAGTTAATGTTGATCTACGAGGGGCGTTCAATAAATTCTCGGTATTGGTATCTTGCAAACCTTTTTAGTAAATTTCTTAATACTGGCCGCTAAGAGTCATTCATCGACAGTAAAAAAAAGTCAATTTGAAGCCCACAGGTTCTTTTGTTTTTCTGCTACTGCTGAACAAACGTGACCACCATGAGCGATTTTACAATGATAATTAAATTGGATCGAGCCGTGATAAAATTCTTGACTAAACAGGGAAAAAATCAAAAGTGTATTAAAGAAGAAATGGATTTAGTTTACCGTGAGTCCGCTCCTTCATTATCTACTGTCCAAAAGTGGTCAAATGAATTTAAGCGTGGGAGGGAGAGCATAGAAGATGACCCTCGACCTGGTCGGCCTGTTGAAGCTACTTCACCAGAAAACATTCAAAAAGTGGAGAAAATTATACTGGAAGATGGTCGAGTGAAGGTTAGGTCTATAGCACAAAAAACCAATATTTCTATTGGTACAATACCTACATGATATTATCCACGATCATCTTAACATGTCCAAAGTTAGTGCGAGATGGGTACCACGAATGTTGACACCGTTTCAGAAGCATACGCGTGTTGCTTGTTGTTCCGACTTCATTGAGCTGTGTGGTGAAAACCCTGATGGTTTGCTCCAAAAAATTGTTACCGGAGATGAAACTTGGGTTCATCATTATGACCCTGAGAGCAAACAATAGTCGATGCAGTGGCACGTTAAAGGAACACCTCATCCCAAGAAATTCAAAGTCGTCCCTTCAGCTGGCAAGATCATGGCGACAATATTCTGGGATTGTGAAGGGATATTATTAATAGATTATAAAGAAAAGGGTTTAAATATTACAGGAGAGTACTAACACCGCTAACGTTTTACGCCAATTACGGGAAGCAATCAAAGAGAAGAGGAGGGGAAAATTGACCAGAGGAGTGCTGCTTCTTCATGACAACGCCCCTGTGCATACTGCTCATGTTGCCAAGGCTGCTGTTCTTGAATCTGGGTTCGAAACAATTACTCACCCGCCGTACAGTCCAGACTTGGCCCCCAGCGACTACTTTTTGTTTCCCAACCTTAAAAACTAAATTATTTAAATAAAAACAAAAAACCCGACTGCAGTAAAAAAAACAACTGAAAAGCGAGAAACAAGCTATATTATCTTTTTTGTTTGTATAATAAAGTGTTTACATTCAAACATACATAGGTAAATACTTATAATGTACCATGCAATGATTTTTTGTTTGATACCTCGTTAACAAGTAATGCAATTTATAACAATATACATACAACTTGAATAGTGGAAAAGGTTTTCCAGGCGGGGACCAGCTATTAATCCAAATGTTTTTTGTTTCAAGAAAATACTTACATTTTATAATTCATTGCTTGTCCCCGCCTGCAATACCTTTTCCACTATTCAAGTTGTATGTATATTGTTATAAATTGCATTACTTGTTAACGAGGTATCAAATAAAAAATCATTGCATGGTACATTATAAGTATTTACCTATGTATGTTTGAATGTAAACACTTTATTATACAAACAAAAAAGATAATATAGCTTGTTTCTCGCTTTTCAGTTGTTTTTTTACTGCAGTCGGGTATTTTGTTTTTATTTAAATAATTTAGTTTATTTCACATTTTTTTGGCTGTAGTAAGAAATATTTATTACTTAACATTTAACGTGCTTTTTGATTTCCCTGTCTAAATGGTAGCATCAAAGTATTATAATGTATATATATTTGGAATGGGCTATTTACTAGCTTTCATTTGAGACCCATATTGCTATAATAAACAATATTTTTTTTTAAAACCCCCTCTTTTTTTGCAGACGCCATTTTGAAATATTATATACCCTATATCACTTCGGCAATTAAGACGAATCGAATGACACCTAGTATGTTAAAATCGGTCAAGCCGTTTAGGCTGCAGAGCGTGCCCAGAAATAGACATACATACATACATACATACATACATACATACATACATACATACGCTCGAAAAACATAACCCTTCTTCTGACGCAGTCGGGTAAAAAGGATCTTCGTGGACATCGATTTTCTAATGATGAAGCGTTGAAGGCAGCGGTGGTGGAGCATTTTGACACCAAAGACAAAAAATATTTTTATGAAGGGTTAAAAAAACGAATTGACAGATCTTATAAGTGTATAAGCATAGGGGCGGAAAATATAGAAAAATAAAAATAAAACACTAATCGTATGATTTTGTTTTCCTTCTCATACCGAGAATTTATTGAACGCCCCTCGTATCAACGCATAAATTTTGACTTTACGTTATATCGTATATATTATTTGCAGGTGGCCCTGGGGGTCCCGGCGGCCCCTCAGGTCCAGGCTCGGGTTACTATCCCGGTCAACCTGGTGCCCCCGGCGCCCCAGGAGCCCCTGGAGCTCCCGGCACACCTGGCGGCCCAGGAGGACCAGGAGGACCAGGTTATTTTTAAACTTATTCAAAATGTTAATTCATGTAATTTTTAACATTTTTAAAACATCATAATATTTCTAAATAATATTAAAAACATTTTTTCTTAAGGTGGACCAGGAGGTCCTAATGGCCCAGGCGGAAGCGGATATTACCCCGGCCAACCAGGTACACCAGGCAGCCCTGGAAGCCCAGGATCCCCAGGTGGACCAGGTGGCCCAGGGGGCCCAGGCGGACCAGGTGGTCCTAGTGGCCCTGGAGGGAGCGGTAATTATCCAGGGAAACCCGGTCAACCAGGCACACCAGGCAGCCCTGGCGCACCGGGTACACCAGGAGGACCAGGTGGCCCAGGAGGACCAGGTGGGCCAGGTGGACCAAGCGGCCCCGGAGGAAGTGGATATTACCCTGGTCAACCCGGCCAACCAGGCATACCAGGCAGCCCCGGCTCACCGGGTACACCAGGAGGACCAGGTGGCCCAGGAGGACCAGGTGGGCCAGGTGGACCCAGCGGCCCCGGAGGAAGTGGATATTACCCTGGTCAACCCGGCCAACCAGGCACATCAGGCAGCCCCGGCTCACCGGGTACACCAGGAGGACCAGGCGGCCCAGGAGGACCAGGTGGACCAGGTGGACCGAGCGGCCCCGGAGGAAGTGGATATTACCCTGGTCAACCCGGCCAACCAGGCATACCAGGCAGCCCCGGCTCACCGGGTACACCAGGAGGACCAGGCGGCCCAGGAGGACCAGGTGGACCAGGTGGACCGAACGGCCCGGGAGGAAGTGGATATTATCCTGGTCAACCCGGCCAACCAGGTTTACCAGGCAGCCCCGGCTCACCGGGTACACCAGGAGGACCAGGCGGCCCAGGAGGACCAGGTGGACCAGGTGGACCGAACGGCCCCGGAGGAAGTGGATATTACCCTGGTCAACCCGGCCAACCAGGCACACCAGGCAGCCCCGGTTCACCGGGTACACCAGGAGGACCAGGCGGCCCAGGAGGACCAGGTGGACCAGGTGGACCGAACGGCCCCGGAGGAAGTGGATATTATCCTGGTCAACCCGGCCAACCAGGCACACCAGGCAGCCCCGGCTCACCGGGTACACCAGGAGGACCAGGTGGCCCAGGAGGACCAGGTGGACCAGGTGGACCGAACGGCCCCGGAGGAAGTGGATATTATCCTGGTCAACCCGGCCAACCAGGCACACCAGGCAGCCCCGGCTCACCGGGTACACCAGGAGGACCAGGCGGCCCAGGAGGACCAGGTGGACCAGGTGGACCGAACGGCCCCGGAGGAAGTGGATATTATCCTGGTCAACCCGGCCAACCAGGCACACCAGGGAGCCCCGGCTCACCGGGTACACCAGGAGGGCCGGGTGGTCCAGGGGGCCCAGGAGGACCAGGTACCATTTGTCTAAACTTTTTAAATTATTTTACATACTATTACCTAAATGTCGGTTTCAATAGTCGCCACTGTCTTATTTACAGAGTAAAATGACAGCCACATATAGTCGTGGTCCGTTCAGCTGAACGAATCTTATTTAGTAGGCCCATCAGTTAAAACAAGCCATTGTGTTTATTGTTATGTACACGTGCCACAAGTGCTTTGAAATTAAATTGGCTAACTGCAACCGATATTTTAATCTAATAGTGACTTATTTTTCAAGAAATTAGGTTCAAATTAAAACGAACCGTGTTGGTAAATATATGTAGGTATACTGTATACACTTGCAAAGTGTCGTTGGCAGCGGTTACATATACAATACAAAGTTATCAATATCAATATGCCCTTCGTTTAAATTATAACCTTCTGATCTATTATTTAACGACGCTTCACATTCAAGGTATGTTTGCAGTTAGTACTTTCTATTTCCAACGCTATTTTTACGGACATACTTAATAATAGATACCTACCAATGGCTTTGTTAACTAGGTAAACCCTTAAGGGATTCGCTCAGCTGAACGGAGCACGAGTATACCTTACGGACCAAATCTCTTACTTGGTCTCGTTTTTTAAATATTTACATTAAGGAACCCTGTTTTGCAGGAGGCCCCCCCGGTCACGGCGGACCTAGTCGACCTCCCGGTGGTTACTATCCCGGACAACCGGGCACACCCGGCTCCCCAGGCACCCCAGGAGGCCCTGGTGGACCAGGAGGACCAGGTATACATTATTTTACTTTAAAATTCATTTTAATGTTACTGCCTCACTATGGCAGTTAGGGTTTCATGCTGCATAGCGCGGTAGTAACACGGTGCTGCGCGGTGTGTAAGTGGTACCGTCATTTCGCTCGTAAATTAAACGTAGCACTCGTACCGATCATAACGCGGTATTTATGGAACAAGAAATGATAGACACTTTAATCGAGTTAATATAACAACGGTATTTTAATAATCG
Source organism: Acleris emargana (assembly GCA_927399475.2). Taxonomy (NCBI): domain Eukaryota; kingdom Metazoa; phylum Arthropoda; class Insecta; order Lepidoptera; family Tortricidae; genus Acleris; species Acleris emargana. Next base: position 13,360,384 of record OV656838.1, read on the forward strand.
ATATAATTATGTAATAATAACATACTTGATAGCGTACCGTACCTACTATCTCACCTGTTAGATGTATTCAGCTTTACTGACTCGTTCTTTGCACGGTTGGTCATTGCCGTCCGCCCATAATAATATGATTGATATCTTTAGCTTTGAATATTAAATGGACTGGTCACTAACTTAGTCGAAAAATAAAATAATACGGTACAAGTATATGTTTTTTTTTTTGTGGTTATACTAAAAATGCCTTTTTTTTCGCAATATTTTTTCGTTAGTGTTTATTATTATTTAATCTTTGTTTCGCAATAAAACACAAATGGCGCAGCGTACTTAATGCCTACAGGCATTTGCTACCAGCCAATCACATACATACATTAAATCACGCCTGTTTCCCAGAGGGGTAGGCAGAGACCACTTCTTTCCACTTGCTACGAAAGAAAGAAAGACAGAAAACAATAGTAGATTGTTCAACGGTTGAACAATTGCTTTTACAGTTATAGTAAAATTTCGGCAGCCTCGAAAATCTCAAGACGGCATTTTTTATATAATATATTTGTTAATTTTCGGTAGTAAAATTGTATTGCCTTTGATGCGTGCGCTTCAGCGGTCGCGGCGCAACTAAACAGTAGTAACAGTATAAAGTAAGAAGGTAAATAAATTACCTTCATCGTAATCATAGTGTTTCACGAAATTAAATCATATTTAATTATATTTTTGACCTGTTGTCATTTTGAAGATATTTCCATTCAATTCGACGTAAAAAAAATCTATACACAGTCCTGGACGACCACTGAAAATGGCGATAATCCTCCACTCACAAGAGATTAATAAGGAGCATTTATCCCGATATGCAGACTAAAGTAACATATTAAGAGAAGCATGAGAAGTGAAAAGCTAATTAATTACCTACATAACGTTTAAATGCTATTTGTCAGTTATTTTTATGTTTAATCATAAGTTGAAACGGATAATTTGAATAAAATTAAACGTGTTTTTCTTTTAATCAGGGGGCCCAGGACAGCCGGGGCAACCCGGATATCCAGGACAACCTGGGCAGCCAGGACAACCCGGGGGGCCTGGACAATCCGGTAAACCCGGTCAACCAGGAGGGCCAGGACAACCAGGATACCCAGGACACCCAGGACAACCTGGAGGCCCAGTTCAACCAGGACAACCCGGACAGCCAGGTGGCCCCGGACAACCGGGACAGCCAGGTGGCCCCGGACAACCGGGACAGCCAGGTGGCCCCGGACAACCGGGACAGCCAGGTGGCCCCGGACAACCCGGGCAGCCAGGCGGTCCCGGTCAACCGGGATACCCAGGACAACCTGGCCAGCCCGGACAAACTGGACAGCCCGGCGGCCCAGGTCAACCAGGACAACCCGGATACCCAGGACAACCCGGACAGCCCGGCGGCCCAGGTCAACCCGGACAGCCCGGAGGCCCAGGACAACCCGGACAACCAGGATACCCAGGACAACCCGGACAGCCCGGCGGCCCAGGTCAACCAGGATACCCAGGACAACCCGGACAGCCCGGAGGCCCAGGACAACCCGGACAGCCCGGAGGCTCAGGACAACCCGGACAACCAGGACTCCCTGGAGAGCCAGGAGGCGCAGGACAGCCCGGATATCCAGGCCAGCCTGGTCAAACAGGTACGTTATGAATACATTTTCTAAATTTCGATTAAAAAGTTCAAGTTCTTTCTTCCTAATCTTTTTCTTTATTTTTTAACAAGCTCTCGCCCGCGAATCTGTCTGCGTAGAAGTCGTTTATCGCTGCTCCCTCGGGATCTACCCAATTTTCCGGGATAAAAACTATCCTATGTCCTATACCATTAATCCAGTTCCTGATAGCGGAACATACGAATATGGTGTACAATATGACGTAAGAGTATACTCAATGATAATGAAATGTTAAAAAACCACAACCCTACTCCAAACAATAAGGCTTATTCTTTAATTTGACTTTCCATGGGTTTCATCGTAAGATTTTGAAGGAATTTTGGACCACCACTGAGATACTCTTCTCGTAAAAAACAAGGTACTAAAATGTACATATTTATGAACTCGACTGTACAATAGACGGCAAAATCGAGTACGTACCATACACACAAAACCAAACTTTAACTGTAATCGGTAAATATTTGTACTAATCCAGGTCAACCTAGTAAACCAGGACAACCCGGTCAACCAGGGCAACCAGGATACCCAGGTCAACCCGGCAAACCAGGACAACCGGGATACCCAGGACAACCTGGCCAGCCCGGACAGCCCGGCGGCTCTGGTCAACCAGGACAACCAGGTTACCCAGGACAACCCGGACAGCCTGGCGGCCCCGGCCAACCAGGGCAACCAGGATACCCAGGGCAACCAGGACAGCCTGGCGGCCCAGGTCAACAAGGACAACCTGGCCAGCCTGGAAAGCCAGGTCAACCAGGATACCCAGGACACCCCGGACAGCCCGGAGGCCCAGGACAACCCGGACAACCAGGATACCCAGGTCAGCCAGGACAACCAGGACACCCCGGACAGCCAGGAGGCCCAGGACAACCCGGACATCCCGGCGGCCCAGGTCAACCAGGATATCCAGGACAACCCGGACAGCCTGGCGGCCCAGGTCAACCAGGACAACCAGGATACCCAGGACAACCTGGCCAGCCCGGACAGCCCGGCGGCTCCGGTCAACCAGGACAACCAGGTTACCCAGGACAACCCGGACAGCCCGGCGGCCCCGGCCAACCAGGGCAACCCGGATACCCAGGGCAACCGGGACAGCCTGGCGGCCCAGGTCAACAAGGACAACCTGGCGAGCCTGGAAAGCCAGGTCAACCAGGATACCCAGGACAACCCGGACAGCCCGGAGGCCCAGGTCAACCAGGACAACCAGGATACCCAGGACAACCTGGCCAGCCCGGACAGACTGGAGGCCCAGGTCAAACCGGACAGCCCGGAGGACCTGGTCAACCAGGACAGCCAGGATACCCTGGACAGCCTGGCCAACCTGGACAGCCCGGCAGCCCAGGACAACCAGGGACACCGGGATACCCAGGACAACCTGGCCAGCCCGGACAGCCAGGCGGCCCCGGTCAACCCGGACAGCCCGGCGGCCCAGGTCAAGCAGGACAACCTGGCCAGCCTGGAAAGCCAGGTCAACCAGGATACCCAGGACACCCTGGAAAGCCCGGAGGCCCAGGACAACCCGGACAACCGGGATACCCAGGACAACCCGGACAGCCCGGCACCCCCGGTCAACCAGGACAACCAGGATACCCAGGACAACCCGGACAACCCGGACAACCAGGACACCCCGGACAGCCAGGAGGCCAGCCTGGTCAGACAGGTACGTTATGAATATATTCACTCCATTTTAGTATTTGCTTTGTGTTTTAATGGTTACCATTTCAGTTGAACAAGGAATATCCCAAAAAAAATAACACATATCGTTTCATCTTCAATAAATTAAACTAATTGAAGACACTAAATTCGTGGTTTTTGCATTTAAATAAGTATATTAATTTATTGTAATTTAGAAGGAAAATAGGGTTATGACGTCACACCGATATTGGTTTATTTGAGACATGATTTAAAACGTTTCTGATTGTTTTTTTACCTGGCAGCTGCCCGTTTTGGTCAGATCACGTCAAGTTTGACCATCCCACCTACAAACCAGCCTACGGGCGGAGGGTCCTAAACGGATCCTGAACGGTTCTGATCATTAATTTTACAGTTAAAATTTGTCTTGATTTTAATAAGCGTTAAAAAAACAAAAATTAGTAAGACAGAATTCGTAATTCATTGTTTGTACGAGTATATTACTGCATTTCGGACTCATATTATAATAAGAATAAGAATAAAATTTATATGTAACCATGTAACATCAAGATAGATAAATTAGGTACATAATAGTTGCAACGGTAACCGGCTCAGGGTGTACAATACCTAGTCGGTCCTTAAGTTCTGTCACAAACGATTATTACAATAAAAATAAAAAAAAGATTTTCATAAACCTTTGTACCGTCAACTGGGGTTACTTTAGACATAGGGGGTAACATTGACCACTCCAAAAATCATCTTAAAAATCTAATTATTCCTTCACATGTTCCATCAGAAACAACCTATTTATATTGTTCTAAAATTATTTTAACAATTAAAGATGTTTACCACTAAAATAGTCATAGTTTTAAGCGTGGTCAATGTTACCCCCTAGGTTCTAAAGTAACCCCAGTTTACCGGTAGATCAATCAAAACGTTATTTTATAGAGAATTAAAAAAAAAAATGGTGTCCTTTACTATTATAATAATTAAATGTACGAGCTTTATGTATTTCTATTCGGGGCAGGAAAGCATGGATTTAAAACGTACAACCACGATACTGATAACGGCTACCACTTTTGTAAGAGTTCTCGTATTGAGTCGAAATTTGCCTGACGTATTGACCTGACTTTTATCTTTAAATTCTGATACTAATGTATTCCAAGCAACTAAAGTTCTGCTTATACACACCGGTTAATCTTCATGTCTCATTAAATTGACATTACGATTTCACATTCATTTGCAGAAATACGAAAATACACCAAATGTCATGCTTCATAAACTGTTTTTGAGTGTCGTTAAGAAAATAATGCTGAACTCTGAACATACCCAAAGATGAGAGGCTTCACAATATTAAATAAAAAAGTTTCCTGGTAAACAAAGACTAACCTTCAAAAAGTTAAATTTTCAGAACACTTTTGCGTATTTTAAACGCTGCAGCTGCCGGCCGTGAATGTTAAAAGATAGTTTCGGAAATTGCGGTGACTATGTGGAATGATGACTAGTTCCTAGAAATGTACATTAATCAAGCTTTTCATTTTAATATATTTTAATATAAAAAAATAAACTAAAGTTAGTTTTATTTGACTAAACTTTTGTGACAGAACTTAAGGACCGACTAGGTATGAACTTGAAAATAAAATTAACTCATGCACTATGTTTGCTTGTCTTTAAAGTCAAAATAATCTTTAAGATTATAAAATACATATACAGGGTGTTTGGTAGCGGGTTCGACAAACGAAAATGGGAAATACCTGGGTCCAATTGGAACACATTTGCCATAGTAACCCCTATGCTAAAGTTGATAGTTTTTTTTTTAATATTTTTTTTCCGTTTTTTTGAAAATATCCCAAAATTTTACCTTTAAACCTTCTTAATTACATACCTAAGCAACTGAAACCGCCCAATTTTTTTTTAAATCATGCTCTGATAATGGTTTTATTTTAAAACAAAACCAAAACCCATAGGTAGTGCTTTAAAAAAAAAATATGGGCCCTTAAAGCTATGACAAAATGAGAAAAATAAAATGACATTAAAGTTTCGCAAAGTATAAAAAAAAAATCAAAAGTCATAGACGATTTCAAATTAATTAAAAAACTTCTCTGGTTAATACTCTTCACAACGATATGCCATTTAAAAGAAAAAACACAGAAAAAAAAAATACGCAGTACATTGAAATTTCCTCACGAAGATTTATTAAAGAAATCACTTATACCACGGTTATGAATATTGGTGAATACGTTAGAGTTAATAATCGCTGGTAAATTACCATTAATAAAAAACATTTTAAGAGTAATAATAAAATTGAAAACCAAACACTTTTTTAAATTTTGATCACAAAATTTAAAAAATTCTTTGAGCTTCACGGGCGTTATTGCGAGCTCGACCATACGCTAAAATAATATCAGCGTACTCTTCATTGGTAAATGGTGTACGTTCACCCATTGTAATGAAAGTTTCAAAAACCAATACAAATCAACGTGTTTTTCTACAAGTTTTCTGTTTGAAAAAAAATTACAATTTGCCGCCTTTAAAAAAAAAAGTGTACTTTTCTTTTAAAGAACTACAAGCTATTTAAGACACAGATTAAAAAGCTTATTTAGCTTAATGTTTTTTTCAAATCAATGTGGCAAATGCGACGAAAATGTACGGAATGTATTCCTGATCAAGTGATCACAAAATTTAAAAAAGTGTTTTGTTTAGCGTATGGTCGAGCTCGCAATAACGCCCGTGAAGCTCAAAGAATTTTTTAAATTTTGTGATCAAAATTTAAAAATGTGTTTTGTTTTCAATTTTATTATTACTCTTAAAATGTTTTTTATTAATAGTAATTTACCAGCGATTATTAACTGTAACGTATTCACCAATATTCATAACCGTGGTATAAGTGATTTCTTTAATAAATCTTCGTGAGGAAATTTCAATGTACTGCGTTTTTTTTTTTTCTGTGTTTTTTCTTTTAAATGGCATATCGTTGTGAAGAGTATTAACCAGAGAAGTTTTTTAATCAATTTGAAATCGTCTATGACTTTTGATTTTTTTTTTATACTTGGCGAAACTTTAATGTCATTTTATTTTTCTCATTTTGTCATAGCTTTAAGGGCCCATATTTTTTTTTAAAGCACTACTTATGGGTTTTGGTTTTGTTTTAAAATAAAACCATTAACAGAGCATGATTTAAAAAAAAAATGGGCGGTTTCAGTTGCTTAGGTATGTAATTAAGAAGGTTTAAAGGTAAAATTTTGGGATATTTTCAAAAAAACGGAAAAAAAAATATTAAAAAAAAACTATCAACTTTAGCATAGGGGTTACTATGGCAAATGTGTTCCAATTGGACCCAGGTATTTCCCATTTTCGTTTGTCGAACCCGCTACCAAACACCCTGTATGCAGTACTATGGTTGATGACAGAATAGATACAACTTGCCAATCAAGATCGTGACGTCACTACATTAGAGGTCAAATAATGCCAAATTATAAATTAAAAATTACTAATTAATACTAATTTTGTTCAATAATCTCTTAGCAGGGAATGGTTATAAAACCCTTATTCTCGAAATCGTTTTGGAATCACCATACATTATATGAATAATTAAATAATCCATTTTGAGGGCTACATAAGCAGGGATCGATATTTACCTTCGATCAACAATACAACTAGATAACGGGTCAGAGAACAAAACACGGCCCAGCGAATATATACCCACTTCAAATTGGGAGCTTACTTCAATTTAGTTCGTTGTCAACTACGCCGACAGTGACACGTGTCACAATGCCTCAATGCGTTTTCAGAAACTGCAAAAATAATCACCGTTACAAAAATCTTTCAGACGGAATGTCATACTTTCGGCATGTAAATGTCGATTCGTAATATTAATTGATAAATGGGTCATTCTACTTTTCGATGCCTAAAATACAAATTATAATTTAAAACCCATTTTAAAAATTCGTAGATATCTTGAGATAATTTCACAGCAGTCCCACATTCATTCTCAACCATATCATCTTACGTTATATTGTAAATTTACCCACTATTTTTGTCCTTTTTGTATATAAAACACGAATTTGCTGCTCAAATTACCACTTCGTTACCAGTCTCCGCGTCCCTTTACGAATAACGACCACTGCGTTACTATTACTCGTAAATATAGCCTTTTTTTACACAGCCCCACCCAATACGGGATAAAAAAAAAACAGGTATGTCGACCAGAATCTGAATAATGTGTGCATTTTTAAGATTACCTATCCAGTTTTGTTGAAAATTTTGGCTCTGAATTTACGTTCACATTAAGGGACGTTTTATTAGGCATCGAAAAGTAGAATGGCCCAAATAGCTGTCTTTCTAATAAAAAAATATTTATTTTAGTTTCGGACCAACAATTGTCAATGTTCCAAATATTGTTGGAGAACAGTATGTCAATGGAGTAGTTTTATACTTTATACAGAGTTGGGCAGATTAAGTGTCCTAGTTAAAAAGAGACATAAAATTGAAACAAGACAGAATTTTCTTAAATTTATCACGTTTTTATTTTTAGCGTACTCTATACTTAAAAAAACTAATTCATAAGTTCAAATCGCTCGCCATCAGCTTTAATAATTTGACGCATTCTTCCATAGAATGCATTGCACGCGGCACGCACTACCTCGTCTGGTATTTCATCCCATATCTTGACTAATCGATGCTTGAATGAGTTTAGATTCATGCCCTGTGTGCTCCCAATCTTTCTCAGCATGTAACCCCATATCGAAAAGTCCAAAGCATTCAAATCCGGCGATGATGCAGGCCATTCTTGCCAAGGTATAAAATCTGTCAAATTTGTTCTACACCAGTCTTGAGTGCGTTTAGCTTTGTGAGATGGGGCACTATCTTGTTGGAAGCAGTAATAGTCGTTTCCATATAATTTTTGAGCATTTTCTAGTAAATGACCCTGTAACACGTTCTGGATGTAATAGTCTTGATTTAATTTTGATACCATGACAGCTGATGCACTCTGGAACCGTTGTACGGCTAATTTGTCCACAGGAATATCCTTCAATGAAGCACCATAGACACGATCGTTTTGTTGGTTGTGACTGTCTTGTAACTGGAACATCTTTTCATCGGAAAAAATAATATCATCGCCGTCGTGCCAAGCTAGCAATTCCCTACATTTTTTCACTCTAGCTCTTTTCTGGGCATCTGTTAAGCCATGATTTTTTTGTTTTTTGTAGGCCTTTAGCCGAAGATCATATTTTAAAATACGACTCATTGTTCGACGGGATATTTTCATATCTTTAGCAAGTTTGCTTGCACTTCGAGCTGGATTTCGTCTAATACGCTCACGAATATTTTTAATGATGTTTTTGGTGCGAACAGACGGCTTTCTCCCAGGTTTGGGCCTGATTTGTGAAGATCCCGTTTCTTTGAATCGCTTGACGGTCCGCGATATAAACCTTATATTGATATTTAAATGTTTCAGCGTCTTCAATATCTCACACGGTCGGTATTTTTTCTGGTACAAATCGCACACGAGCTGGCGTTTCGCGTCCATTGTTGAAAACAATATAAAAACAAAATATATCAAGCTGACGTGTAGAAATCATAAAGAAGGTTAAATTGTCAACAACAAAAAAAATACGAAGTGAATAAGAAGTTTAGTTATATTTAAGTAAAAAAACCATACAAAACTACGACACTTAATCTGCCCAACCCTGTATTATTGCAGCAATAAATTAAATATTAGTTTGTAGATTCCTCGTGATCCATTTTATTGTGCGATATAGAGTTATATTGTCGCGAGTGAACGGCAGGAGTTTTTTAACTGATGAAGACCAAAGATGAACACCGGAAATCATTAATCATAATTGTTTAACGGGCAGTGATGAGATTTCTCTATTAAGAATATGAAATTACTTTTATTCACGTAATGCATGTAGTGAAGTGCAATTGATGGTGAAGTACCGAGAGAACTCTATACTATATAATTATATTGCCCTACCCTGCATATTGGATAGCGAAATATTGTTAAGGCTGATTGGAAATTGTTATTAGACTATAAGGTTTTTTTAATGTAATGAACGAGTATAATTATGTGCTGTAGAAAATCTCAATGATATGAGAAATATCACTAAAAAGCGATTTTTCTTTTTAAAAATAAAACCGTCTTCAAAAATCCACTAAACATACCTATACATTGCTTCACATTTGTTGCCCTGTGGTGTAGGCAGAGACTACGGAACGCCAGGTGCACCGGTCTAAGCATACAAGTATAACTTCCTCTACATTCATAATTTTGACCCACTGAACAAGGTGAAATAAATGACCGGTCTCCTAGAAATTCCCTATCGTTGCCTAACAGGTATATCAAATATATGATATTTTATAATTATATCCAAGCCAGTGTCAAGTAGGTATACTTACACAAATAGCAATGCCACATGATTTTTGCCAGCGACATAATAAGTCAGTCGATATAAGTTTTTCAAGTAGCTATTAGGGTTTTTGAAGACGCTTTTACTTTATGTTGCTAAAAAAATATATGATGGGTTACGAGCCCACAATATTATTTTTATTATCTTAAATAATAAAAATAGCGTTGAGTTTTTGTTTAAATGAAACCCACCTGAGACGTCAAAACAGAAATAATATTAAGTATAAAGCTACTCCATTTGTACTCTGTTCGCGGTGACATTGGCACTCCGCTAGTAGAAGCTGCATAAGGTAAAAAAACGAGCCTCTAGTCGAAGCGACATAAGATGATAAATTGTTTCATGCAAAATTAAGCATTGCGTTAATGATATACCATTTAAATTAGGATGTTTTATTTTGACAATGATTTTATACAAGTATGAAGTTTGTATAGGTCGCCCTAGGACACTTTTGGGAGAGAATTCTGTATGGAACCCGGTGTCTATTGGTTGGTATGTCGATTTACCTAAAGTTGGCAAAATCCCGGAAAAAGACAGGCAAACATGGCGTCGGCATCTTAAAAATATTATTTTAATAATATAAGTTCCGGGATTCTGGGATTCTACAAAATGTTAATATAATAATTACTTTACATGTAGGATAAAACATTCATTTTATAAATTCGGTAGGTTAATGAGTTACAGGTAAATTAAATAACATTTGGTAAATCTATACATAAAAAATAACTTCAAACAGTTAATATAAATTGATTATGAATTTATTTATTTATTTTGAAATCCCAGAAATTTTAGTAATGATTGTAAAGAATTCTATGATTGAGTCCGCCTCCATACAACTGAACAACAAAGCCGGTGCGAAAGTATAGGTAAATATCGATCCGAATTTCCGATCCCTGTACATAAGGCAAAAAATATGGGATAACCCCATTGTATATATACATGACGTTTACTCTATCGAATATTACAAAACGAGTAACATACACAAAAAACTCGGTTAAAAGTAGAATATTAAGTCGTAAAGTAGGTAGTGTGTAATCAGTTAATATTTGTTCTAATCTAGGTCAACCTGGAAAACCAGGACAACCCGGTCAACCAGGGCAGCCAGGATACCCAGGTCAACCCGGCCAACCAGGACAATCTGGATACCCAGGACAACCCGGACAGCCCGGAGGCCCAGGACAACCTGGACAGTCCGGTGGACCCGGTCAACCAGGCCAGCCGGGATACCCGGGACAACCCGGACAGCCTGGTGGCCCAGGATATCCAGGACAACCAGGTATGTTATTAAAACGCTTCTAGTTCTGTCAAACCTTCTTATTCCGTGTTAATGATGAGAAACAAATGAAACTACAGAATTTCCTCCTTTTGAATTCTAAACGGGAAATCTGTAATTGTGTATTATTTAACTCACGTGCCTACTAAAAGTTCATCCATCCGAACGTCCTATCCATTCGTGGCAGTACGTGTAAAACGACTTACGCCTCTCCTATTTCCAAATTTCTCATTCGTCGCTTTTTATTATTTACCTACTAGGCATCCAAAGGGTGCCAAACGGGACCCTTTTACTGAACTTTCGATGTCCCTCCTAACTTCAAAGAGCTATCTCTTTCGATCCATAATAGCATAAAATATCAAATAGTTCTACATACCTACAGAAAGGCTACTACGCGCCCTGGGCGCGATTTCTTTCGTTGATAGCGAATACGATTACTTTAAGATTATTACTGAAAATACAAGTAGGAAATTGTTTTGGTGTATGAAATAATTATCTTCATCGCGAAACCATTGCATCGCTGTGCTATTATAACTATAACGAACGATGGTTCAAACAAATAATTATAATATCCTCTTTGGGTCTCTTGAACCCAAACAAAGAAAGTTGTTTACCTTATTTTAATTGATCAGGTAAACCGGGACAACCCGGACAGCCTGGCACCCCCGGTCAACCAGGGGAACCAGGACAACCAGGATACCCAGGACAACCCGGACAGCCCGGCGGCCCCGGCCAGCCAGGACAACCAGGACAACCAGGATACCCAGGACAACCCGGACAGCCCGGCGGCCCAGGTCAGCCAGGACAACCAGGACAGCCAGGTCACCCAGGACAAACCGGACAGCCAGGCGGCCCCGGACAACCAGGACAACCGGGATACCCAGGACAACCTGGCCAGCCCGGTGGACCGGGTCAACCAGGCCAACCCGGACAGCCCGGAGGTCCAGGAAAACCCGGTCAACCCGGATACCCAGGACAACCCGGTCAACCCGGACAGCCCGGCGGCCCAGGTCAGCCAGGACAACCAGGACAGCCAGGTCACCCAGGACAAACCGGACAGCCTGGCGGCCCCGGCCAACCAGGACAGCCGGGATACCCAGGACAACCTGGCCAGCCCGGCGAACCGGGTCAACCAGGCCAACCCGGACAGCCCGGAGGTCCAGGACAACCCGGTCAACCCGGATACCCAGGACAAACCGGTCAACCCGGACAGCCCGGCGGCCCAGGTCAGCCAGGACAACCAGGACAGCCAGGTCACCCAGGACAAATCGGACAGCCTGGCGGCCCCGGACAACCAGGACAGCCGGGATACCCAGGACAACCTGGCCAGCCCGGCGGACCGGGTCAACCAGGCCAACCCGGACAGCCCGGAGGTCCAGGACAACCCGGTCAACCCGGATACCCAGGACAAACCGGACAGCCTGGCGGCCCCGGCCAACCAGGACAACCGGGATACCCAGGACAACCTGGCCAGCCCGGTGAACCCGGTCAACCAGGCCAACCCGGAAAGCCCGGAGGTCCAAGTCAACCAGAAAATCAAGAAAAACCCAGTCAGCCTGGGCAGAACGGAGGCCATGGACAACCCGGTCAACCAGGACAGCCCGGGCACCCAGGACAACCAGGATACCCAGGACAGCCCGGTCAGCCAGGAAGCCCAGGTCAACCCGGACAACCTGGATACCCAGGACAATACCCAGGTATTATTATTGATTACTAAGCTATTCATAAGCCAAATAAGCCACATAAATAGGGCCGAATCTTAAGTACCCGAAACCGACGTGCGTGCATGACTGGATGTATGAATGTGGAAAGCAGTGGTCTCTGCCTACCCCTCTGCATTTAGTCTAGTAATGCCTAGATAATTTTTGTTATTTATTTTGTTTAATTTTTTAGATTCTGACGGACAACCAACTGGTACCGGTGTACAACCCCCTTCACATCCGCCGCCAGGCACCCAGATGCCGCCCTTCCCTATCTACGTCATTCCATACCCGTTGCCGATCGTACCCAGCCCAGGGTCGTGCCCTTGTTACCTAGTGAACCCCGGGAAGAACGAGTCAACCGCAGTTACTCAACCTCAGCCTCAGCCACAACAACCTGCTAACCAGGGTTACTACGCTCCATATGGCATAATTGGTTTCGTCCCGGTAGTATTTGTTCCGTACTGTCCAGGAAATAACGCCAACATGAACTCAGCTCAGCAAAACTTCCCGAACGCTGTTCCCGTACCTTATAACTGCGGACAATGTCAAGCCAACCAGGACCTCTACCGCTACTTCGGAAGGATGAATGGAGCCCGGAGCAATTTCAATGAACTCAAAGAAATCAAATCCATCGGAGAGCTGGAACACCTTATTAAAAGGCAAATCAAGCCCTTACGGAAGAGTCTTCCGCGGATAGCGGCTCATCCGAAAATACTCGATGAGTCATCGAACTAGAAATATTTAGACGCAATAAAAATCTCGTGGGTAGCAAAAGTTCAAAAAGTCGGACATTGAAGACTAAGTTGAATTGATAAATTGTACAAATTTTGGGACTGTCCGATACGCCAGTTCTTGGACGCTCTCAAAATTTTCTGGAATTGGATAAGTATTTATTGCGAATTATGTCATAGGGTATTTATTATACGTACTCGTAATGTTTTGTGATTGTATTTATGAACGACACGCGCATTTGTATGTAATATTTACAAAGTAAAATTACTTACGGTCATATAATCTAATTTTTTTTTGTAAAAATTTGGATTTTGTAAAGTTAAATTTGCGCTGCCATTTAGTTTATATTTTCCTAAAGGAAGTAATAAATATATTATATTATTTTAATGTTATTTTGTTTTTTTAACAAGGTCCTTGTCAGTCATAAACACAGTTCCTGGTAATAAACGTTGTAATACGCGCACAGGTACCCGATAAACAATGCATAGTAAAGTTGTCGTGACCCTGCGCCATTAGCTCAGCCCATTTGGGGACACAGCGAACCTATTTTACGTTCAGAGAAGATTATGCGCTATGAATCTTAATGATGAAATTTATGATCAAAATATACATACATCAAGACTTATTTGAAATGTTTTTAAGTTATGTTGTACCTAGTTATTCAAAGTATTTAAGTTAAAGAATGAAGAAAATTTAACTTATTATTACTACCAACTTTTGCTTGCGACTTCGATCCTGGAAAAGTTTACTGAAGTGACTTGCACCAAAAACTTAACACTGGGTTAAGACACTAACTCGGGTTAGTAAACGTCAGATTCATAAGAAAACTGTCATTTAAACTCGACCAATCTCCTGTTTCACAATCGACAAGTAAAGCTTATTTGACACATAACTTTAGCCTTTTCTCTTTCTTGCACTTGAAAATAGACAAGGAGAGAGCCAACTTTAAATGACATATAAATTTACGCGTCGATTGTGAAACAGGCCCTTAGTGTCTTAATGTATGTAAACTGTTGTAGTGCTTTTTGCTGCAAGTGTCCGTAAGGCCTATTTGCACGTAAATGTTAACCCCAGGTTAACACTAGATTAGCAGGTTAATTCATTAAAAAGAAAAGTTCTCATTTGAATCTGATATTCGTAAATAATTTAACCTGGGGTCAAGCTATGGTTAAATTTACGCGCAAGCGGGCCTATTATGGTCGTGTTTATCGGTGTAGGTAAACTTGGATAAAACGTGTGACACTTTCAGACCAGTATGTGAGTGTGAGGGTAACGGATGCTCTATGCACCGCGATAAAGGTTAAAGGTATTACGGGCCCTGTATAATGTCCGTCTCCGGCATGTACGAGTAAGTAAACTATCTTTATACCAAATTTAACGTCGATCGTTTAAGGTATTGAACCGTGAAAAGGCAACAAACAAACAGAGTTACTTCTGCACAAATATTAGGTAAGGATAAGTACTCAGCCAACATAGGACTCAATAATTTATAGAACGCCTCGATTACTAATTTAAATAGTTACTGGTTAAAAAAAATCGTCTTGTAGCACTGCAGCATCTAAGCCAATAAAAACGTGTAGCTTACCAATCGCTACTCCTCCGATCCTACGATTCGATCCTATTTTTCTCGGAGTTCGACCTGCTTAACATAACTGAATTATCGGACCCAGGTGTACAGTAGATACGCTTCCCTCACGAATATTTTCAGTAATAACAGTAGAAGGCCACGAGTATTTGCCGAAGACTTCTCATAGTCAGACTCGAAGCCTCATCAATTGCCATTGTTCATCCCTAAAATGACATAGTTAACCGTCGATTAATTGTTTTATCTATGAAGACATGAAATACTTGTTTTGTCACACAGTTGTACTTGTTCATCTTACTCGGAGGCCGGCTAAGTGCGCGTCAGTCGGTTGTTATGGCGGCCGTGACTCAGATGCGTGGACACGGGTCACTGCGGGCGGCGCAGTACGACAGCATAGTTAATGGCGGGAGGTAAGAACTGCTTAGAAAACGTAATGTCCACTTATAATGATTACCATCGGTTTACTCACGTTCTGGCGACAGCGAAGGCGACACATGCAAACAATCCGTCATCTGTACATTTGAATTTCAAGCGATCATGAAACCCAAACTGACCTTTATAAAAAATATACCCGGAACAGAACACAAAGATTCCAAACAAAGCGAAACTATTAGCATAATTACGCGCTGCATTGCAAGGACCAAGTGATTGGCGGTCTGCAACTGTTATTGATCGTAATTAAGTGTACGTGCCTGCGGGAAATGATGTAATGCGGGCGTCGAAGTTCAGTAGAGCTTACGCATCAAACCGACGCAATAATGTGCAGACCTGAGTGATTGATATCGGGTCGCTCGGAGTACTCGACAAGCTACTCACTAGCGAGGCTAATCGGACATGACAAGCAAACGTCTCGTAAATGTAGTGGTCTAAGTTCCGAAAAGGAGACGACCTTCACCGGGCTATTTTGAAAGTATTATATATCAAATTTTATATGTTAAGTAATATATGGCGAATAGGTAGGCTGAAAATTTTCATTCCAGTATATACAGGGTGGGCCAAAAATTTTTGCACTTTTAAAACATCAATAAAAATTTAACTTTTCATGTTTTTTTATATTTTATTTATTTAACCTAGTAACAGATAAATGCAATTTATTTTTGAAAAATAACGTCATCCAGATCTCCTCCGTCTCGTCGTTGCACTCCTGCAGTCGACTACACAAACACTTTGGAAAACTCGCTGACGCATGCTGCGAGGGATCGCAGCTATCTCATTCTGAATGTTTTGTTTTAACTGGGGTATTGTCATCGGATTATTAAGGTACACTCGACTCTTTAAATATCTCCACTTGAAAACATCGCAAGGTGTTAGGTCCGGGCTCCTTGGCAGCCATGGGAATTGGGATGTCACCTCTGCGAGAAATCAACTATTTCGGAAACATTTCTTTCACCACCGGTAAACTCATGTTTGACGTATGGCATGTTGTTCCATCTTGTTGCATCCATGTTCTGGTCACCTTCAAATTCATGCAGTGGGTGCAGTTTCAGATCTAGATGTAAAATTCGCCGTAGACTAGTTCTTGGTATTGCTAGAGCTGCTGAACGTTTACGCGTAGATAATTCTGGATCGTTCTCTACAGAAACTTTAACCTGCCGTATGTTCTCATCATTTCTTGTTAAACGTGGACGCCCTGTTTGTTTGATATTCAGTGTCGAACCAGTTTGCTTGAAGTTTTTGACCTAAGATTTAATTAAACTAACACTTGGACACTCACTCACTTGGCGTTATCCTTATTCAATTCTAAGTAGGCGTCGTACAGAAAGATACAAATCGTTGTTTTTATAAAACTGTTTAATACAAAAACCCTGTTGCTTTCCCGTGAAACGCTCCTTTATAAATAAAATTGCAGGAAGTGACCTATAGTTTCCCACCAATTTCCCGCCGCTCACTCTGACAGAGTCCGAAAAAATCAGTGTTGCTATTTGCAAAAATTTATGGCCCACCCTGTATAATTAATAAAAAAATTAAACATGAACTTTGCTTAATAAAATTGCAGTTGCTTGTTTAATAGACAAATTACATAACGATTATGTCTTACTAAATCAATTCTAGCATATTGCAACATCTGCTTATAAGCTAAACGTCTTCTTAACAAAGAAAAACTTAAGACTAAATTTCCATAACAATTCCTTGCAGACGTTTAGGCTGGTATGTTATCTTTCAAAGACACGGCCTCGCTTGTACTCGTAGCTCCAAGATTTATCCTGGATATGCAATAATTTGCATGGTCAGTAAATCTCATCAATTATAGGCTCTTACAATATATTAAAATGGAGGAAAACGTGTATTCATTGAGTACAAAACATTGATTGATTACGGTACACCTACGTTTTCCTGATAAGTAGACGTAGGTAGAAAAACGACGGGATGTTTCAATGAGGCTTTGTGTAAAGCCGCTACGCTTTCTTCGGCTTACTTCTTGTCAGTAGATACTATCGCACTCTATCCAATAGCGAGTTACGACACGTTCCTATAAATGCGTTTTATAATCATGGTCACTAGGTCTTTTGATATGGAACAGTGAGCAGCCGCTTTCTTTTTTCAGACTACCTATACATCAACAAACATATTGTTAATTAGACGTTCGCTACCGTGTAGTAGCGCTGACAGTTTTAATCAAGATTAATTGATTTTGACAGAGAATTGCTGAAGCGATCGGCCGCGCGTCTCTCCAAAATCTATTCAGCTGATTAATCACTTTTAATTAAATTTAGAGGATAAATTAAATTTAGCAAAATCGTAGGCACTTTACGTAGGGCACGTAATTACATGGTGTCGAAGCAACCAGGGTTTCTTTACATGCGTCATCAGACCTGGCAATCTATTAGTTACAATTAGTATAATTATGTTATTGCACATAGATAATTGAGTACTAAGGTAAAAGCAGCACGACGTATCAATATAGGTATTGATAAATACAATACACCTCCAAAAATACAAGTTAACTGTAACAATGTGAAAAGAAGTCAATTTATTATTACAATGCAACCACCCCTAAAGCCATACAATCAGAAAAAGTCAATAAAGTAACTCGACACAAACTTTACCAGTTAAGGCAGTGTTTATTATCGAGCAGAATATGAAACAGCTCCGATCATTCCAGCTAGAAACATATAAAAATAAATTTATCCCTATGTGCGTTTCTCTTTAATTAGTAAGTATCGACGGACTGAGAGGTTGAGATAACTTATTCTAGTGTTGTTATTACTAGACAGTTGGTAAGTAGTATAAGTAAATGACATGCATACTTAATAGGAATACGGTACGGGAAGCGTGTCATAAAGTTGGTTATTACCTGCCATCGTCCTACCTTATGTCAGTTATTAAAGTCTTGCTGACATTTACTGCCTTCCATAATTAAAATTGTAGCCATAACCCTATCACCACATTTATAAATATCCACTGGTGGTGGGTAGCTATTAATTTAAAGAAATATGTACATAATTTAGCAGATTATGCATCAAATTACAATAGTTATACGTTGTACCGTAACCTATATTATAATAAGAATAAAAAATCTGATATTTTTTTCAAATCATACGGCAGATATAGGTAACTTAATAACCAGAAATAAAATTTGAATAACAGCAGAACGGTATTTGAAGAAGTTTTTAGAGAGAATGTGGTAGCGAAGCAACTGAGACGAGATATTTCAGAAGTAGAATTTTCACGACGTAAAATAGTACCAGTCAACATTTTATTTTTAACGGAACGTAAAGAAACGTCCCGTGCATTTTCAAGATGACGAGGTGCCTTTTAAAATATTTTCACAAAGAGATATTCCGTAAGTTCTTTGAAATTAAACTAGGGCGATAACCTAGATTCTAGCTTTACGACCAGGGCACTAAGTTATACTGTAAACCCTTAGGAGGTTTTTATTAAGGTCTACATACCTTTTACGTGGTCTTTTAGCATGTTCATGTTCAGACTTCACTGTGAAGGGTAACCGCCCTTCTATCTTTCTATCTTTTATGTTACGCACTTTTTAGGGCTAAAAAGTTATTAAGTTATTAAGTTATTAAGTTATGCCCCTTACCCTATGAATTGTGTATTAATTTGTACAACAAATGACTTTTTTTCGGTTTTAAGCAATTACTTAAGTTTACTAAAAAACTACTAATTTTATTGTAATGAGAGCGTCACTGGTGGACGGTCGGCGTTTTCACGGTTGGTTAGTTCATGTTCAGATATACCTATCTTATTAGATTAACTTCATATGTTTTTGAACCTGCTGCGGGCCTAGTATGGTTACGTTTATCGCGTGACAAAATGTGGATAAAGCATCCGTCACTCTCGTACTTATACTCGTCAGAAAGTGACGGATGTTTATCCACATTTTGTCACGCGATAAACGCAACCGGGTGGATATGGGGTGGATCAAACGAAACAGGTCTATAAAGGAAGTCAAGAGATATCAATATTATCGATTTGACCTCCTTTATGTTTGTTCAACTTGAAAAAAAATCATAACCGTTTGAACTTTGTGCTGAAGATTTATCATAAACAAGATGACACCACCGAGTTCGTGTGCGTAGAATTAGTTTGCAGCTACTGCCCCCTATTTGTTTCCGTAGGGAGTCGATTTTCGAAAAATCCTTTCTAATCCCAAGAAATATTTCCTCCCAATTTGTTGTCCCTAGGTATTCACGAGTGGGTTTTTATATGTATGTACCTTATATTAGTTAAGAACATTTTTTGGTATTCCAACTATTATTCATAGAAAAAGAGGGAACTTTACTCCGGTAGTGGAATTAAAAATTCGGTCCACGGAGATAAATAATTATTTATTTCTTTTAATGAATTCACGTAATTTTTTGACCGTTTCGTTAATTAGATAGATACGCGCAACTATGCATTCGACAATTTAAAAAAAAACACAGCTGTTGACTTACCTGGTTTCTGTAGTTTTTTTAGTGACAAGTAGGTACCTACAATTAACTTCAAATCTGTCAGTGCCAAAAACCAGTCTGCGAGTTTTCTCCTCTCTCACTCGCTCTCATGCACGTTTATGCAAGTCTTACCGATTTTGTCCGAACTTGAAAGACTTTTTGATTCTTTTTGCACTGTATACAATAATTTACACGACTATAAAAGTCTCATTATCTCATTAAATACTTTAATTAAAACCAAAGCAGCCCGTGGTATTTTTTTAATTACTCAGATCCTAACGCAATGGCTCGTTACATGAATATCTACTTAAGTTAGCGCAACACTAGGATACAATTATCAGTAATACATGAAACTTTGTGTCCCTTTTGTAGCAGTCAACAATATTGCTAAATGTCTATTGCAAATCGTTTGACGTTTCTTTTAGAATTGTGAAGCTAACAAATTCCATACAAAATGCGATAACGTTTTTCTCCCTTTAAATCTTGGAAGATTTTTACGACTTTTGAATATTTTGTGTAGATATTATGAAAAAAATAAAATATTAGAAAATAAAAATAAAAATATTGTAAAAGAGAAATATTGGTATTGAGATTTTGTTTTAAAGAAAAATAATATTATATAAGACACACAAGCTCAGCGTGGCAAGGCCGCGCCATCATCAAAACCAAATAATTTAGCAAGTGGTTTAAATTTATGTCGCGTCGTCACATGCTGGTGGCCCGGATTATTGAAATAATGATACGAGATCTTAGCCATCCCATAACTGAGCTAAAAGATCTATCCCAGCGATCGGCAATAGCTTCTCCAAGGTGTTTTACAAAAGCGGACATTTGTGGAGCGAATACTCCGTCAACTGTTGCTACAAGTGGTGTGAAAGTGGCATGTCGCATTTCGCAAGCGTTAGAATATTTCCTATGTTTTTCATATTCAGCAGATTTTAGTACAGAAATGACAGGGCGTGAAACATAAGAGGGAGCGTCGGTGTCAACGACACGGATATCGAATAACGCCTCCCTCTGAGAATTCCATACACCTCGGCAAGATAAGTCTCCACCTCCACGTAACCCGCTAACGCCTTCAGAGATAATTGGTTCTTTAGTTACGTTTCCCCATGCGTGTTGACATAGTTCACAAAATAGATCTCTAACTTCATTATGACGACGTGTTATTAAGCCGCCTGTTTTGCAACAAAGAGCATGGTCAACATTGAAGTCATCATTTCCGCAACCATCGCATGATTTGGGCATAGAAATAGGTGTTCGGTGGTAGCGAATTGCTAGAGCATCTCTGAATTCCAAAGGAGATAGATCAAAGTGATCTTTTATTGTCGGTATGACAGAGAGCCAATTGGATGATTTTGTTTTCATCTTTGTAGAAATCGATCGTTCAATCGCTCGTATTGAGATTACATACATACATACATAAATTCACGCCTTCATTCCCAGAGTGGGATAGGCAGAGCTAAAGAATTACCAAAAAGTCTTAAAACTTCTTGATAATTCTATAACCACATTTTGCACAAGTAGGCTAAGATGTTTCCCAGTGTATTAGTGACAGGTGGCAAGCCCATCGCCTAACAGTACTACAAGCCTTTATTCCCTTAGTCGCCTCTTACAACATCCACAGGAAGACATGGAGTGGCACTATTCTAACCCGGCCACCACACGGTAACACACGGTATTGAGATTGATATTGAATATTGATATTGAGAAATATAAATATTGTAACTTTCGATATTTTGGACTTCGATATTTTAACTTTCGATATTCAGTTATGAACCCCCTTAAATACTTAATATACTTCCAATATACTATAAATAACATACTTAATAGTATAAATCTAAGAGTAACTCCATCTGTCTAATTTACGATGATGATATGGTATTTACTTTGAGTCCCGTATGTTAGGACGAATTATACTTTTTATCCATGAAAAGAGTTAAGATAAACATCTACGCAGACGAAGTCGGGGGCTACAGGTAGTACAGTCAGCTGCAGAGAAAAGGATACCCCCTCTCCTGGTAAGGATCGATTTTTTTCAAAAACCTGTGGTTAAATTTATATGATTTTTCGGTGAACTGAAGATTTTACTATTGTCTACACATAAACTTAAAATCATTTAAATCTAACCACAGGTTTTCGGAAAAAAACAATCCTCACCATGAGGGGGGTATCCTATTCTCTGCAGCTGACTGTACCTAGTATATGAAACAATTTTAATGACAAAAAGAATTAAAGTAATAAAATATACATTCATATCCCATTTGATACATATTTTGTTATACTTACGAGTACAAGCGGCCTGTCTGGACCGCCCGGATTATTAAATATAAACAATCATATCAGCCGAAAGACGTCCACTGCTGGACATAGGCCTCCCCCAAAATATAAACAATACTTTCCTAGAAACCAATCGCAGCGCCACCTACCGGATCCAATTGACAACAATTCATTTTGTGCTAAGGTAGTAAAATAAAATACCGTTTCTAGATTTTACACTGCTGATTACAGTAAAAATAGCTTTGGATTTTTTTATGCAGTAGTTTTTTTTTATATTTAGGAAAAACAGTAAAAAAAGTTGGATTGTGAATGTTAGGAATACACTTATAGTGCCCTTAGTCCATTTATCACCAAAGGAATTCAAAAAAATATACAACTGTCATGTTCATTGTTTATCTGTCTGACGGATTACTTGATTCTGACGACACGCTTTCAATTCTACGTAAAATAGTTTATTTATTTTAATGGCGTCTACAAATTACGTAATTAATTAAATTACGCAAAATAGCAAATTTGTGAACGAACGGCAGCGAATGATTGACATGACATGACAGTCAGTTTTGTTTACTGTTTAAAGTTACTTTTTTTAATTTTATATCAGGCTAAGATCACGACATCAGTATTCCTAACTTTGTATATACGGTCTTTTTAATGACTATTTCTTTAATAATTTATTAACGACGAATTTAAGTTAAATAAAGAAAAACCAAGAAATACGGGTAGTCTAATTTTTAACCAGCTATTATAAACGCGAAAAAACAATAATGCTTTTTTTTTTGAAATGTTGTCAATTGTGAATCGAAACCATCCAAACCACACACAAAAAATACATTAAATTTGGTCATGTTTAGAAGGAAATAAGAAATAAGTGACATACACAAGCACAGAAGAATTATCTAAATATATAAAACAGTACCGTGACTGAGTGACTGACTGACAGATAATACACAGCCTAAACCGCTGGACCTAAACTTGCTGGACTTGAAATTTGGAGGGAGTATTCCTTTGGGTACCCTAGGAGTGCACTAAGGAAGTATTTTCAGAAAATCCCATCAACGGCAACGGGAAGAAATAGGGGAAGTAGCGGGAAACTAGTTCTACGCATATTAAATAGCGGGCGTCCTCTAATTATAAATATATAAAGGTACTCATCTGTCGCCCCCCTGCAAACAACGGAATTAAAATAGTCAGAAAAAAAATCGCGAAAACGCAACAAAAGCAACCGGTATAAGCAGTGTGAGATGGCCTTTAGACGTGCTCTACACAAACACGCTGCCTTCAATTATTTTCTCACATTATTTCGTCATATGGAAGGTCAGAATTCAATAGAAACCCTTTTATGAGGATAAACACGGCAAGGTCTGCGGGATCAGGAAAGTATTTTTAGCAAGAAGGGCGGTGCCTCCGTAAAGGGTAAGAATACAGCCACCCTACACTGACCTGTTTCTGTTCCTGTTCCTGTTCTGTACGTCATCAGGGCCCTATCCCGCAAGACTTACGACGATACATTACATTTAACAATATTGTACGGTAATTTTTAAGTTTTAACCCTTGTCAATAAGTAAATAAAAGGTAGTACTTTAATTTAACAACTGACTTATGTCCGGTTTTTGTGTGGATCTCCTAATTTCTGATTCGTTTGCGCAAGGAAATTCTGAGCAAAGCCTTCTCCATCGCCCTTTGAGTGACCTTGAGCTTTCTTAAGAAGCTCACCGTTAGTGCCCACGTCTCAGTACACACGCCACCACCGACATAGCCCTAAGAATTGCTCCTAACCTAACCCGGTTGTCAGTTGTCACCTAGCCTCCGGAAACGCGTTTCCAAAGCGTGGCGAAAGCGTTTGTAACGCACGCACCGCACAGCCTCCGCTCTCAGTGCGATTGTGGCTTTAGCTAAGCTTTTGCACGCCTCCTGAGTCCTCGCGGCTTTATGAACAACACGTCGCTAGTAAATTTAATTTTAATGTAAAAACCAATCACTTATGTTGTAATTAAAATCAAAGTACCTAAGTACTTTATTAATTTTAAGTTCTAAAGTGATTAAGAAGCTCTTCGTCGGTTAACACGACCTTAGTAAATATAAACGTGAATCGCCCAAATAAAAGTTCGTGGAAGGTTGGTCATGCCGAACAAAGACTCGCAGGTGATGATGATGATGATGATGGTTCGGTGGTGATGGTTTTGTAAAGACAACAATCTCCGACAGCGAGTTAAAGACGTGGCCAGAGAGTCAGGATTCCAGTCCCTACTAAATAATATTTTAATAGAAAACAATGTAAATTAATTTATCAGTATTAAATAATAAATAATAAATAACATAAAATGTTAAATACATATTATCTGTAAGTTGACATGTCTTCTAGTGTACGTTATGTTTATGTAAATATTAAATGTAATTGTTCAAGAATTGACGAATTAACTATTGTATTCTATTCTGTTCTATACCTAAATCTATGAATTAAATTATATGTTGGGAACTCGGGAGGAACAAAGGTTGTAACCGTTTCAAAGATCTGTGGCTATTTTATTTAAACAACATATATAGCGGATTATAAACGAAAACAACAATTATTTATCTTTTAAAAAAGGTTCAATAACATCACAATCAATTTTTTTTATACATCTGCTAATTAAGTCTGTGAGGCCTAAACTGAAGTTGCTTAACGCTAACGAATTGACGTAGACGCTCGTCGCGACTGTCTGACAGCTTACATCAATCCTATACATTTAGGATAACGATAACGAACGCCGAATGCGTCTTGTCTAGGGCCTCTGGATCTAATCAAGCATATTATTCTTCAAATGTTCCGCGTGTGCTAAGATGGTGAAACTCAGAATGAAAAAGCAGCCTTGGCGACTTGGCCTCTTGCACCAGCGAACCGTGAGAGCAGTAGGTAAAGACGTCACTGCAATCATTTCACCGATAATTTGTCATACCTCACACACTTCCGTCTTGTGAGACCAAGGTCGCAATAATTTAAGCACAATCGCCGTTAGTAAGTACAAGTCTCAAAAAATGTATATCATTACACAGAAACTTCATATGCAAAGGCAAATGCGCGAACGAAGATGGTTCTGTACAGCTTTCAGATGAGAATCTTAAGGCTACGGCTCCACTGAGGCGGAGACGACCGGATTTTAACCAATAGAAGGCGCAGGCGGTCACGTCGAGCGCGCCTTGCGCACGTTAGTTTAGATTCTATTGGCACAGCTCCGCTCCACTCCGCTCATCTCCGCCTTAGTGGAACTGCAGCCTAATTTTTTGCAGCTCAGCTGTTTGAATGGGCAGTTTCCCTCACGATGTTACTTCTTTACCGTAAGTGCATAGGTTGGCACAGCACTAAGGTCATATAGATAGATCCTACTTAACTAAAAGCTCCTTGGTACATGGTCAACGCTACGGGGTTCGAACTCGAAACCTTACTATCAAGAGGCGACACCGAGTCCCGCTTGGCTACCGACGATGTTCTAAGTTAATTTGTACTGTCAACATCAAAAGTCGATCTGTGCAATAGGCTTCTCGGCTCGAAGGCTTCGGGTCTATCACTCGCTTTTAATAAGGGCGTACGAGAGCGAGAGTGAGAGAGAAGTACAAACCCGAAGCACTTTCTGGGTGCTCGCAGAGTGTACACACTTTTGGTTCCTCGTTGCTTTACAGTCACGTAAGCAATGTCAAACAAAATTGACTAATACTTATGATAATGCGATAAGCGATAAAGTACCTAAAAAAGTGAGGATCTGCTTGACTATACCTATACCAATCCTTATAAACCAGCGCTTTAATAGGTATGTTATTATTAATCGTTAAGATTCAAATAGTGTTAACTGAGTTTTTTTTAGGCGTTTATTGGGGAATTTTCCAGTAGCGTAACTAAAGGGTGGCAGAGCGGGCAAAATGCCACGAGCCCCGGGCTGAGGGGGCCTCCGTCCGGAGCCTAACATTATTATTTTTACATTAAGGCAGGGCCTGATGATTTGCTTAATTAGCCACGGGCCTCGCGTCGCGTGGTATGGTTACGCCACTGGATTTTTCATTTCGACAATAATCAACATATTATCAAACCTCAAAAAATGCGCTGTCCAATCGATTTAAATAATCTTAAACAAGCAAACAGATGCTAAATTACATAATATTCGAATTTTCCCTTTGAATGGAGGAACCCTAAAAATTACAAGCATAGTTTTGAAGTTAAACGCTGTCGTTATGTTTATTTCCGGATAAAAAGACAAGGTCAAAGTGACACAAGCAGGCTTTTTTTCAATAACTTATATGGGTATAGAAAATACAAAATTTAAAAGGGATTTATCAGATTTAGTATACTGAAGAGCTCTAAAGCTCGACATAAGCCGAGTTAGGTAGATCGCTGAAGCAGTAATGATGTAAAAGCAGTACTAACATTGCAAAAGAACAATTAACCGACATGTCTCAACAGTTCCGTCGTCACAATAAAAAAACAATTAATTATTCTATATTCGTACAAGGAAAATTGCAACAGTTATGTATCAAGAGAATCAAGACCTCCTGAGATGTTATAGTAGGGTGACAATGCCGGGCTGCGTCATAGTCTCGGAGGAAGGACGGGCCGCGTACAAACGGGCACATTACCTGATGAGTGACCATTGTCAATTAAAGACAAAAAGTCCCACGGTTTATAAAGGTCTGGCAGCACGCTTGCGGCCGCAGAGCGCATCTCCGCTCTTAGCACACCACCTGTGTCAGTAGTCAGTGCTTCGAACAATTGCTAAGGTGCATCAGAAGGAGGTCTTATTGTATTCAACGTAAGTGTTGTTACAAAAAAAAAAAAAAAAAATTAATGTCAACTGAAGATTATCTGGGAGGCATCCCCTATTGCTATAACTGCCGGACTTAGAGACGTCAATTAAATTTAATGCTCGATTAAAGTTGCTGCTGTCACTTTCTTTCCTATAGTAATAGAATAAGACAGCACGTCACTAAACAAGCATTAAATTTAATTGACGTCTCTGAGTGCTCCTTCGTACGTGTTTATGTTGATATAAGGTACATGTGTTTTATTTTCTAAAATGTGTTAATATACAAACTAAGTATTACGGATTCCAATTGTGTAACCACTATAGAAACAGAAAACAAAGGTTTTTTTTAAAATGTAAATTGTTTCTTGTGACTAGCCGCAAGTAAAGTATATTTGACAGATAAATTTAGCCCTTTATCTGTCTTACACTTGAAAATAGACAAGTAGAGAGCCAACTTTAAATGCCAGATGAATTTACTTGTCGATTGTTAAACAGGCCCTTAGTGTTACTTTTACTCACATGAGTTAGGGCGTTTCGCATTCAATGTTTTAGAAATACAGTTCAAACTCAGGTCCCACTTACCATCAGCCTTACATGGCCTGCGTGCTGGTATGCCTTCACTTTACTGTAAAAAAGTAACCATCGTTTTGTTTTTAGGATTTCGTAGTCCACAAGGAACCCTTATAGTTTTGCCATGTCCTGTAAACAACGAATTATTTGAAATAACATCTCCTAGTTACATTTTAACATTAAAAAGAACCGGTTTTCTGTTCGAATGTATCGTATTTTTCTTCCGCTAACCGTCCGATTTGTGTTGATAATGATAATACACGGTAATCCGTGTTGTTGGTAACATTAATATTTAGTAGTATAATACCAATTTTGTGTTGTCATCCATTTAAAATTCATTTTACCCAGCAAACGGGATAATATATAATTATCATATCATTATTATATAATTTATTTAAAGCTACAGGTCGCATAAATTGGCAACCAACAAAGTTTTCTCGTATCAGCTCAGGACACTTCGAAGCACTCCTGTAAAAAATATTTAAATATCTAAATAAACATTTACACAAACTTGAGGTGGCATTTTAATCGTAGGCATTCCAAACAGGATATTTAAAAAAAAAAATTGTTGATGTTTTGACCGTTCGATATTGTAACTTTCGGTATTCAAATACGTAGGTACACACATTTGGAGGTAACTAATGTGATTTAAGACAGGAAGCAACGCCGTATGAAAATTATAGTGTATTATGTTCTAAAATCAATGTCATAAGCACGAGGATTTTATTTCAAACTCGCAATTGACCGGTTGTTGAAGTCGGGTAAAAAGTAGCTATTGGGGAAATTTAGCAAATTGTTGGCAACTCGGAATTGATTGCATATATACCATACTTATACATATAGATACTATCTCCATCTCAAAGGTATAGGTACGCGCGGGCCAAGTCTATTCTATACTCTGTTTACGGTTTGTCCGCGGTCTACCTCAGAGACTTTTGGTAATAGGTACAAAAAGTTAATTTGACAAAGTTATAAATTTAAATTACGCCGACAAGGTTGCAAAAAGATATTATGAAAAAAAAACGGAAGTATAGGAACGGTAAATTATCATTTTATACCTTCAGTCTACTAAAAAGCAACTAAGACAGCAGCAAATAATTTTAAATAGAAAATTTGTTCATACTTGCTGTTTTCACTATACTTTGCTTCGGAACCCGACAGTTCGGTTTTTGTATATATTTTAGTAGAGTTAAATAAATACCAAGAGTAGAATGTCTAGACTGTCTAGTTCTATCTTTAGTCGCTGGTAATAGTGAGTGACCAATAGGTAGACAGAACGGCGTCTATATAATAATGTTGATACAGTATTCCCAGTTTCTTAATAGCTTTCGGATGGCTATCGCTATCACGCTAGCACCCGCAACTGGCAGTATATTTGTCACTCGTGTGTCATAGAAAACGAATATTGCCGATCACTATTAAGACAAATGGTAGCATTGTAGTGACTTATACTCGAAAACGTAATTAAAGTCCAACGTGGGTTGCCACTAAAATAAAAAATATTTGCGTTAGTATATTTCCACTTTTTAAAAGAACGTACTAAGAATATTTATTTATTGGTAGTTTTAAACCTTCCATTAAAATAAACAAGTTGATTCAAGTTATTTACACAAATACAAGATGGCCTATTAAATATTTAACCATAGACGATTTTTGGTAGCAAAACTGTTATTGCACTTGTAATACTTCAGGTCTTAATAACATTTGGTACGATAAATAAGCAATTGTTGTTAACAACGTTAGATGCAATTTAAATATTACATGCGTTTAGCTATCCGACAAAATAACAGGCCAAAAGTGTGTAGCTCGCTTTATAATGACAATCATTGGCCATTTCACCATCCATGACAACATGGGGTCCATGGGTAACTGTCATTCTGTCATTCTTATTCGACATCTGACGTCTGTTCCGAGTGCGAGTAACAAATTACAAGTGGAAGTCTCTTTCTAACTCCTTTTGCTAGAAAAAGAGTTCCGCTTGTAATTTGTACCTAACTTGTAGCTTCGTGAAACGGGCCACAGTTATCGTTAAATATAACTTTTGATATTGAAAATGTTAGTCATATCTACAAATTTTGTCAAAAATTTGATTATCAATACAAAAAGGTTGGCTAATTCTGAAATGTTCGATTGGCACTGACATAAGTGACTTTGACACCTTATGACAGTGACGTATCTGTCGTAGTTTTTTTGGACTTTAATTACGTTTTCGAGTATAGTTAAATAGTTTGGAAAAATCTTTGCTTCCCACAACGCAATAATTTCATCATAACTGTACTAAATATTTACTGAAAACAAGACGACACTTTCAGGATCTGTTTTTAGTAAAAAAAAAAAAAATTATGGAATGGACGGTTGAAAAATAATAATAATAATAAAAAATAATAAAATTTGTTTATTAAAAAGGAACACAAATTACAGACGATACAATTAACTGGTGGTCCCACACTAGGCTAATGAAAGTGATTTGACTATAGCAAACGGGTTGTCATACGAAACGGCTCAATCTGCACATTTAAATTTTCTTTATATATCTTTTTCTGATGTACTTACTTACTTTTTGATTTATAACCAAAAAATTAAAAAAAAAATTGTTCCCCCTTGCCACACTTAGCAAAAAACTTTATAAAAATGTTAGCTAGTCAAAATTGCATAGAACATAAAGTGCATAACAAAATTAGAATTTATTTTGTGTTTTCTAACCATATTACCTACCTGAAATACGGAACTCTCGGTGCACGAGTCTGACTCGCACTTGACCGGCTTTTTTTAACATTAGTCGAAAACTAGGCGGCATAAAATAAATAAAACCCTTATTTGAATTTTAGAATGTGCCCTTTTATTATTGTACGATAAATGATTGTCCCCATTTGAATAGAAAATATTTTGTCATTTGCAACAACAATAACAACTTAACTTAGAGTAGTAACATTTTGTCGACCAGAAAAGGAACAGCGTGTTTGTTATTGAACTCTGATAATGAATTGCCGGATACTATGCACGCATAACAGTTGTAGGTCAGCATAATTAGCGTGAGAATCACGTAACAAGCATGCGATTATTGTTTTGGGGGTCAAAGTTATGGTTGGACTTGCACTCAAGGCATAGACGCCTCTGTTGTATAATGCGTTCTTTGATTGTGTAAGTACTTGTTGTATTATGCTTATTATATCAAGGAAGAGGGTAAGAGAAACCATTACCTACAGCATTTACAATTAAAAAATGTGCCTTCCTTCCGTCCCCTACTACCTCAACTCCCATACTTCCATAAATACAGCTGGAGAAACCACCCTCCTTCGGCAAATAGGTAAACATGTTGACTTGTTGAGTCACCCTCAGCTACTTTTAACAAAAACCACCGTTCGAAACTATAACTACAAACGATCAAACACCAGCTAATAAATCTGATTCTAAAGAGAATCTCTCCCAAGGCCTGACTTCGGAATCAAACTGACTGTGTAACCACTACCAACCAGGGGGTAGTGGGTCAACTCGATAAAAACCATATTCCTTTTAACGTGTTACCATATTGGCAACGTTACAATAGCTCTCGACTTCTTCACTTAACAGTAATGGCAGCCCAGTTATCTATACAATACGATAACCTGTCAAAAGCAATAATTGTTTTATAAAGAATAGTGACCCAGTCTTTAGTTGGTCGTTACAATGCCTTTTATAATTATTTTTGTTACCAGATGGAGTATTATCTTTTTTATCTAACGGTGGTCCTGGCGAGTGCTCTCGCGGCTCCCGCGAATGAAGCCCAGCCGGCAGACAAGGCTGTGCCTCTCGCTGCGCAGGACCCAGCTCTGAAGGACGACCTTAATGCTGCTGCTAGCAATTCCTGTGAGTGGATGCTATTGTTAAAACAACCCATACGGATACTGAACGACAAAATCATTTAATGATACTTACATCTTGTACCTACTGACATCGGGGGTTGCTAAAAAAAACGTTGGTTTTAGGTGGACAATCGTAAAGGGTAGTATCAAATAGAAGAAAATGTTTAGTTTGTTATTTTACATTTCATGAAGGAAAATAAATTATAGTAATAAAATGCTGCCGCTGGCCTAGTTGGTAGTGACCCTGCCTACGAAGCTAGCGGCCCTGGGTTCAAATCCCTGTATGGGCAGATATTTGTGTGATGAGCGCGAATATTTGTTCCTGAGTCATGGATGTTTACTATGTATTTAAGTATATATTTCTCTATACAAGTATTTATATCGTTGTCTAGTACCCATAATACAAGCCTAGAGCTTAGTTTGGGGCTAAATCAATTGGTGTGACATTGTCCCCTGATATTTATTTTTTTATAAAAAATAACAAAGTAATCAGAAAAAAATTGCTTATTTGACAAATTTCAACTTGCTATATAGGTAGTCTGTGATCACTTCGGTGCTTCAGGTTTGTACTTCTCTCTCACACGCACTTAATAAGAATTCTTAACCCGAAGCACCGTCTAAGAGCTATAGCACATTCACGTTATGATCCAATTCGTAAGAAGTATCAAACAAATTGTTTTTCTCAAACATGCTCCGAAAGATCGGTTTTCCCATTGAAACACAAGGACGGAAAGTGCTCCATTTTACTCCTAGGAGTAAAAAGACCATGATAACACTTTCCGTCCATGTCCATATTGTTTTTTAAAAGTGCTCTCTATTCTCTATTGCGTATAAAATCTAAAGGACCATGAACAAAATCCCGTACACCCAACTTGTGGGTGGGGGCAGTAGTGCGGGGCTCTGCGGTGCTGGCGGCGGCTCGTCGTGCGGTGAACTATCTTAACTTATTAAGTGCTGTATTAATATAGGTACTCATTTCGGCTGAAATGCCCGTCACAAGATACGTCAAAGTAAACGTCAAGACTTAGGGCTGTATTAATAAACTCATTTTGGCTGAGATGCCTGTCGCAAGATACGTCAAAGTAAAGGTCAAACCATAGAAAACTGTCGTTTTTGACGCATCTTGAGACGAGCATTACAGTCGAGATCAGTTTATTAATACGGTCCATAGAGAACTGTCATTTTTGACGCATCTTGAGACGAGCATTACAGTCCAGATCAGTTTATTAATACGGCCCTAAGACTCAGTTTTCAAACAAACATTCTCTCCGAATTCGTCAAAGATTTTTAAAGTACCTACTTATAATCATGCATTTGTATCATTTCCTCGCATTGTTTGAGGAAAGCATTATATATGCCTAGGCGGAAACGAGGATTTCCTGACTCGTATTTTAGCTAACCACCTCGCCATGAAATCCCTTACTTTCCGCGCCTAGGCAATAATGTACTATTATGTCACTGTGACACCGTTCTATGGTGGTTCAGGATTCCATTGGGCTGATAATACAGTCCTTAATGATATTTTTTACGAGTTCCTACGTGTGACCTGAAAAGTTTATTCAATTGCAACATAACTCGGTATACCCCATTTTCATGTACTTTGGAATCAAAAAAAACTTACTAGGTTAGGTTAAACTAAATAAACTAACCTAACCTAACCTAACCTAACCTAACCTAACCTAAAGAACTTGTGGATTGTGGAGAAACAATATTACCTACACTTTATTCTTTTGCACCACCCTAGTGGGTACACTGAGCATAGCTGTGGATCGCCTTAGTCGAAGTTGGTAATAGAGATATCCATCCCTATTAGTAGTTCCCTCTCCCCATACTAGAGTGCATTTTCGTCGTCGAACGTCCAATGATAACTTTTACAGAACTAAAAAGGGTTTAAGATGAAAATATACATCTTAAAGCCTTGATCCAAATTTAGTCACATTTAACTCATGAACGTATCAGACCAGGCACAAAACTGCTTCTATAAATCATATGATAGTCATGCTGCTCATGCATGATAGAGGGAACTTGTTAAGCGAGTCACACACTACGCAGATACGATAATATTTTATCTGCGTATAAAGCCTCTCACAGACTACCTACGCAGATACGGTAAAATCTAAGATATGATATGATACATCGTTGGAAAGAGTATTAATCAGAGAAGTTTTCAAAGAACTTGAAGAGCTCGACCTCTTTTAGTTTTTTTTAAAGCGATTTTTTGTTGGTTTTATTTTTTTGTATTTACGTCATTTTTAAACTTTACTGTGGTCTGGGCTTTTTGAGTTATTATTTGCACCAGAAATGAACTCGCACAACACAGAAACAAACGATTTTTTTTTAAAGGTTTTATTCTTGTTTCTGTTTAATTGTTTGATTTTAAATAATTAATTCTGTCATTTTCTTGAAAAGCAAACATTTTTTTTTAAACCTGTGGTCCTGGACCTCCTTATTAGGCCTCAATATGTAGTACATGGAACCACCTATTCGCCATCTCTTGTGTCCAACAATGCGCCGAACACCGTGTCGGTGCTTGCTTACAGATGCTTTACGATGAAATATAATATAACCAGAGGGCGGAATTGCTCATGGCAAAAATCAAACGTCAATAGAGTTGGAACGTTGAATTTTATCGACTATCGAATAAACTGAAATTATGTTTACCTAGCGCAAGTTTGAAACTACCTAAGTTTCAATAACACCAACATAAGGATTCAAATCACCTGTGAACTAATTTTTATCGATAAAACAGTATCGTAATCTAAGTCTGTGCTAATGAAGTTCTCCTCGTCTTCTCTGTAATAATCTAATAATACAAGTATTTTTTTTTTTCAAATAACCGGTAATGTGGTTTATCAATTTTTATCCATGGAATGTTGCAAGAAACGAGAAATATTACCAAATCTAGATAAAAACTAGTACCTATCGATCGTTCTTTATCTCTTTAAACTCAGGTGAATGTGTTTTACTCGTTATGTGAGTTTCATCGCAATATTTTTTTAAGTTGCTTTATGGGAACCTTACATTTAAAGCAGTATATTGTCGAGTTGTTTTCGTTGTAAGACAAGGATACTTATTTATCCATTTGTTAATTGTTTTTCTTTTTGGATTAACCATATTTTACAAACGCGAATTAGTTGCAAAAAGACTAGTGGCAGAAATGACAGTTAACTGCCATGCAATTTACTTTTAATCTAATCAAAGAGGTTAATGTTACAGTCAGAAATGTAAATGGTGACTGAACTTATCGATAGCTGAAAAAGTCGATAAAATTTAACGTTCCAACTCTATTGACGTTTGATTTTTGCCATGAGCAATTCCGCCCTCTGAATATAACTAATCTGCGCATTGTGTAATGAATTGAATATAGAGCCTTATTGGATATGCGCCCAGGTGAAGATGTCGTATCTCAGTAGTCTGCGACTCGCTTTAATAATTACTGTTTTTGCAGATACCCGAAGATTTTCGGACTGGGGCGCCAATCCTAGCGGCTACGGGGGTTACAGCGGCGGCGTCACTGGTTACGGCCTGCTTGACAATAAGTACAACAACTACAACAGCTACCAGGGAGGCGTAGGCGGATACGAAAACAGTTTCGGATACAACGGCTACAGCGGCGGCTACCCTGGAAGTGGTTTCGGCGGTTCGGGATACTCCGGATACAACAAGGGCTATGGTACCAGTGGCCTCGGCAATGGAGGTTACGGTGGCTACGGAGGCAACGGCGGTCTCACTTCTTACTACGGTTACAACAACCCTTACAACCAAGGAGCCTACCATTTGGGATATGGCTACTACAATCAACGACCTGGATATGGAAACATTTACAACAGCGGTATCACACCCAGTCTGGTTACTGGATACAGGGGCTATACAAGATAATCTGTTCCTTAACTTGTATATTAGTGTTATAATATAAGTTAACCAAAGTATTAATTCCAAAGTTGTCTTAAAATAAACATGTTATTTTTAACGGCATATTTAAAATAATGGTTGATTAATAAAAAAGTATTTTTTTCTTATTTTTTTTATTACTAACAATGTGACATACACGTAAAGCTTAGTCGTTATGTTATTTTTATTTACTTAATACATTCAAAATTCAAAATTGCTCAAGCTACAGATTGAGTCCAACCCACACAAAAAAAGTGAAGCTAATCAGAACCAGATGCACTCGTTTGCTTTTTCATTGACTTTAAGGCTCTTTCGCGTAGCTTCTTTTCGAGGTCCTCGTTGTTAACCTTCCCTTCTTCCTCTTCCTCCTCGGCCTCTTCACTATCTGAGGAGTCATCCTTCTTCTTGGATGATTTCTTATGCTTTTTGTGTTTCTTATGTTTCTTCGAATGTTTTTTATGCTTCTTAGATCTCTTGGACTTTTTCGGCTCGTCACTGTCCGAATCAGAGTCTGACTCCGATACCTTCTTCCTTGCTTTTTTCTTGGCCACTTGGTCACTTTCTGAAGACGATTCATCCTTTTCACGTTTTTTTGCTTTCTTTTCGTCATCACGAGACTTGTTCTTCGGTTCTTCAACATGCTTAGTTTTGGATTGCTTTTCGTCTGCTTTCTTGGGCTTTACAGCCTCGGGCGAAGCAGCCTTTTCTTTAGGTGGATCCGTTTTCTTCCCTCGACGTACATCTTTATCTGGTGAGCTTGACGATTCCCGCTTTGTAGCTTTCTTTTTATTAGATTTAGCGTCACTTTCAGAGGAATCATCGTGTGAATCTTCAGAATTATCCCCTTTCTTAGATTTCTGTTTGCTTTCAGCTTTATCTGTCCTGGAACGTTCAGAGCTTATATCCTTACGCTTTTTACTTGACTTTTTGTCACCATCAGATTCATCTGGAATGTTCTTCTGCTTGGACTTAGAACCTTTTTGCTTTACTTCTTCTTCAGAACTGGACTCCGAACTCGAGGAGCGGGCTCTCTTCTTTCTAGATTTTTTAGCCAACTTCTTTTTAGAGGTCTTTTTGCTTTTCTTCTTACGGTCTTCTTCAGAATCACTAGAAGAGGACTCCTCAGAATCGCTATCACTTGAGGAGGATTCTTTTTTAGGTTTCTTGGATCTTTTAGAACTGGGTTTTTCCTTCCTTTTTACTTTAGGTTTACTCTTAGATTTGGCTGCTTCTTCACTGCTTTCACTCTCAGATTCAGAATGGTGTGCTTTCCTTTTACCTTTCTTTGCTTCTTGGGGCTTTGATTCTTCCTCGACTTGTTCCTTGCCAGATGCGTCATCTCCGGATCTCTCAGATTTCTTAGAAGTCTCCATTTCATGCTTTCTTAGGAAAGGCGATGGCGTCCTAGAAAGACTCCTAGAATATTCACGCAGTGTGGGTACTGGAATAAAATCTTCCCTTTCACCTTCATCTGAAAAGTGTGATGGTTTGCTCTGAGAGTCATTCTGTGGAGCGGATTTGTCATTAGCCACTGAAGAGTCTCTGCTAGTACTAGATATGACCCTGTCCTTGGAACGCTCACGGGGAATAGAAATACGCTCAGACTTCTTCAGCAGTTTCATCTCAAGATTTTCTGTAACAATAAGACTAAATTAAACCCTTCAATCTTTTTTGAGATTGCAAACTTCATTTGGAATCTACAACTGTTATGGACATGGCAAAACTGAGATGTTATTTAGTCTATACTAAAGACTCTATACGACGTATTAACAGGATAATCTTAAGTGATATGCTTGTTTCTAGAAACGTAGCACGTGTAGGTAAACATAGAATCCAAGAAAAGTATCATTTTTTCGCTCTTTGTTGCGTCACGTTGTTGTTGTGTTGTGTACGTTTAAAACTAGTAGTGAAGCGCGCCATTATGGATAAGAAACACTATATTACGTTGGTGATTTTACGTCAAAATAACACGAATTAATAATTACATCACAGAATGTTACCTTTTCTTGGTATCGAAACTGATTTCTCCAAACGTTCTTTGATGATATCACTGGACCTTCGCTCACGAGACTTTCTCTCCGATCTTCTGTCTTTCACCAAGCGTTCTCTTGACTTCCTTTCCCTGAAAAAAATAATCGCGAGCTTTACCAAGCAGCGAGAAGAAACTGGCAAAAACCAACTACAATAGAGGCATTTGTAACAATAAGGATTTTAAATGTCGATGGATACCTGGATCTTTCCCTGGAACGCCTAGGCGAGCGGCGTTCTCTGGAGCGGCGTTCCCTGGAGCGGCGATCGCGCGAGCGCCCAGAGCGGCGGCGGGAGCGGGAGCGGCGTCGCGACCTGGAGCGCCGACGGTCGCGGGACCTACTAACACACACCCTTCATGAGTCCAGCTCACTGCTGGGGTTTGCCAATAAACCAGCTATCTAATGTAGTACTATATTACAGTCCGCCAGCACCATTAGAGAAGTTGGCATGTAGCAGCCAAGTTCATTTTGTAGAAAAAATAAAGCCTCAATATATTTTCAAATGTAATTTTTCACAAAGTTAACCACTATAAGCATTGATAAATAAGGTTCATGGTTATGTTCAAATCCAGATAATAATTAAGTCAAGTAGATAATGTTTTTTTCACTTCTTATGCTCTTGAAATGTTACTTGTGATAGTGTATAGACAATTTTTAGGGTATGGAAATAACCTTAAAATGACAACTGTGCAAAAAAAAAACCGATTAAATATCGTGAAACACGATTAATGATTACGAATATTAATCTATTATTACATTTTATTATGCATTTTAATTCATTTTATTTATGGGCGACGGCCCCAATTATAGACCCTTTTAGCTGACAGGCACCAGTATTGGACACTTATTAAGATCCTAGAATTATTTTTGTCAAACAAAGGAATAACCCTTATTCTCTGTAAAAATAAGAATCAAGTGTATCATTCGTCTTTGTCCATGGTTCCGTCATCAATAGTCCAATTAGTTTTAAACTAGTTCTCAAGTTTGAATTTGTTGGCTAAATATGCAAGCACTTAAAGCGACACCACAAAAAAGGGACTATTTTTAAAAAACATTGTTATAATCAATATTGTTATTTTGTATAGAACGTCGGTTTTATTCCTCGCATTCAAAGTGAAAAGTAGAGTTTAACGTGAGACTAAACAACCATAATTACACTCGAGCTATATATAGCCTCTCTCGCTCACGTCGCTACAAATCTCGTGTCATTATGGCTTGTTTTAGTCCCTTGTTGAACAATCTACTATATTGTAACAGGGAATTTGAAGTCACGTCACCCCTCAAGTCCCGTCAAATGAGCATTTAAACCAAAAGGCCTTATTTGGTAATTGAGGAGCACAAACTCAAAGACAGCAAATTATTATTATTATGTGGAGTAAATCACACTGTATTTGTGTGTTGCTGAACAGATTTAGGTGAACTTAGGTAATATTAGGTATTTATTTGGTAAGGTTAGCTGGAAGAAATCTCTCAATCTGATAAGTTCACCTTTTCACTTGTTTATATTGTATTGTCTGTTTCATATTTTTTCATTCTTGCACAATAATGAGTATGTATTACATACATTTCCGAGCTAAAACTTATTCTAAAAACTAGACACTGATGAAATTGTAGGCGAAGGCTGTTACAAAGCTTTTCTCATGGCAGGGAACGTCAACAAAAATGGTCTGAAACAATTAATTATCTAAGCAGGAAGACACTGCGAATATGCAAGGCCAATCATGCAGGGGTAGTTATCAACAGATGAAAATGGGGAATGATGCAAGCGCAACATAAGGCCTGTAAAATTAATTACCTGTCCCTTGAACGTCGTCGAGAGCGTGAACGCGTACGCCTGCGTCTTTCAAGCGATCGGCGACGTTCTCGCGACCTTAAAAGCAAAATTCTTAATATGCTTAGCACAAATTAGGAATCACTTTTAAATCAATCACAAATAGGTATTTCAATTAAATATCGCACCTCCGATAAAATAGCGTTCTAACTTGAAAAAATTAGATTTTGAGCTAAATATGCAGAAAGATAGCCAATATTTCATTTTATTATCTCAAAAAGAGTCATAACTGTAGTGCGGCTAGTTTGCGAGAGATGCCATTTGTATCAGTTTAACATTGGCAATCTGTTGTATGGGGCCTCTTCGCGGGTGTTCTCTTTTAGTGTGCCATTTGAAGTTGTGACGGGTGGACGCCACGCCCGTGCAAAATAATGTGATAACACGAAATAGTGCTGTTTCTTTTAACAAGTCAGTATCTTTTAACTTGTTTTTTTATGTAAAACAACGTCCTAAGTTTAAATGTAACTTATGTTTGATGTTATAACACTATTTTTTTTCCTCCAAAAGTTATCTCCAATACAGTTTTATTTCGAAATGTAACACTATTTTGGATAGTTGACAGTGATATTTGCATTATCCGTGTACATTAATATAGAAATACACCAAAATGTTACAGTATATGATTGAAATAAAGATTGTTTTATCTCAACAGCAGTTCTGTTAATTAAAATTAATGAAAATTCCTTGTAAAATAGGGTTATAAGTCGCAATTTCTTTAAGAATATGTGTAGTCTCTTAATTTCATCTAATAAAGCATATAGTGAGCTTTAAAATGGTATATAACGCTCAAAGTTATTTTAAAAATTATATGCAGAAAAATATTTTTTTATAAATATAGCGACACATTTTGACGTATACTGAAAATTACGCAATTTCAAGTTAGAACCCTATTTTATCGGAGGTGCGATATATACTTAAGTAAAACATACTTGAATAAAGTGCCTAATTAGTTAATTACAGATTAGGTACTGCAGTAGTCATAGTGGCTATTTTAGGCATAATTTATTATATTTGATAGCCGGTTAAAAGAAAGTGAATGTAAAAAAGTATTTTGACAATGGTTGCTAATTAAATTTAATAATAGAAGGTGGGAAATCAAGTTTGTTTGAACGTCCTCGCAAAACGCAAATAAACCAGAAAATTCAAGTTTTTCATTAGTTAGTTATTTGTTGTCACGTTCATTCCGTGAACCTTCATTTGGAGTAACCTTGGGTGAAAACGGTAAATACTTTTATCATTACGGGTGAATGCTGAGATTTGTCTTCATCTTATGCGTGTCTGCCACGCTGGTTGACAGACTGCTCGAGCTTGGGTGTGATATCTTTCCTAGCTTAACTATATGTAACTTTCCACAACCATATTTTCTTAACTCCTGGGCAAAGGGTTGTGTAAATTTTGTGGTCGTCACACCAACACATCAGTGTGCCTCGGGCTAGCATCAAAATATTTACATTATCTACCGAAATACTTTTAAACAAAGATTTAGATTCATATTCGTCTATCAAATCAATTATAAATAGGGTTTACGCCTGAGTAAATTTAATGTGACATTATTTTACTGTTTCAAAAACCAGACAATTCAGCCCAATTATCTTATGCTGCAGCTGCAGCCATACCACATAAGATTGAATTAAGGAACATTACACAAAACACTGCCCGCAACAGTTTTTGAGCAGATAAAAAGTATACCGTGATCGGCTTAAGTAAATAAATAAAATCTTGCCTCTCCCTTCTTTCTCTCTCGCGCCGTCGTCGTTCCCTCTCGCGTTCTCTCTCACGCTCGCGTTCGCGCTCCCTGTCGCGTCGGTCTACCGACAACCGACGACTGCTGCGGCGGCGAGACTTGCTCCTAAACGCAAACCATCACAATATGTAGTCACTCGTCAATTTATTAAAAATATAAGAAATATGCGTACAAATACTTGGAATTGGTTATGTGGGTCAATCAACTATTCTTTGTACATTTTAGTATGTCTTTATTATACAACACTGTTAAATCACGGCCCGGAATAAACGATATTTTTTAATCAATAGATTCATTGTAAGTACAAGTGAAAATAAGCTATCCAAATCAGAATAACATTATTGCCAAAAATACTGGTAACTTAGGGGACAAACCACTACTTTCATACAAAACTGGGGACAACATGGGTCCACTAATCCACTTAGTTACAGTTTAGTTAGTGAAAGAAGATATTTTAATTGTTCAATAAATGTATCTACCGGGAATTCACTTGAAAAAGTGTACAAAGAGTTGATTGACCCATGTATCGGTGTTTTAGTGAATGTGTATCAAAACATTTGACGACATAAAATTTCCCAACGTGTCAAGACGTGTGTTTAAAAATCTGATCAAGAGCAAGTCGAACCATGCTTATTGTAGGGTTCCGAAGTCAATACCAAAAAACACAAAAATCTACAAGCAAATTTTCTATTTAAAGTTATTTTGCTGACTTAGGTGATTTTAGTAATCTATTAATTTAGTTAATAGTGAGTTTCAAGTAGTCATAGTAAGCTTCTGGCTATTACATGCAAATTTTAACACATGTTCCATAGTAGATTCAAATGTGCAAAAATCAGCCAATGGTGGTCTGTAAACACATATTATTATATAACGCCTGTATCCAATCAAGGAATCAATCAAGTCTACTAAGTCGTGATAGTTTTCCTTTTAAGTTCTTTTAACCTTTTATGTTCTTTTTCAGTTTAGATCATGTTTCAATTTACACTTTTGAGTTCAAAATTTCCCAAACGGTACGCAAATCTAAAAAATTATAATAACATTAATAACACGTAATGATTTTTAAGAGCTATCCAATCGATTTGATGTGATAAAGTTAAATAAAATGTTACATTTGCAATACTTACCGGAAAAAAAAACAAGATTTTATTTTACCCTCCTAAAACCCAACGAAAAATTCAGCATGTAGTCACTACGACCCGTAGTCCTACCAGTAGTACTATTGTTTAATACTCATTCAGACCCAAGTACTTGAAAGACAAAATGGCGGGTCTTTTATTTAGTCCTGCTGGTAGGACCAGGACCGTGGTATGCTACGCTACCACGCTATGACTACAAAGAATTACAAAGTTAATAAGAACGATGGGTAGGACCTTGGGCCTTAGGAGATTACAACTTTTTCCTTGTTTGCTACGGAACCCTGAAAAAGGTACATTTCACTTCTGAGGTTTAACCTATATTTATTAGCTTACCTCTCCCTACGTGAGCTTCGTCTAGGGCTAGCACTGCCGGACGAATCGCGGTTCGAACGATACTGACGCTTTTTGTGAGATGAGCGCTTCTTAGCACTTCCACCTAAAAAAAGGATAAGTTTTAAAAATGGCAAACCACCATTCCCGTATTTTTTGCGGGACTAAAACAGATGTAATGTTAAAAAGGTTTTTTATATATGCTTACGAGATGAAGCTGAAGAGGAACGTGATCTGGATGAGCGGTGAACTTTAACCTCTTTCTTATCCTCCACAGGCTTATCGCCGCCAGAAGCAGACCTATAAAAGAGAATATACTAAGTGTTTAGTTAAATATTAAAACACTATCAACAACTTCATTGTTATCAATAATACAATTATAGTTTATTGATAATACTTTTTTTTTAATTAACTAACACATACATATTAAAGTCCATGACAAATTTCAAGGTGGCAGGACATTACAGATATAGTGAATAATATGGTTCTATCGGCAAAACTAGGGTCGCAATCGGAAGACGACGGCACCCAAAGTGTCAATGAATTAATTGTATTAAATTAGTAACATGTTTATATTCATTAATATGAAATTTTATTATTACTTAGTGTCAAATGACAAAATAAAAAACGACAGCATATGGCACTGTATAACTATAATATAGAGATGTTATAACCACCCTAAGAAACTTAGAAATACACTCATAGGTAAGCAGTATTTTTATTGTCATTCGTAAACGAACACTCTCCTTACGTTAACGTATAATGCACCAAAATAACGCATACGTATTTTGAAATATTTACAATAATTAAACACAGGACGCTACGCACTTAAAACAATACCTACTTAGTAAAATATTAATATTACCTATTGAATATTTGAATCAATATTTTCAACATTTTAAATACAATCTAGATATAACCTATGAAATCTGAGACTTATCTAATATAGCAGTGACAGTTGAACTTTGAATTAATGGACCATTATTAAGCAATATTAACTTGATTTCATTAGGGAACGAGTACAGAGCAAGACACACGCTTCAGCGACAAGGAGAAGAAGCTGATGAAGCAAATGAAGTTTGGGGATTGATTGACCCAACAGGTAATGTCATATTATGTTATTGAATGAATTAATGAAGTAATTTGTTTATTTAGAAATCCAGGATTTTTATTAAAATTGAGCCTGGTTCCATACAACTAAACAACCACGCCGCCACCAAAGTTTAAGTAAATATCTATATCTATCCGAATTTCGGATCCCTGTTTATACAGGGTGTTAGGTAATGAGTGGATAATCCTT
Organism: Acleris emargana; assembly: GCA_927399475.2. NCBI lineage: Eukaryota > Metazoa > Arthropoda > Insecta > Lepidoptera > Tortricidae > Acleris > Acleris emargana. Next base: position 13,404,004 of record OV656838.1, read on the forward strand.
GAACTACGGATAGAAGGCTCTTAGGACGTTATGAAAAAGCTAAAATAGGTCTTGTAAAAGTCGCACGGTTTTCGAGATATTTCGACTTAGTTTTTTTTTCGAAAATGAACACCCTTGTTCAATGTTTCGATTATAGCACCATTATAAGGTAATTTTTTTAATTTTTATTTTTGCTCAATATTATTGAATACTTGTGTTATCATATCAGATAGGAATCACCATTTTTGTAAGACATCAATAGATTTAAAAAAAATAATCGCAAACATGAATTTTGCATTTTCAATCGTACATTGATCGAACTTTCAACTCTCATGGTGAAAAAAAAATACACTACCGTCTAGTTGCCCATAAGCTTAAAAACATGCCAATTTATTGACGAATTCAAAATAGTATTTACTTTTTGAATTTAAAATCTAAAAGCCAAATAAATAAATAAAATACACGCCCACCCCATTTTTCCCGATTTACTTTTTGTATCCCGGGCGTAGAGTTCAAAACTTTTTGTTGCAAAATTAACATTACTGGCCACTAATTTAAATGCCATTTATTCCAAATTTAAAAAATATGCCGCCTGCTTTTTGTTTTTTATTTGAATTCGATTTTCAATTTCGCTATTATTGCGTAATGAATGGTGAATTGGCTACTTGACAGTTGTAACAATTAAATATAAAAAGTGTTGAATATGGTAGTTTACACTAAAAAAATAACTGCACATAATTATTTTTATTTGCAATAAAAAATATGATAAGTACTTTATTTTTGGAAAATAACATCGTCGTTTTTTACCTGTGGCTCCAATGAACCCAAACGCTAGCAGCCATGACTGATTTACGTGTGACGTCACTGCAGCCTAAATACAAAGTTGTCAAACATCGCCGTAGTAAAAGAAAACGACTCGAAAGCATACCATAATTGTATTCGTGAGAAGTTGCACTAAATGGAGGCGGGATATTTAAAGGCAGATAGTGCAAATCTGCCAAAAGTGGACAGATGTTAACTTCGAATCTCGACGTGCCAACTGCAACCACTTCTTTCGATGTTGAGGATTTTTAGGAACGCGTATAAATAATTTTTCAGGAGTTTTGATCGTCGTACTTCTACACATTGGTACGGCACACGTCTTATAATTAGACATTTTCACAAAATATATTTTTAAAACTTTATCCTTTCGCTTAAGTTGGCTTTATAATAATTCGGTTCGTTGTTTTATAGCACCAACGACAAAAGTCACGTGACCTACCGTTTACGCGCGTATTTCAAATTAATCACTACATAGTATAAAACAAAGTCGCTTGCGCTGTCTGTCCCTATGTATGCTTAAATCTTTAAAACTACGCAACGGATTTTGATGCGGTTTTTTTTAATAGATAGAGTGATTCTTAAGGAAGGTTTATATGTATAATACATTCCACGCGGGCGAAGCCGCGGACGGGTCGCTAGTTTCGTTATAAACGTGTTTTTTCTAATAATTAACGTTTTTTCTAGAAACAAAATAATGTGAGATGTATAAAATAAGCAAACGCACATTTTAAAATACTTTGAAAACTGTCAAGTAGCCAATTGTGTTTAGATTGTGGTGTTGATTTTTTTGGTTTTAATGTTTAGAACACAATACACGTCCAATGAATATGCTCAAATGCATTACATTTATGGCGAGTGCCAAGGCAACGCTAGTGCTGCTGCGATTTTGTACGCTGAACGCTACCCAAACAGACGCCATCCCGATTACCGGATTTTTCTTCGCATCCATAACGCGTACAGTGAAGGCAGAGTTCTTGGCCAGGGTGTAGGAGGACATAGCGAAGGTAGACCGAGGGAGGGAGACGGTGAAAATGTCCTGGATTTAATAGCGGAAAATCCTTCTTTGTCCGTACGGAACATAGCAAATAGCCTTGGTCTGACAACGTGGAAAGTGCATGCAACTTTAAAAACCAGAGCATCAACCAGAACCTCAACCAACCAACCTTTGCGCTCAAATCCGTTCCGAAAATACAAACTGGGAATAAATTAAGATACCAAATTTAAATTTTGATACATATTATAGTTTTAAATTTTACATCCTTTTTTCTCCATTAAAATAAATAACTACGATAATACTTAGAGGAAGAAAACAGGATTTTCAATAGTTTTAACAATTGACAAATTGGTAAACAAGAGTAGCAATATAACCCCTTTGCCCAAGTGAATGCGTGTACAGTCAAGGGCATTAATATCTATACAGTTATAAATATATGTAAACACGGACCTTATAGCCAGTGGCATAAAGGTGTATATTTTAGTTTTTTTTTTGGAGCAAATCCCAATCGTTTTCCATAACAAGATGATTTTCGAAAAAAAAAGTGTATTTTGTTTTTTTTTTTTTTTTTGTATGTTTGTGCAAAATGTTTGTTCCAGAAATGAATTCCTCGTCCTCGAATCATAAGAAAAAGAATCCTAACTTGATATAGTCGCTAGTTGTATGCGGTATAAAATTTAGAGTTAGGCGCGCCGGATGCGGACCTCGTGGCAGCCGGGCTAAATCAGCTCTGATCACCCCCAGGAACACCTGTTCCAAGCGGTTTTCTTTGACACAAAAAAGCAGGGTACCCTTAAAAATCGTGACCAAAGATCTCCCTCTAAACCCCTATATAAAAAAATTGAATACTGGTATTTAAAAAAATAGGACCAATGATTGGAGCAGTCATGGAAAATCACCAGCTTTGGAAATGAAACAATCTTTCGATATGTATGCATAAAAATGGAATATTGGATGGTTTGGAATCTTACTTAGCAGGTGAAGCGGATCTTGACTTGGCGCCTTCCTCTTCGGTCTTCGACTCTGTAGCACCGACGTCCTTGATATCTTCCTTGACAGTTTCACTCGTAGAGTTGTGATCATTTTCTTCCTTGGCTTCTGAATCTTCATTTTTCGCAGGGGACTTGCCATTTTCTAATAAAATAATGGGGGATTATTATGATAAATAAGTGTTAAAGGAATTTGGCCTCAATTTCATAGTTATATTCTAAGCGAATTCCTCACCATTTGGTTCAGGAATCTTAATCTCGTCAACATGAGACGGCTTGGAAATGCTGCGACTTCTCTTATCCCGGCTGCGCCTTCTTGTCCGCCGCGGGCTTCCTCCGTTGCGATGCCTACACGAACAAATAACTTTATTTAAAACATATTAAAACCAATCTTATCCACACAAACCACCTCCTGCAAAAGGCAAACCACATGACGTCTAAAACTATAAATGATTCTTTGCGTGTGTATGCTAGTATAGATAAACTATTTTACTCCGAGCATGATATTTATGATTGTGAAATTAAAACCCAAAAACAAAAAAATGACATCTTATTTATAAAGAATTGAAAACCATTCAAAAAGTTATTTGGCCATAAAGATTTGAGGTCACAGGTGAGTACTTCATACATATTTCCATACAAGCTATCGTTTTGCCACTTCATCAAACAATAGGTTATTTGATCCATCAGTCAACATCCCACTGGGTAAAACTTTCGCGAGTTTCGATTAAGATTCGAACCAACATCTCTTCGGTGATTTCTTCAATCCAAATATAATTGTATGCTGCCCCAGCACTTGATATAAAGGACAAATCACCTATGTATAAGTTCGAATTTATTTTTAACTTTGCAGACCTGGTTATGAAATATTGATTGATTATACATTGGTAATGACTTACTTCCTGTCGGAAGAACGGTCGCGCGATCTTGATCTAGAGCGGCGTCTCTCCCGCGAGCGGCGCCGTTCTCGCGAGCGCGAGCGGGTCCGCGACCGCCGGCGATCCTTGTCCTTGTCCTTGTCCTTATCCTTCTGTTGTTCCTCCTTCCATTCAAATACAACATTAGTGCTTTACAAATTGACACTAATTTGGTTGTAAGAAACACGCTAAACAACATATTTTACGCCTTAAAACAGCTGTGACTAAATAAAATAAATAGGCAGCTTGAAGCAGACCAAGGGATAATGACGGAAACACGGAGTGACTAATAAAACGCGTTATCGGAATACCTAATAATAATATCAGTAAATACACACCATTCTCTTTTTAATTTCTTCTTTCTTCTGCTGGGTGAAGGACTCCGGTATGCCATTCTCGCTGGCCTGAGCACTCAGCAGCAGCTCCCACAGCTCGCCCATGAAAAGTCGCGCATTCTTCCCGTTCAAAAAACCGGTCAGGTTTATCTGCATCTTTTTAGGACAAGGGAACTAGGAGCCGGAATGGATCGGGAAAGAAAGAAATATACAATCAGTAACAAGTCTTCCAATCAACTGTTTGACACCTTCAAATATCATGTGATCGATATTGATGTTATTTTTGTTCGTGATTTTTATCCAGTCAAAATGGAGATATAACCAAATAATAAAAAAAAAAAACAAAGTCGTTAAGAGCGCCACTGCAATCGGAAATTTGAAAGTAATTGAAAGAGTAGCAGAGAAATGACTCTGGTAGGGAAGTGAGTGCCGTGTACATTATGTCAATAGGTTAGGTGGTGCGGCAGCGCGAGCGTGCCGCGGGAGCCGGCGCCGCGGGAGCCGGCGCGCCGCGCCGCGCCGCCCGCCGCGTCGCGCCGCCGGACGAAGACGCGGCCACGGCTTCCTTGTTCTTTCTTCAGCTCTTGCATCTGTAAGGGTGTTGCGAACACAACCACATTATGCTGAACGCAAAGCCTAAACGGAACTTCCCTACCGTGAGTCAGATCGAGCGCTTAACGACTTTCACAAAATTCGATTTTCTAAAATTGTTTCACAGGCAAGGGAATTACACATTGCATCTCCTATATAGAGTTAGCATTGTAAAGTATTTAATTTCCCCGTAAATACCGATTTAGTATGCTAAGTGGCCTCCGATTGAGCGGCCGGCGCGGCGCTGGCGGGCGGCGGCGGGCGGCGGCGGCGGCGGCGCGCTAACCGGAGGGAACCATAAAAATATCCATACGCAATCAATATACATATGACACAATACTTCAATTGCAGTTTCTTTATAAACACTGCTTGATTTTAATAAATCCTAAATAGTTCCATAAATAGAACAGCAACTTAAAGAAACTGCAATGATTACATTTCGCTATAAATATTTGTACAAAATTAAGAATATATTAGCCACCTTTTCCTCCAGCTGGTTGTTGACATAGTCGATAACCACGTCGTCTTCCATCTTCAGGATTTCGGTGATCTTCTGTGTGATCCATGGCTTCAGAACATCCAGTTTCACCTTGGACATGTCCACCTGAACATAAGATGAAAGTTAATAAAATAACCCAATTAACTAAATCTTTATCTTTAAACTAATTGAAACACTGATAAGAGGATGTGAGTAAAAAACTATTAGACTAACAAAGTTGCAACATTAAACTTATAAAAGTACAACAACCTAAAAAAAAAACCTAAATGCTTAACATTGTATTATTTATAATGCACATATTGTTACTAACCAAACAAAACTGCTCACTAGTCAGTGATGCAAAACATTTTATTTATTTATTAGCTTTATTTTATCCCTTACACATAGTTTTTATGACATTGTGTACTTAGATATTGATTTTTTTTTAGTAATGTTAGTTTTGTACTTAAGTATTAGATTAGTATTGTTAGATGTAAGGGCCGCCTTTTGCGGTAAAAGCCTCCTCCAAACCGTTCCAGGTAGCTCTATCCCTTGCCTGTCTGGTCCATAAGTTTCCGGCTATTTGTACGATGTCGTCACTCCATCTTTTAAGTGGTCTACCTTTCCTTCGTTTTTTATCTATTGGATACCAATTTGTGATTATTTGTGACCATCTTTCATCCTTAGATCTCTGAATATGTCCTGACCATTTCCATTTCAGTGTCAGGGCTTGTTTGACCGCATCTCTCGCCTTTGTTCTTTTCCTTATTAGTGAACATTTTACTCTATCTTTTAGTTTGATGTTCATGTAGCTCCGTTCTATGCCTCTTTGACAGCTTCTTATTTTATTTAAGAGTGATTTTTTGAGAGACCAAGTCTGACATGCGTAGGTAAGAACCGGCGTTAGGCAGATGTTCATGGCTTTCGTTTTCAGTCTTGTGGGTATGGGACCTTTGAAAATTTCCTTCATAGCCCAGTATTTGTTCCACGTATTCTTCACTCTGCGATCGGTTTCTTTTTCAGTACAAGATTTGGTTGAAATAAGATGTCCAAGGTAAATGTAGTCTGCTACATATTCTATAGGTTTAGATTGTATAGATATAGGTATTTCTTCACGATTAGTCATAATTTTCGTTTTATCCCAGTTGATTTGTAGCCCAACGGTCTCGCTTTGATTATTTAGTGACTCTATCATGTAGTTCAGTTTATGCGGGTCATCCGATAGCAGTACTATGTCATCCGCAAATCTGAGGTGCGACAGGTACTTACCATTGATTTTTAATCCCATATCGATCCAATCGAGGTTTCGAAATATGGATTCAAGAACTGCAATGAAGAGCTTTGGGGAAAGCGGATCCCCTTGCTTTACCCCCCTCTCAACTTGAAATGTTGGTCCTCTTGAATCTAGACGTACTCTTGTTGTGCTTCTTAAGTAAATCGCTTTGATGAGTTCTATGTAGTCGTGGTCTAGTCCTTGCTGGGTTAAAGCCTGCCATATAGAGTCATGTGAGATAGAATCGAAAGCTTTCGAGTAATCTATAAAAGCAAGGTATAGGGGGAGGTCATATTCCATAAACCGTTCGATTATCACTTTCAATGTGTGTATGTGGTCGTTGGTAGAGAAGTTTTTCATGAATCCTGCTTGCTCTTTAGGCTGGTTCTCGTCAATTTTCGTTGTTACACGTCTTAGTAGAGTCGATGCAAATGTTTTATATAAACAAGATATAAGACTAATGGGTCTGTAATTAGATATCAGTTTGGGGTCTCCTTTTTTATACAGTAGAGCTATTTCTGAGCATGTCCATGTTTCTGGTAGTTCTTTTGTTATTAATATACGGTTAAAAAGATAAGTGAGTGGCTTTATTAAATTCTCTTTCGCAGCTTTTATCATTTCGTTTGTAACTCCGTCGGGTCCTGGGCTCTTTCCTGTTTTTTGTTTTGTTATAGATATCTCTATCTCACTGTCCAGAAAGGGTGGTACTATTTCTTGTGCAGGTTTATAGTTTTTAGCCATTGGTTTCTCATGATTTTTTTTTGTGCACGTGTAGAGATTCTTGTAAAACTGAGTAGCTACCGTCATGAGGTCCTTTCTGTGTGTGACGATGGTTCCTGAGGCATTCTGGAGTTGTGTCATGATTTGTTTGGTGGTTTCTAACTTTTTGTAAGCCTTTTTTATTCCGCCTGTTTCTTCTATGAATTTGCTAATTGTATCGAGTCTTCTCTTTGTAATGTTTTGTTTTATTTTTTTATGTATTGTCCTATATAGTTTACTGAGACTTTTCTTTTCTTGCCTAGTTTTGTTTTTCTTGTTTTTTAATATGTGTTTTAAGTTTTTCATATTTTCTATTTCTTCTGTTATAATTTCTTTATTTCTTTTTTCAGTTGTGTCTTCAGTTTGTTTTTTGTAGCCTTTTAATAAAAATGTCTCTATTTTCTTGTTTAATTGGTGTACGCTGTCGTTTTCGCAGTCGGATAAAGATGGTAGGTCTTCATTTGCAATTTTATTTTCTATGTAAGCTTTGTTTCGGTAATGAGCTCGGGATTTTACGTTGTTCCCTAAATTTACAGTAATTCTAATCATTCTATGGTCACTAGGGTGTTGCAGTTTGCTTATCACATTTACATCTTGTATATTTTTTGTGACATTTGTGGCTATAAAGTCGATTTCGTTCTTTGATTTTCCATCAGGTGTTTTCCATGTCCACCGAAGCTTATTAGATTTTCTGAAGATTGTATTAGAAATTTTGAGGTTGTGTTGAAGGCAGAATTTAATAAACATTTCCCCTCTATCGTTCCTTTTCCCGTAGCCATATCTGCCCATTACTAATTCTTCATTTTCTTTGGGGCATCCTATTTTTGCATTCATGTCTCCCAAAAATATTATATTTCTTGTGCATTTATCCACAGCCTTGTCAAGATCGGCGTAGAAGTTTTCTATTTCCTCTTTAGTGGCTCTCTTAGTAGGTGCATATGCTTGGATTATAGAGAATTTCTTTCCATGTATATCTACTTGTAATACAGCAGCTCTCTCGGATATCGCTATGAAATCTTGTACTTCAGTATTGTATTGTTTTTTTACTAGGAATCCAACACCTTTCTCTCCATTTGTTTCCCCATAGTAATAAAGAAGATAGCTCCCCCTGTCTTCAATTTTATAACCTTGTCTTCTCACTTCAGCTATACCGATAATGTCCTAATTAATTTTCGAGATCGCGTATTCCAATTCAACTACTCTTGCTTCATTTGCTAATGATCTGACATTGAATGTAGATACATAGTATTTTTTTAGGTTTGGAGGGTTATCGTCTACAACCCCCGCGGTGACGAGCCGTTCTGGGGGAGGATTTGTAGGTTTCGTGTTTGAATTTAGAATATTCGATGCAAAACATAGCTGCTTTAAATTAATACAACTAATCAAATCAAGTAAAAATATTTAATTATCAATCTTTGCTTAACAATTCATGTATTTGAAATAATTTCCCCTTACGTTATTTAGGTCGTAGCGGGGCAGTTTTCCATAATTTCACAACTTACTAATGTGTCTACTAGTTGGGCAAAGGGGTGATATTACTACTCTTGCCTACCAATTTGTCAATTTGTTAAAACTATCATAAAATCCTGATTTCTTCCTCTAAGTATTATCGTAGTTTTTAATTTTAATGGAGAAAAAAGGATGTAAAATTTAAAACTATAAAATGTATAAAAAAATTATTTAGTATCTTAATTTATTCCCAGTTTGTATATTGTCGGCCTAAAGTGTTAACCTGCCAAACCCATTTTTAGGATTTAGCAGATTTGCATTCTAAATAGACGACATAAAGTGCAAACCTGCTAAATCCTAAAAATGGATTTAGCAGGTTAACACTTTAGGCCGACGATATTCGGAACAGACTTGAGCCTATTAGCCTATTAAGAGCATTAGGACTATGCTAGATGTTCTTTGATAGTCAAAGTCACAGTGATGTCATTTATACACAGGGATCCAAAATTCGGCTAGATATAGATATTTACTTAAACTTTGGTGGCGGCGTTGTTGAATGGAACCAGGCTCAAATTTAATAAAAATCCTGGATTTCTAAATAAACAAATTACTTAATTAATTCATACATACATAGATACATAAACTCACGCCTTCATTCCCAGAGTGGGGTAGGCAGAGCTACAGAATTACCAACAACTCTAAAAACTTGTTGATAACTTCATTAATTCATTCAATAACATAATATGACATTACCTGTTGGGTCAAACAATCCCCAAACTTCATTTGCTTCATCAGCTTCTTCTCCTTGTCGCTGAAGCGTGTGTCTTGCTCTGTACTCGTTCCCTAATGAAATCAAATTAATATTGCTTAATAATGGTCCATTAATTTATTTAATTTAGAGACTTATCTAAAATAGCCGTGACAGTCAGGACTAAAAATATACTGATGAAAGTCCTTAGCTCAGGTCTGTATTGACTGTGACAAAGTTGAAGTTTCGATAATTGTTATCCAAAACGTTTTACTTATTATTAGTCATAATGTTAAAAGGCATAATATTGAAGAGTATAAATTGGAATGTCAATTATTGCAGGTCATATTTGTTCGAAATCATAAAATTCATAGTCATACCAATTTATGTCATAGTAATTAAACTTCATAATATCAAAGGTAACAATAGTACTTGTAATAAATTTTAGGTCAAAACTTGTTAGTCATAAAAATACAACACGTACAACTAACAATACACTCATGTATGATGTGACAGGGTCGACGGAGTTTTGCTTGGCTGAGCTCTTATTTCTGGCTTTCGGCCTTAGCGCAATACTACCCTAACCTGACCTATTTATATAAATTTAGCAGGTGTTTTTTATTTAGACGGGGGCTACTTCCCCCGTACCCCCTCCGCTTCCACTAAGTGTTGCCTTTTAATGAGAGTATAGAAACCAATATTGAAACCAAAATGAAGGTATGAATAAAAATAATTGATACTATAAAAATATGTCCTAAAATATTTCTGACTGATTATAACTATTCCTGTGAATGTTATAGGGTTTTAGGTTACGACTTTTGTATATTATGAATGAATTGTTACAAGGCAAAGAAATAGAACTTCAATCGCAAACTTCTCATGCAACAATTGATTCCTTCAAAAAAATTACCGACGAAAACGCCGACGTGGAGAATTCGTTCCGAGTCCCCTTGATATATCGACAAACATTTCATCAAATGCGTCATTTCACCAAAATTAATTTCATCAAAGACTAATTTCTGCTGATACCTTATAGTTTTCAGGTTATCTTAAGTATTTGTTACAGAGGTTAGGTTAGGTGAAACTTGTGACCACAATATAGATATAGCTCCTGCATGTGCAAATGCCTGTTGATGAAATGAAAATTCGGCAAAATGAATTTGTTCTATGGAATGAGTTTCAATATTTCAAGGGTGAACCATTCCATTTTCATCCCTAAAATTTATTTGTTTTAGTTCAAAACAATACTTATGTTGTCAGGTAATATGATAGAACACAGTTTTTTTTTATATTTCCTTAGCTCATCTACAAAATGGTCGAAAACTTGTGAAAGACTTGTGGTCAAAACCAAAATTTGTTGACAAAACGAGTAAAAACTGTACTTTTATCATTAACATTTTGTATAATAAAACTGTGATAATCATAACTGAATGCGTAACCTAAACCTAAAATTAAATCACATTAGCATAAAAGTTACTTGTTTTCCATACACATTTTATTACTTGAACATATTATTTTAATCCTCCAAAGCTGGCAACTCAGCTAACTGGACGAAAACCAGCTAAATCTCCCTTTGCAGAAAACATTATAACACACACACAAACAGGCCCTTCTCAGGAATCTAACCTGGGACCACCATGTTGTCAAAGAATGATGCACCATTTTACACATGGTAAAATATGCATAGGTACCAGTACAAAGAATATTATATTATCCAAAATTGGATTCAAAAATATCTGACACATCTCTATTACTTGAGGTGTGAGTGTCACATATTCATGAGCAAACTATTGAATAATATATTTTTCCGGATGACTGTAGGTACCCGTTTTTTAAGCATCCAACTTAAGACAGTTATCGTCGTTAGATTAAGTACTGATGAAGAATATTAAGTCTCCGTCCTTCAAACATTATCACAACCTAGTAATAGATCTGATAATACTGGATACTTTAGTAGAAGTTGCTAAAACCTCCATCATGTTTCATGAAATCATGAAGATGTGGCCAGATTACAACAATTTTAACAAAAAAAAATTATTAACTTGAAATTGGTAATGAAGCCGGCAGAAAGTCGATAACCATCACGATAGCCTACTAAAAACCATTCCCAACTAAATCCAGGAATTCCAGAAGAATGAATAACTAAATAGATGCTAGAAAATTATAACCAAATAGCGAAAATGAACTTATCTTACCGTGTACATCAGCATTGTTTTTAGGAATCAATAAAATTGGAATTAAATTGGTATGGCGGAACTAGCGTGAGGACGCTAGAATCTTCCAACCAAATACCCTTCCTATAAACTCGTTCCTCTTCCAGCAAACAGCTAAACTTTAGAAAACAACTAATCGTAATCTTAAATTGAACCCATAATGTTTTATAGGATAGTCACAAGAAAAAACTACTACAATTGCTTGCGGGTCTTGCAAACGTGCGCCATTTTGGAAACAAGATGGCTAGGGCTATTGCGATTTCATTCAACGATCCGCCGATGGCATTTCGGCCGGCAATGTATATGCCGGTTAAGGACGGCTACATACATTATCGGAATTTTGATTCGGAATTTTGAAGGCAGTTAATAATCCATACAAAATCTATGATCCTACCACACGCGTCCGTTCGATTTTTTTCCTTAAAGGAATTCTGGCAGCACTAAGGTGCCTTCGACACGGAATTCCGTAAGTATGAGGCCGCCCTAAAAAATAAAAATTGTATCTAATCATGTTAACATTTTAGTGCACCGTTTTCCAAATAAAAATGGCGGATTGGTGGGATCATTTTGCTCTCTTTCGGCCCCCAAAACACGTTTTCCCCAACGGTTTTTTTAAATAGTTGTAAGAGCTGCCACGTTTAAAATTAAGCCAAAAAAAGACAGTGGTTAGCCTCCAATTTTTTATTTATTGTAATGTGTAATGTTGTAGGGCTCTACCGAAATTGAAATGACTTGCAAGTGATACCTAGTTTTTTTATTGACCCTCAAAAGGTGTAAAAAAGTGTAAAAATTCAGTGGAACGTAAACTTTAATTTATATATTTTTTTAAACTACAAGAGATAATGTTCTTAAAAACATCTCTTGTCTATCCTCTTTCTAACCATGAGCAATAATTCCAAAAAACTTTCAATTTAATTTGTCAACTTTAGCCGATTGGGGCACATTAGGCTAATAATAATCGCTATGCATGATAAAGGTTTTTTTTTAAAATAACCCGACGAAGCAGCTAAATACTGCTATCGCCCTCTTACACAGAAGGGCATTAGCTGTCTCTCTCTTTCATGGGGTCAGCACGGGGTATAGTCTGGGCCCTGTCTAATAAAAGTTACAATTTACAATTTGTAATTACAATTCACTTTTTACAATTCTACATATTTCTGTTCAATATAAATTACAAATTACAAAATTGTTATTGTAAAAAAAATACAAAATTGTAGAATTGTAGCTACAATTTTACATAATCCTGTTCAATAAAGGTTTTTACTTGACAGGCATTAATTTACAAATTTGTCAGAAAAAGGGGTTTATTAAACGCAGTATTGTAGTTACAAGTTTACAATATTGTAGAATTGTAATATAATTCTTACAGGCGAGCGCACTCTGTGTAAAACCCGTCGGTGAGTTTTACTTGTTGTTAAAATAATACTTTTTGAGCAATGGTGTTAACGTCATCATCCAGTGAGAGCAGTGACGAACAATATTCGCCAATAATTGTGCGACAGAGGCGAATATAAAAAAAAACACGTTTAATTTGACTTACTACATTTAATGAGAAGTTTAGTTTAGGGTAAGGAAGAATACCATTGAATACTTGGTAAATAAAATAGGCAACGAGCTTGAACACAAAACCAACAGAAACGCATCTCTTTACACCTACTGGACCAATTTTGTGCGCTTTATATTGGATGGGCTGTGGGTCACAACACAACACCATATAATAGCAGATGCGCACGGTATATGTAAGGGGACCGTACATAAAGTAAGCATCGCATTTATTGAAATAATAATTTTACGAAACGGTTAGTCTAAAGTCTTACTTTTTATTCGGCGAAGTAAACTGATGAGTTGATGACAATAAGTTCATGGTGGTTCGTTTGTGGTTCATTCCAATAATAGCGGTTTATAATGACTACATTTTCTGGTAACTTTTACCTAAAGAACGACTCATGAATTGTTAATTTATATCGCCTGATAAAAAAATACTGTTGTTGGTAGTGACCCTGCCAACGAAACCAGCGTACCTGGGTCCGAATCCCGGTAATGTCCAAAGCTCTTCATTGTTCCGTTATTTCTTTCCTTACAAAATAACACATGTTTATTTTCATATATGAGCATTAAAATTGTAATTTTGTTGTTCTAGACGTTCTAGTCCATTTTGTGAAGAACTGTAACGTTGAATGATAGTAATAAAATAGATTACACAGCGACTAAATTATGTTTTACCGTAGTTTAATTATTCTTCAATAAAAAACATTACACTTATATGTGAATTGTATCTTACCATGACTTATTTGTAAAACAAAATTGTAATCGAAAACTACAGGCATTTTTTACAATTTTAAAGTTTTATTAAACAGAGTATGTACGCGTTACAATTTACAAATATTTAGCAGTGCTACTTTTACAATTTTGTAGTTTTATTAAACAGGCTTTTACCATACAATTCTACAAATATGTCACTATTTTACAAATTTGTCGGATTGTAACGTTTATTAGATAGGGCCCTGGTTAAATGGCAACCGCGTGCAACTTTTTTTTTTTTTTTTGCCCCCGCGGCGACTTGAACAGCTACTACCGCAGGGATATGGCTTCCACGTGAAGTGATTTCGCCAGTGTCAAGGTTTATATGAGTATAAAACACAATCCAATCTTCTCTAGGAAGATTGGGGGCAACGTTGTACGGTGATTTGTAGGTCAGAGGTCAAGATAGTTTTAACCTCTGCACCACTGCGAGTCCACTTGAAACGAGAAGAAAGATGCCAGATACACGAAATAAGTCCAAGTCTTCAATCACTGTGCGACACTAAGGCATAAAAAGTACAAATCACTATCAGAAAAGAACTTTGAACACCTAATTACCCAAAAATTAAAGTCTAAAACAAATTACACGTCCGCCATCTTTTAACGTTGCAAATGGCCTCCATGCAAAACTTGATATGGCAATATTTCTTACCTGTCTTGAAGCCGGTTTTGACATGTAGGTGGTATGTCAGGCGGCTTCTGTTACTCACTATTTATTGTAGCTCTTTGGATCAAATATAAAATCATTTTCATGTCATGTCATGTCATATCAATTAAATTTAAATTAAATTGGTATGGCCTAGCGTGTGGACGCTAGAATCTTCTAACCAAATACCTTATACATTATATACACGTATTTTTTATTATTTTTGGTAAAAAAAACCATTTCCGATGTGATAAATGCAAATCGCATAATTACAACGTGATAAATGCGAATTGCTTAATTTATATCACTTTTGAAAGTAAAACAAAAAACCGCCTTCAAAGCGACTCAATATTTTAACCAAAACCCGACACCAGTTGGACAGACCCTTTACAAGACAGACATTTTAAAAGAAGTGTTTTTTTTCTGTGTTTTATGGCGGTTTTTTTGTTTTATGGCCTATAGTATAGATAGATCTGGTTCCATCACATTCCAGCTAACGAATTGAGTGGGTGCGTCCCACGAGATATAACTACATAATAACTATTTTCATGTTACTAACGTTTACGAGATATAATGAACGTTAGCTATAATAACAAAATCAATATTTTTATAAGGAATAACGTTCAAGTCATATAATATTCATTTTATATAATATTTTTTAATATAACACTCACAATGACTAATTTCAGTTCGTATAACATACATGACATATAGCGATCATAATACATAATATCTTTTAGTATAAGGATTATAAGATCTAATATCGTATGCTATACTCAATAGGTGGGTACTGTAAGGAGCGGGTACAGTCGAGTTCATAGATATGTGTACCCTGTAGTACTTTGTCATTTTAATCGCTGTGACAATTCATATACTTATGGCAGTTTAAACATGACAAAATAAATAGACAAGGTACTAAAGTGTACACATATTTATGAACTCGAGTCTACCAGAACGGTCTTGCTTGTAATTTGTTTTAATTAACCAGAAAATGCCACGAGCATGACGAATCAGGTCAGAACCGACTCGGTTAGGTTAGGTTAGAAGGCCTAGGCGGGAGCTTTGCTCCCGCCTAGGCCTTCGAGGTTATTTTTTTTTCTGCCCAGAAAAGTCAGACGGCTGCCAGTAAAGTTAGTAAGGTAAGGTTGATCGTTAATTAAGAAGGCCACTTAATACTGAAAATAGAATTTAATTTCAAATAAATAACATATGCATGTTTTTATATTATACGTGTATTATGTTTTTTGATGTTAGATAATTTGATTAATATATCTTTTAAATCTTAGGTGTTATGAACGTTATACGTTTTAATAGTTATATAAATTGATATTATATATTAATAACGTTATACTTTATGGAAATAGATATTTTGAAATTATATCTTCCGTTCATTATATCCAGTGAACGTTATACTAAACGTGTTTATACAAAGTGAGCGTATATATTATGAGTGTTATATTATCAGTTCTTATATCTCGTATTACTTACCCGAATTGAGTAATAAGTGTAATAACAATACAATTTGATCAATTAGTTCTTGATTGGTTCTCACTTTTGATAGGTAATTGTTTTATGGAATCGTATGAGATCTAGTCTGGCCACGCTAAGTATGCAGAAGTCGAAAATCGTTAGGTTTAAAGATGATTTATATAGCAACACCACGATTTGAAGATAAATAAGTATTGATACTTGTTATTATTATTTTATTTTACGTATCGTATACGGAAGACACGCATATCGATTGTACAGTGACTTACTTTTTTAACCGACTTAAAAAAAGAGTCTCCTCTTTTTCTATCCTATGCGACTATTCGTTTATGTTACAAGATATTGTGAACACATTTGGATTGGAAAGGGATGCGAATACTTTCAAAGTGGTCGCTTATCAATTTGACTAATTGTCTGCGGGAGAATTATGGTCGCGTTTATTGCGGTACGTAAACTTTCCTTTCCGTATCTGATAGAAATGCTCATCAGGTATTTATAGCACAGTCGAGTTCATAAATATGTGTACATTGTAGTACCTTGTCTATTTAATGTCATATTTAAACTGCCATATATAATTAGTCACAGAGATTAAAGTGACAAGGTACTAAAGTGTAGACCATATTAATGAACTCGACTGTACACTCTGCATCAAGGGCGGTAAGAAGGGGATTGCTAACGAGAGACTATTAGAAGCCCGACTCCGAAGGCGGAGGGCTTTTAATGACTCGAGTTTGTAATCCCCTTGCTGCCCGTGATACACACAATGTTTTTCATCACATATGCGGGAATTAAAAAAAATAGAGAAAAATACAAAAATCAAACAAATGAACTCGACTCGCTAAAAGACTTTGTCAACTTTTTTCAATATCTTTGTTCCACAGATAATGCTTAGAACTGCTTTAGTTTTTAAACTTAACAGGCCACACTGCCAGATTGTACAGATTTCCAAAATGAAATTTAATAAAATATTTGCAAATGTCTCTGAAATAATGGTAAAATATAAATATAATGCAAATAAATGTACCGTATAAGTTTAATTATACAGTAAAATTGGTTTGTAACCAAGTTTTGAATATAGGAAATAAGCATTGGCTGATTTTACACCACCTTAGTCTGAAATGACGTACGAGTGGATTCTATATTTTAAAACTAAACTCATAACTCCATAGAGAGTTATAAAAATCCATAACTACCGCGGGAGCTAAATCGGCTATAACTTCCCCATACGCCTGCGTGTAATAACATCCGTTCCGAGCAAGTGTGATGAAACAAAAAACTGTTTGTATCAAGGTACCGTTCGTGCTTTCTCGGAAACGACCCTAATGAAAGAAACGAAAAACTGCTTGCCTTAAAGTTTATTGCTATAAAAACTATAAAAATAAGAACAAACAAGTAATAGAATCTAAAAGCCCAGGTTTTCGGCCTCTATGGGATAAAGGTGTATATGCACATTAAAAAATAGGTAGACAGACATACTCACTGAAAGTCACTGAAAGTCACTGAAAGTATAAGAATAAAATGTTTAATTTTAAGAGGTTTCACAAACTATAATTTTTTTAGGTGTTTTAGGAACACTTCGGTAACTGAAGCTGAGGCCTCATTGGCTAAACATTTTTCACAGCAATTATTTCCGGGTATCCTCCAAATGCAAATGTCTATAGGCGGCGGTGACTACTTCCCTTCAGGTGGGCCGTCTGCCAGATTGTCAGTCGATGACAATAAAAAAAAATGCATTCGATTGTCCTTCTTCTTTAATATAATGTTCGATCACTTACATCTGCAAATAAATAAATAAATTTATATTAAGATTTTAACGCCACACACCACATTAATTTGTGTGTGTACATTGTTATTTATTAAAGTTAGTTATTAGTTATTTAAAAAAAAAGTGGGGGAAATTTAGTACAGATTCTATTTTATTTTTGCCTTATTGCCATCATAAATTTATTCTATAAACGGAATACATTTTCTTTCAATTAATACTTGGAATAGTACATCTTTTTCTAAAATAGCTATTTTGCACTTTGGCAAATTTCACTTTGCAATTAACAAATAACATACTATTTCTGCTAGTATTGGACATAGTGATTTGCCTTTATCTGTTACATGAAAATTGACAACATTTCAAAAAAAAATGCATTATTGTTTTTTCGCGTTTATGGGCATTTTTTTTCAAAGTTGTACCAACAGATTTGTGATGATTTTTTTTCGAACTTATTAATTGTTGAACTTTAAGGGTGTTGAAGCATTTTTAGTAGTCTTAGGTATCTTAATTTAGCAATGGTTTTGTAAAACATACGGAAATTAAATTTATACAGCGATTTCAAAGTGGCTCGGGCTCATATTTGTTTCCCTTCCGTTACCATATACATTTATTGATATAACTTGAAAGAAAGTAAAACGGGGATAAACAAATGCTTTATTTACTTGAAAATATAGTAAGTTATGAAAATAAGTTTTATTTTTAAAACATTATGAACTAATTTGAAAGAAATTACGATTATTGTAACTATTTCGTTACCAGACGACCAAAACTACTTACAATTTTCTTTACCAGTTGGACGTTATGAGGTTTACCCGACAAATTTATTTATACGTGGATACTTTAGTAAAAAGTTTATCCATATAATACACACATTGCAATGTTTATCAATTGGGGATTTAATAATAAAATAAAATGTTAATTATTTTCAAAGGACGGTAACGAAAATAATGGTAACGAAATCATAAGGCTGCAGTTATACCAAGATCACAAATCCACAAAAGCTTTATTAACCCGACTGACCAAAGCAAAATGAGGGTTATTGTTATCGCATATTTATAGTGGTTACATTTTAGACTTTCCTGACCAATACTGGTTATTGAGAGACAAATTATGAGCAACTGCAATGGTATTAGGTAGGTACCTATTCTTTGGTGGATGCTTCATTTTTCGGGATAGTTTGATAGTTTGGTAGTTGCAATTTTTCTTGCCTTTATATTTTTTTTTATTCTCGCCACGTCCTTTTTTCTTTGGATTTCATATTTAATAGGGTTATTTTTAATCCTTTCCCGATACCGTTTTTATTTTCGGCAGCTGTGAGAGGAGCCATTTCTATAACAAATGTAGGTAGTTTAGTCGTATTATTTAAATTTAATTGAGATATCTGCGGTTAATGTTATTGCAACTACGCAGCAGATTAAAAATAACACGTTGTATTATTCTAAAGACAATTTTGCAAACCGTATAAGATGATTTACTTTTGTGGTTTATTTGTAATAAATTTACCTATGTAAATACTATAATTTATTCAAATGTGATCTCAGTGTAAACATAACTTTATGTTTCCATTCCGTTACTTTTTAGATTCCCCTTATACATGACTGCCGACATGGCAACGAAAGGGGAAGTAACGGAAGTAATGTTTTGCACTTTGAAATACAAATTAAATATGCATTCGATCTTGATTGTAAAGATATTTTAGTGAAATTGAGTTTAGATATAAACAATTATTTAGGTAAATGTATCACAACAACATAAAGATAAAGATTTTACCTTCAAATCTTGGTAACGGAGTGGTGGAACCCATTTTGAACCACGTAAAGCACGACACTTCAACACACAATTTTTTCGTTTACAGACCGTTTGAAGACAAATATTGTGCTGCTACGTGAAAACTAAAGTTTCTAGATGAAAATAAAGATATATTTTGGTAATAAAAATGATACCTTAAGCCTAATATACGGTAACGGAAAGGGGGAATTCCCCTTATGTCGAATGTGGTGGACACGATTTAAACTAGTTTTTTGTTAAATATTAACTCTAAAGGAGACAAATTAAGGGCGTTTTTAGTAAATTCACATATTAGACTCCCGAAAACAAGTGTTCTCATGTACGACAAAAGTTTCCAAACTTGTTTATTTGAAGTTCGAAAATGTAACACCAGGCCTGGACGCGGAAAAAATTGGGGGTCTTAGGGAACAAAAATAACAAAAAAACTGTAAATTTAACGTTATTGAATACTTCTAGTAGCATAATTTTAAACGTAAGAGTATTGTTTATCTGGTAATTTAGCTACAAGTCAAAGTTTTTAACATAATCATGTAAAAAATATTAAATGAAGTTGTCGGACACGTGAAAAACGCTAGGTACACTAGAAAAAAAAATGCCCTTATAATAGCTGGTTAAAAATTAGACTACCCGTATTTCTTGGTTTTTCTTTATTTAACTTAAATTCGTCGTTAATAATTTATTAAAGAAATAGTCATTAAAAAGACCGTATATACAAAGTTAGGAATACTGATGTCGTGATCTTAGCCTGATATAAATATAAATAAATCGTTAGAATCAAGTAATCCGTCAGACAGATAAAAAATGAACATGACAGTTGTATATTTTTTTGAATTCCTTTGGTAATAAATGGACTAAGGGCACTATAAGTGTATTCCTAACATTCACAATCCAACTTTTTTTACTGTTTTTCCTAAATATAAAAAAAACTACTGCATAAAAAAATCCAAAGATATTTTTACTGTAATCAGCAGTGTAAAATCTAGAAACGGTATTTTATTTAACTACCTTAGCACAAAATGAATTGTTGTCAATTGAATTGACTTACCGCTAAAAGAAGATATTCTCATTTTATACTTGAAGTAGCAACTTCTTCCAAACCTTTTGGCTTCTTTGGACAGTTTGCAATTGAGGCTCAAGATCACTCTTTATTCATCCTGGAATCAAACAATGCATATATGAAGCAGGCACTAAAATAATACTTATATTTTAACCAACAAAAGAATACATAGGTACCACTCATCTTATATCATCAGTATCATCACACACTGATTTGATTTCTTATGACCATGATCATCGTGTTAATGCTATTTTTAATAAGTGAGTATATTTCGTTGGCATTTAATACATTATCATCAACATTCTATCTTAATATCATGTAAAAACTAAAATAATCATGTTTTTCTGTGAAGTAATAAATAACCATCATAACTTCTTTGTTATTGAATCTTTAAGTAGATTTGTGAACAAAACGACACTTTTTATTACCAAACATGAGCGAGGTTGTCTAATTTGTGTATTATTATTGCCGTTTTTGAGCAAGAACCGAGTCCTGCGATTCTTCAACATGTTAGAAATTACCCGGTATGCGAAACAGTAACTGCAGCATATGACTTTTAAAAGGTTCCACCATTCTTTTTTACTTTTATTACAAGAAATAGGGAGAATCGAATGGTACCTGACGACTTATGTACTTATAAGACACGTCTTCTAGACAGATACAAAACATTGCCATATAAAGTTTTACACGTGGTTGCCAGGTTATTCTATTGCAGAGTTAGCTTGGCCAGACTCTAAGTACAAAGGCGATATATTAGTGGCCGGTATTGTAGCTATAGCTTTAAAACCGTCGAGCCTATCAAAAAAATCAAGTCATCTTTTCTTTTTTAGAATTTAATAAGGAACATAATTGGACTTGACAGTTTTTTCCAAACCGTTAACGGAGACACATTTCACGGTGGGGGTGAAGCGTCAGGGGGAGAGTAGTGAAGTTATAGGTGTACCAGAATCTCATGGCAAATGGGGAAATAAAAAAATGTAGAGGGCAATACTGGGGAAATTGGACTAAACGGTATTGATACTTGTGTAATTTTTAACCGATTACAAAAAATTAAGAAGTTTAGATTCGACGATTTTTTTTTAAATGCTTTTAGGATTATTTAAAAAAAATATGACACTAGAGGTCTTTTAAATTAAACTCTCAGTATAGGATAATAATTTAATATATCTGAGGACAAAGGACAATTTCATATATACCATGACTCAAACTAAGCTCTTTTCGTGTACAACGGTACTAGACAACGATATACACGTCAGCAGTATATATTTAGAAAGCAGTAGGTATATAAAAATAAATATGAACTTAAAAACTTACAAACATCCAAGATTTGGTAGCAAAATTCTGTGCTCATCACACAAATTAATATGTCTCTACCGGTATTTGAACGCCTTGCGTCCGTGGGCAATTGAGCTACCGTGCCGTTTAAAGTGAGTATGTGTATGTATATACTATATCTTCTTTAAAAAGTATTTATATATTCTTTAATTAATACAATCGTTACATAATGAAGCCTTTAAGACGAGTTCCATCGAGTCGAGTAGGTTGGATTGGGTTAGACTAATTATGAAATGGTTGTATATTGCTGGGGTAAGATATTAACATTATTGCTCACAAATAAAATAATAAACACCATTCTTTCTATGAGTATAAAAAATAACTTGAAATCTCATCGTATGGTAGTGCTGGGAACCCCTGTAATAAGCATACATCGGGGTTTTCGGTGCGGGAATGATTTAAGAAAGAGTAGATATCAACAGATAAGGTAATCTGAGAAAATATCATATTATGCCTAATGACTAACTACCTCTTTGCGAATTGCTTACACTATGATACAAGTTTATTTTAACTCATGTAGTACTTTAGCTTTACTACCAAGGCTATAATGATATGAGATAATAATAAAATTAACGTTAATTAATTACCTGCAGTAGGTAAATTTAGTAGTTGACACGATTTTCAAAATAAACTATTAATGTTTTTTCAATATTTGGAACAGTTCATCTGCGACGTCTTGCTGTAAATATTATCCATTTCAATGAACTGAACGATCTCTCTAAGTCGGCAGTTGTAATAAGAGCATATTTAATTTTTTTCGATCGCATTTCTATTTCCTTGTAAAAATTCGTTCATAGTTTTCGACATTTCTTTTATAAAATACTTTTTTTAGAGTTTTTGGTAATTCTGTAGCTCTGCCTACCCCACTCTGGGAATGAAGGCGTGATGTATGTATGTAAATACTTTTTTTTGTTCAATTAATTTTTCATTAGGTAGAAACTCTGTTTTTTAATCTTTGGCTTATGTCAAACATTCCCGCACCGAAAACCCCGATGTATGTAATAAAAGTAACATTTACGTAAGACAAAATATACCTAAACCTAAAAGTATCAAAACCGTTTGTTTCAACTTACCGGTCAACTCCACGACACGCTTTAAAATTGAAGATTGTGATTGATTTACACCTCCTTCTTCGCGTATTGTATTATATAAATTGTATACAATATTCCTCGCTTGAGATCTAAGCGGTTTTTTCGACATTTTCACCAGATAACAATCGTTGAAGTCGAATTACAAAATGTAAGCAACAGTAAACAAACGATTTGACACAGCTGCCAGTTGACAGTTGCCATATGAAAACCATTATTTTTTTACTTTTAAAAATGCCATCAGATTCTGGTACACCTATAAAACACCACATCCAAATATATAGTTTTAAAACTTTATTCATTTGTTTGTCAAAAACATAGAATTACTCAACTATCCGGAGTAAATTTATACGTCTCAAAGATGGCCAGCCATCTATACAGGCTGTAATGACTGACTGCGCTAGTCTCACGGAAACCGATTCAGGATACCGGACATGTGTGCCAAGCCTTAAAGTGACTGAAGTGTCAAAAAAATGAAATAAACATTTTGTAGTTGTCAAATCAGTGTAACGATTGTCATTTCTCCGTTCGTTTCGTAAATACCGTGTGTAATTTTATATCAATGCAATTTTATTTGCCTTATAACAAATTAATACATAAGCTGATTAGTTTTGCTAATCTTTTAATGCTTCCTAATATTTATTAGTCACCAGTTTGGCGTGTGCATTGAACTTTAAGTAAGGTTGGTAATATATACGATAAGTTTGGAAAACTTGTAGCGCAAGGTTAAACGGTGATTTTCACTTTCATCTTCACACGTGGTGCCCCATATTAATATCATGTTCATTGTAAAAGTACCTCTTGATATAATCCCATTGTGCTGGTTTGAAGAAACAATATAACTATCGTATGTATTTAATTTATGTAAGTTTGTACAAACCGAACTGTTCTCAATAAAACGCATTAATATTGATGTATAAACTTCACTAAATATTAAAAGTGCGTTTATGGTATATACATAGGGTCAGACATTCTAAAAGAGTGACCAGATTTTCCATGAATTGTCAGTGTTGCCTTAGGTAAACATGGAATATGAAGTCTTCTCCACAACCAATAATTGGTCTTTAGCTAATATAATAATAAATTATGCATTGTGTTGCGTCCAAATGTCACATCTCTGATTATTGTCTTAATTTTTCTTCTTTGACAGCAATTTTATATTTGAGATCTCACTATTGTGTGCATACCTCTCCTTAACCCATCGTAGGCTTAGGCACGGATCCGTGCTCAAAATTTGAATATCTTTTTGTATTTTTTTTAAGCCTAATTTTATGGACTATATCTTAATCAAAAGAGACTAGAACTTGGTACTTTTTTGACCTCCAGCTGACGACGGGTTAATGGGCCATTTACACGAGGCCAATAGACGAGGCAATCCAGTAAGCCAGGCCAATATTGGCTTCGTTAAAATAGAGCATGTCGTAAGGACCAAAAAGTTGGACCACAGTTAAGCGCAGTTAACCATATGAACAAATAAGTCGAAAAAAGTTCCATTGTGCAATGAAAGTTATCCCTACAATTTTATGGCAAATTTTCATGTCACAACGGAAAAGTTTAATAGAAAATTTAATTGAGAGAGTTAGCGTGGCCAACTATTTTGGTCCTTACCCATATTTATTATGACATCTTTGGGGAAAATCTGAAATGTGTCTAGAATTTGATTCCTAAGTATAAAAACATAAACTGATATTATTTTCTTCTATCTTTGTAGTAAATATGCTTTATAATATAAATAACCAATTCATAGCAATCACAACATTTATGAATATAGGTACAAAAATTCCATGTGATATTTGGGGTCAAAGGGTCAGTTAAAAATGAACTAAAAAAGTCTCAATTTTGTTGTTGTCACATTGCATAAGCTCTTGTTTGTCTATATCTGTTACAGATAACTCCATTACATGCTGAACTTTGCCATTGATGTAAGATATCAATTTATGTACTCGTTCATGACATCCACTTTACACACAGTACAGTGTGAGACTTCATTGGCTCAATATTGATTTCAACATGTGTATTATAAGATTTTTCTCATGCGAGGCATTCAGTGTGCATAAAACAAAAGAAATTCTGCAGAAGTTAAAAGCCATTGACCTAGATGTGTCAGCATTATCTACAGAACTTTGTTACCATGTGGAATTGGCTAAAGGTTGTGATTACTTCAACATCAATCAGATAAAGATTCTGCAATGGTTACTCAGTTCTCCACTTCAACCCCAGGCTTTGAGAAATAACACATGTTACAAAAGTGTGAAAGACAATCAAGTCATTATTGAAATCGGCCCAAGGTAATCAATGTTTTTATGGTAAATCAATTTTCATGATTTATTTAACATTTAGTGTTGAGAATTCAAACGTCGATTGGTCTCAGATCCTACTTTCCATCAGGTGGCCTGAATGCTTGTGTGCCTGTTGCCATAAAAAAGAGGAAAATGAGCATTAAATATTATTTTAATTATTTTCTTGTTTATTTCAGGTTCAATTTCTCAACAGCAGATTCGAGTAACTCTGTGCAGATCTGTGAGAGTGTTGGTTTGCGCGATGTGGTCCGTCTCGAGGTATCCACCAGATATCTCATCTCTTTTAACAACACTCAACATGTATCCAAACAGAAGTTTGAAGAATTGGCTGCGGTTCTGCATGATAGGATGACACAATGCATTTATACATCTGAAAATCTGCCTAGGAAGAGTTTTAATGAGGGTTTACCTAAAGATTTGGAGTCATGGTTTGTTGTGCCACTTCAAAAAGAAGGCAGGCCTGCTATGGAAAAAGTAAACCAAAAACTTGGTAATTTATTTTTATTTTTCTTTATCCTGTATTGCTTTACCTATTTGGGTCAAACAAAACTTCCGAAAACCCTGTAGAAGGTACTAATTTATTGAGTATTTGATGGTTGTTTTTTTGTTAACTGTGTATTTTTCGTAAATAGGTTTGGCTTTTGATGCATGGGACATGGACTTTTACACTGACCTGTTTGTGAATAAGTTGAAGCGAGACCCAACAAGCGTGGAACTATTTGATCTTGCCCAAAGTAACAGTGAGCATTCGCGTCACTGGTTTTTCAAGGTGACATAACAATTTCAATCAACAAGTTATGTATGGTAATAGTAAATAGATACTAAAGTGTATGTATTGTTTCAAGGGCAAAATCATATTGGACGGTAAAGAGATTGATGAATCGCTGATTGATATGGTGGCTTCTACTCAAGCTTCTTCTAACAATAACAATGTCATTAAATTTGGAGACAATAGCAGGTTTGAACTTTTAATGACTTGGATAAGTTTTACAATTAAATTTTGTTAATATAACTATTATAGCATGTACAAATAAATTCTAATAAATGAATGACTATAATGCATTTAGAAACACTGAAATCAGAAAATAAGAACTTATTCCTTATTGGTTAACCCTACCTAAAAAACTAGCAGTCCCGCCTGGGTTCCATTCCCGGTAGGTAAGCGCAAATATTTGTGTGATAAGTACAAGTGTCTGCTAGTTTTTTGTTTGTTGGTTTTCTATCAATGTATCAAAGCATTTATTTCTCAATTCTAGACTTTATTGTAGGACTATGTATATTTGTGTAAAATGGTCCCCTGACATTATAAACTCATTATTATTTTTAGTGCTATCAAAGGATTCAAACACACAAAGCTCAGACCGAGTAATGTCAACGCCCCCTCGGAGGTAACTCAAGAGGTAACGGAGTCGGACATTATATTTACGGCTGAAACACACAACATGCCGACGGCTGTGGCGCCGTTTAGTGGGGCCACCACCGGCACGGGTGGCAGGATACGCGATGTACAAGGCGTTGGCAGGGGCGGCCACACTGTCGCCGGCACTGCTGGTTACAGCGTTGGAAATTTGAATATCCCCGGTTAGTTAGTTATATAAATATCTATATTCCATGCTTGAGTACATAAGCTGTTTCGTTCCGGGCAAAAAAAGTTATTTACTGTTTATTAGATTCTTCATAGTTACCCACTTCGAAATAAATTGCGTCTTACATTAGTTAAACAAACGTCGTACAAATTGGTATTGTTTATAAATAGCCAATATGTGAGCCCAGTGGTACTCCTGATAGGGTGTTCACTTAATCTAAAATAGATGCACCAAGTTTAACACCTTGTCTTCCGTTTGCAATTAGCAACGTGGTAATTTACCCATCTAAACACATCTATTAATATACAGTTTAATACATTTTCGAAGTAGAATAACCTAGGTAATGCACAAGATTAAAAGCTTTCTCAAAATCGGTGAAGAATACGTAAATCTGTACGACAAATATAACTTAAAATTAAAATATAAGTCCTGTTTAATATTATAATAATCGTTTTCAGCACATAAACGCGCGGTAGGTGCTTTAGTGATGTTAGTTTTAATTTGTGGTAAAACCTGAACAAGGTTTAATATGTATAACTAATAAATTTCCATAAAACTTACCATTTTAATTTACTATTTCATTTTAGGCTACGATTTGCCATGGGAAGAAAAATCTTGGAAGTACCCTAGTAACTTCGCTAGTCCGCTGCAAATCATCATCGAGGCTAGCAACGGAGCGTCGGATTATGGAAACAAATTCGGAGAACCTGTCATTACTGGTAAGAAGTTTTTTTGATAAGTGTAACTGTGAATCCGCCATGCATATGAATAGTACAGATATGTACTTATACATACATACATACATACCTTCACGCCTTCATTCCCAGAGTGGGGTGGGCAGAGCTACAGAATTACCAACAACTCTAAAAACTTGTTGATAACTCTGTAACCACAATTTGCACAATATATAAAAAAAAACTGTGGAAGCTGTGTTATTATATGTACTTATGTAGCTTAATATTTACTATTGTTCTTCGCAAAGGCTAAAAGGCTGATTTTTCTAGGATTTGTCCAATCATATGGTTTGAAGAATGGCGATAATGTTAGAGAAGAATTTGTGAAGCCAATCATGTTCAGCGGTGGCATTGGGTACATGCCTCACTCCATGATCAAAAAGAACAAGCCTGAGAAAGGTAAGAGATCTACTTACTCAAGTATAGTTAAGCGTATGGCTGTAACAATTTGATTGTACTTGTTGCTTGTAACGTCTCTTCCGTTGTGGTCGTTTTGTAACACTTTAACTGAACTGTGTTATTGACGTCCTTTTTGTCCTGGCAGGCATGTTGCTAGTGAAAATAGGTGGTCCCGTGTACCGCATTGGGGTGGGCGGCGGCGCTGCCTCCTCGGTCGCAGTGCAGGGTGGGGACTCTCGAGACGCCGCCTTAGATTTTGGTGCTGTGCAGAGAGGTAAGAAACATCGCTATTATCCAATCTTAAATACTTAACTTGAAATAATATTATATTGAATTATTTTTTCTTTTTGATTCTGCAAATTTAAGCAAGAAAAAATGTTTGCGGAAGATATGTTTTTTTTTGGTTTCTTTTTTAAACTATGTTCAAACGATAAAACTCATTTTAGGTAGAATTTGAATTTAAGGTTCCTGCGTATTTGCGTAAGAGCTTCAAAATTTGCCATGACATTTTTCATTACACAGGAGGGTTTGATAACAGATATTTCTATACTTATATTTGTAATTAGTTATACCATCAAAATAGATCTCTTCGGTCTCTTTGATAAGAACTGTTTATTCTCGAGATATCTTTTATCACATCATTTATTTACTATTCACAGATGAAATGGAAAACGTCATTGAATAGGTCAGATTGTATCATTAGTTCATGAACTCGATTTAACTGTTTTGTTTTATTTAATAGGTGATGCTGAAATGGGTAACCGTCTCAACAGAGTCGTGAGGGGTTGCTTGGAGGCTGACGTCAATCCAGTTGAATGTATGTGTCCAAAATTTAATTCCTAAAAGATAGTTCTATAATTGCAAGGTTTTCATTTAATTCTTTAAGTTAGTTTGTTCGCAAGATTTTTAGTTCAAATGTTGCAAGTCCATTATGATCCAGTTAACTAATTACTCATGTCAACTTTGTGACCGTTAAATATTACTTAACTTATAACTAACTTTTAATTACCTCTTTAAGGCCCGCTTGCACGTAAACCCTAGGTTAACCACACGATAACAGATTAATTTGTTAAAAGTGACAGTTCTTACATGAATCTGACATTCTTTAATAATTTAACCCTTTAACACGTTGATTGCCGCATCACGCGACGTCGCGTGAAGCGGCTGTATACGCTGTGGCCAGCCACGCGACGTCGCGTGATGGTCCCCTTCGATATTGTCCAAGCCAATACGTTTTTTGGCCATCTGTATAAATTCTACATTTTGACTTGGCAATGAACGTGTTAATGGTCGTTGACACCTGTCACACTTTTCGAAAATTGAACTACAACATTTATTCATAAGACTCATGTAAATTTTATTATGGTGGTCAAATATGCCCGTTAACCCCTAAAGGGTTCAATTCACGTGCAAACAGGTATTAATGGTTTTCCGCGGGCACATTAATCAGATTATGAATGAGAAAAAACTTATTTGAACCGGCAAGTCTATTTAACAATTGTTCGATATCAACAGCAATTCACGATCAGGGAGCAGGTGGCAACGGGAACGTGTTAAAAGAGTTGGTGGAGCCAGAAGGAGCCGTTGTATACACTAAAGAGTTCCAGCTCGGTGACCCAACCATTACGACCCTCGAGCTTTGGGGCGCTGAGTACCAAGAAAACGATGCGCTGCTCTGTTCTAAAGAGAATAGGGCTACGTTGGAAGGTTAGTTTCCTCTATCCAAAATGAAAGTCCTATGTTATGTTATGAAGAGCTGCTTCAAAATGAAGAGCCTTTAGACCATGCTGTGGGTTTATGTAGGCTGAAATGGAGATCATCGGAATCCTCCCTGTTTATGTTTACGAGTATAAATCGTTCTTCTTCTTGGACGATACGTAAATTGTTAATTTAGGCGCTCCATCGAAATATTTTTGCAACCTTTGGTGGTTATAAAATTTTAGAAGGATAATACATATATTTTGTTTCAGAGCTCTGCCGGCGCGAGCGGTGCCCCGTGTCATTCGTGGGCGAAGTGACTGGAGATGAGTACATGACCCTCGTGGAGGGCGAGTTCGATGACCGCTTGATCGACAGGAAGGAAAGAGAAAAACTCGAGGTCAAATCCAAGTTGCCTTACGATCTTCATTTGGAAGCTGTGTTAGGTACGTGTGACTAATAATTAATTACATTTTGAATGTGCAATAGGCATTTATCACATACACTTACCTTAACTTGACCATGGTCATTGACTTAGCTGAAATGTGGCTTTTTATTGTTTGGCTGCAATTGAAGACAGTATTGACGGTACTTAAATCATTATGTTTACTCGTTGATAATCGATATTGTAAGATGACCTTGTTTCATTTTAAATTCTCAAGTGTAATTTTTATGCAGGAAATATGCCAAGGAAGACGTTTGATTTGAGACAGGCTAAGAGGACGAAGCTGCCTCTCTCGTTGCCAAATGACGTGACGGTGAAAAGCGCTCTCGACAGAGTTTTGAGGCTGGTCAATGTAGCTAGCAAGAGATACCTCACTAATAAGGTACAATTCGCTAAACTTTAAATTTATTCATTTCGATTCTCGAAAACTTAGTGAGTAATTCTAGACACGCTCCAGGGCCGACATTCCAGGCGGTAAAAACAATATCGTCTTTGATCTGTTATTGTATGTAGGGGAGAAGTGGCATGAAAGAGCCAGGTTTTGAAAGAGCCACTTGCATTATTTCGGAAGTTTTAGAACAGATTTGGTTGGCAACACTATTTTTAGGTGAACTGTAAAAATTTTGTGAGGGACGGGAAATCAGTGCTGCCACCTAAAAATAGTGTTGCCAACCAAATCTGTTCTAAAACTTCCGAAATAATGCAAGTGGCTCTTTCAAAACCTGGCTCTTTCATGCCACTTCTCCCCTATAGGTATAGTTATCATTTTGATAGCTCTTATTTTCTTGACAGTAATGGCGGCCGAGTTAAACGTGAAAACATAACAGGTCAAAGACAATATGGTTTTTACCGCCTAGAATAGACTCCCTGTACCTTGCTGCATTCCACCCTCGTCGATATTTCACCATGGTCGAATTGGAACCGCGCGATCTCAGTGTTAAACCATTACATCAAGATGCACAAATTTTCACTATTACATGTCATATCGGACACCTTTTGTGAAATAATAATTCGCCAAAGTTCAAAATAACAGCATTTTATTTTTAATGGTCAGGTGGACCGTTGCGTGTCGGGTCTAGTGGCCCAGCAGCAGTGCGTGGGCCCGCTGCACGCGCCGCTCGCGGACTGCGCCATCATCGCGCTGTCCCACTCCGAGCTGGTGGGCTCCGCCACCTCCATCGGGACGCAGAACGTCAAGGGGCTTCTAGACCCCGCTGCGGGTGCCAGGATGTCGCTCGGCGAAGCTCTAACTAACCTGGTGAGTATGCCTGACTTAGCTATTTTGTGTTTTATTTATGGTTCGACTGACAGTGAATTCTACGCCTTATCTGGTTCCCCTGGGCTCGCAACAAATGCTGTCAGCTGTGGAGGTCATAGGGTTATAATAGCAGTGATATGAGTTCTGTGCCATTTGTGTAAAGTGCAAAACAAAAAAATAATTTAAATAATAACATGAACTCGCATCCAAGCAGTTAAAAGACAACATGCTAATATATTTTATAGTCACAGTGTTGATTTTTAGCTGGACCAATGAGTTTGCACGGAGAGCTGTGTAAAATTATTTGAGTGTGTACTGTTAAGATGCATCTCTCTTCGACTCCTTAATACAAACAGAAAAAGTGAGGTTAGAATAAAATAGTGAAAGGTTGCTTCTTACACAATTTTACTGTAGCCTCAATTTTTCTGTTTGTTGACATTAGCTACGTAGAGTAAGACAACAGTTAAATTACAAATTTTGATGTTGGATCCTAACAGCCAAGGGGCCCTAGACAAGATGCATTACGCCGAGTCGCTTTTCTATTCGTTTTGTTTTTAAACCAATCGCGTCACTGCTAGATCACGTAATACGAAAAGTCACGTGATCTAGCAGTGACGCGATTGGTTTAAAAACGAAACGAATAGAAAAGCGACTCGGCGTAATGCATCTTGTCTAGGGCCCAAGATCCTTTCGAACGCTTTACGTCGAATATAAAACGTGTCACTTACACGCCAAACATGATTGCTTTGCTATGCAACCGACAACTTAATTAATAGCGTAATACGAAACAGTCTCCTTTAATCTTGAACTGGGACGGGTGTAGCCGTCATGGCGACGTCTTTCAGTTGACGGCTAGAGCCGTTTGTGGCGTTCAAAAGGTTAACTAACCATCGTTATATTGTTCAATTTATGTCAACTAAGAGAAAACTCCCATTTGAGTTAGCATGGATTACTTTGATAGCAGTAAATAACAAAAGCTTAATAATGGTCAGGTGTTCGCCGGCATATCGGAGCTGGAAGACGTGAAGTGTTCCGGCAACTGGATGTGGGCCGCCAAGACGGGCGCCGAGGGCGCGGCGCTGGTGGTGGCGTGCCGCGCCGCGTGCGCCGCCATGGCCGCGCTCGGCGTCGCCGTCGACGGCGGCAAGGACTCGCTCTCGATGTGCGCCAGCGTCTCCGGCGACACTGGTGAGATCTCAATTCTAAATATATATTCAGTAAATTGCCCACATGAGTTACGGAAGACATCGGCGAGAAGAAAGCGAAAGCCTTTTTCTTTACAAACCGATAGTATTTAATTACAAACTTAAGAATGCATTCCAAAAAAGGTATGAACCCGAAAGTTTACCAAAATTAGAACATTTAACAAGGGCTCTTTTACACGTCGGTAATATGAAAAATACGATAATACTTAAAAGTAAGTTACATTACATGGTGATTAACTGATTGATTAACAAATAATTAATGTTACAAATAACAACAATGAAATCATTAAATTAATCATAATGACTAGGAGAACAACTCGACGAAGTCTCTACATCAAGAACGACAACTAAAATAAATAACTGGAAAACAGAGCCAACTTAGGTACTTGCAACATTGTAGTCCACAGTGGTGTCAATTGCCTCGAAATTGCTTAAAAATGCTTGTGTTAGACGAGGATATTGGCACATATTCGTATTAAAGT
Organism: Acleris emargana; assembly: GCA_927399475.2. Classification (NCBI taxonomy): domain Eukaryota; kingdom Metazoa; phylum Arthropoda; class Insecta; order Lepidoptera; family Tortricidae; genus Acleris; species Acleris emargana. The sequence goes on from OV656838.1 coordinate 13,437,126, forward strand.
GTTTTCATTTTACGAAGTTGCGTTTTACTACTTACCTGAATGCATTAGTATCACACTTGTGATACTAACGCAAATTCAATTAATATCTACTTAATGAGTCTACAGAGTCACATTAGGCATTTCACAGGTTAATTTTACATACAATTGATACAACAAGCAATGTTAAAAAATCAGTTTAAATTCTGTTATTCATCATACGAGCATGTGTATATTAGTAAAAAGCATAAAATATAACTCAAATAATTAGTGATCTTTGTTATCTACAGTCAAGTCGCCGGGAACCCTGGTGGTGTCTACTTACGCACCGTGTCCCGACATCACCGTCAAGGTGGAACCTGCCCTGTTACAAGAAGGTTCGGCACTAGTGCATGTGCCAGTGTCAGCGGGGAAGTATAGGTAGGTAAACCATTTGAGAGATTAAGACCCGATTTATATAATCCCCAGATAATGTTTATCAGTTAGTTATCACTCTCTTTTCTTCTTTCTCGAAATGGAGAGAGTTAAAATGGATCCGTCAGATATTGTTACCTGGAGATTAATAAAGCAACCCAATGATTAATTCTGGTCTATTTTCCTGCTCGTGACTTGATGCTGTTACTGTGAAAGGGTTATATGGTGGTTCAACATTAAATTTGTTAACAATTATTATTATAATTAGTGGAACCAATAGTACATTGATTTGGAACAAGATTGTCGCACGGTACGTACGACGCGTTGCTTGTGTGAGGAGGTTGCATATTATTTTTTTGATTGGCATGGCTAACACGCACTTTAAGAATATAAGGGTATGAATTAAGATAGTTTTTGCCGTCTGGGCTTCTGGATTTCTACTAATAATAGACACTTTATTCAATGTGTTCAATTACCTACATAAAATTATTTCCTCAGGCTGGGAGGATCCGCATTGGCACAGGTATACAAACAATTGGGCGATAATCCTCCGGATCTTGACAAGCCCGAAATTTTGAAGTCTCTCTTTAAAGTTACCCAGAAGCTTTTGAAAGGTAAGAATATTTCGTTTTGTCTAATACGTAGTAACTAGCCATCCAGGGACCGCAACCGCTTACCCTATAAAGGGTTTTCGTTAGGGTATATATTTGACTGGTTTTGAAAAACCCTAACGATGCGACAAACGTATTTTCGACTTACCCCAATGAAAAACTATCCCATACGATACAATTAATTCGACCAAGCGATTACCAATTCCTTAAACCCTCGTTAGGCTTTCACTATGAAGTGTTTATTGAACGGCTTCAAGCTATTTTAATCTCTACGCGCAGTCCATACTAAATATTTTTGAACTACTTAGCAATTGATTGGCTATCCACACACAAAGGCTTGAAACCAACCAATCACACGAATCTGCAAAACAGAGTCAACGGAGAGGGAGAATTGATAGGGTAACGTAACACTAACGTTATGCTAAGTACTTAAATCCGAAACCCTTACGAAACTGGTAACCTCAATGGTTGTAGTTAACTAGTTCAAAGCAGTTTCCATATCATTAGTATTAGCGTAAGCATTAGCGATAGGAATACGCTAACGTTGGGGAGAGTATATGATGTAGATACCCGATCGATAGACTTAATCAAATAAAGGGGCTTTCCGGTCCCTGCAGCCATCAAAGTGTAAGAGCTGGGTTTGAAATATATGAACAGTTGAGTTCAAACATATCGCACATGACATTCAATACTGTATTAACTCAAAAATAAACTGTAATGCATAACTATTCATACTAGTTTAAAATTAGAATAAATTTTTCAACACTGTCACATTTCGAGTTAAGACGGTATTGATTGTCATGTGCGATATGTACACTACACTAGCACCAAAATCCAATGGAATAAGGTGCAAAGGTGTATACGTATCTTTGTACGCGACTGAACAACTGGAAAGCCTGTTTAAACTTTTTTTTTAATTTTGATAAGGAACATTTGTGTCCTTGACACTTTTTTTGTATCTATTATACCTAATTGTACAAAAAAGTTAAAAGATCTGGGGACACATTTCACGGTTTGGTGACGCGTTAGGGGGAGCGGGCGGGAGACTAGTGAACTTTAAACACCACACCCAAATGTATCATGTCTCATGTTAAACAAGGTTTAAAACTTTATTCATTTGTTTGTCAAAAAACAGAATTATTATACTGAACTATTTGGAAAATCAGGTTGGTACTAAGCTATCATGCCCAATATAGAGGTTTTATTTAAATCATCGATAAGCGTGATTTAATGTTGAAAAATAACCCCTTTACCAAAAATCTAGCACTACAATCATCCTTAACCCTAAATAATATTAATTTTCACAGAAAAGAAACTACTATCCGGTCACGACATTAGTGAAGGTGGTTTTATAACAACCATCCTTGAAATGGGAATTGGAGGCATCCGGGGATTAAACGTAGACCTTTCCGTGGAATCCACTGTCTCTACTATCGAAGCACTGTTTAACGAAGAACTTGGCATAGTGGTAGAAGTATCGCCTGCGAATCTGCAATATGTCTTGGCAGAGTACAATAATAATGGAGTGCTCGCGAAGAAAATTGGGGTAACCGGGAAATATGGCATGAACTCAGAGGTTGGTAATTTGGCGTTTCACCTAACTGCTGCTGTATTTACTATGATATTTACAGACAAGGACAAAAATATATTAACTGGCAAAGTCTTATAAATATATCCATGTGACTTAAGGCCTTTCAAGAGGCGAGCGTACTGTTTTCTATAAGGCTGGCATGGCATCTGCGATTCGTCTCCTGAACCGCTTGCTAGTTTATCTCTAGCATATGAAAATAATTCGTCTACTATATTTGGCTATGGTTTTTTAGGTCTCTATCAAAGTGAATGGTGAAACAGTTTTAAGTACACACCTGATAGATGTGTACAGGATGTGGGAGGAAACAAGCTTCCAGCTCGAGTGTCTCCAGGCCAACTCCGAATGTGCCAGACAGGAATGGGAAGGTTTGTGTCCATCCGGCTCATATTTTACAAACAGTTCTTTCAGCTATTTTATAAAATAATTTAGGTATTTGAAGTGCAATTGTTAAGCGAAATGTGATTTTCAGGACTCGAAAATCGTAAAGGTGTAACATACAATGTGACTTACGATCCCTCGGCTGCGGTGATCAAGTCCAGGTCCACCAGGGTAGCAGTTCTTCGTGAAGAAGGTACTTTTTGTGTATTACTAGTTGTACCCGGCATGCGTTGCAAATGCTTATTTGTGGTTTTTTTCTAGTAGATTTTGATTTGTAAGTACTGTTGGACTACACAAAACATATAAATTATACAATATTCCAGGAACAAACGGAGACCGCGAAATGATCGCATCGCTTCTTATGGCCAACTTCGAAGTGTATGATGTGACCATGAGCGACTTACAAGCCAAGAAGATTACTTTGGATGCTTTCCAGGGTTTGGTGTTCCCTGGTGGATTTAGTTATGCAGGTAAGGCCAATAAACTAGCATCTTCGTAGGCTAATAATGTTACATGTTGATTTTTATAAGCATTAAGTGTCAATACTATAGAACCTTGTCGACGTGACACTACACAGCTTATTATAGTGTTTGATTTTACGTACATTAACGTAACCGTGCAAGTGAGTTTGAGCAGCGGGGCGCGCCGTCGTGGAAAGTACTATAATTATGAACTCTTTATGTCAATAAAGAGTGGTGACGGGTGGTTTTCAAAAAAAAGTGTACCTATTTAGGGAGAAACGGTAACTTTAGTCATGTGAGTGGCGAAAATTTGCCATACATTTACCTAGTGCCCTCATTCGCCAATAGACAGGTATCTCAAATGCAATAAACGAAGCAGATTCAATCCTCATCCGTTAGTAATATGGTCGCACTTGCTACAGGAGTTTTTTTGACACACAACCATCTTATAGAAGAATAATTAATTTTCGTTACTCACATCATGACTAAAGTTATCGTTACTTTATTTTAACGAGGTACACTTTTAAACCATTCTGATACGGTCAAAACAAAACGGTAATTAAAACTTAAGATTGGCGTGATGGTTTCGACACGGGTGACCACAGTATCATAATTATCGATATTTATTTATTTAAACTTCTTTGTACTAAATACAATAAAGTACAAATGGCGGACTTAATGCCCAATGGCATTCTCTACCAGTCAACCAGTAGGCGAAACAGAAAAAGAAGATCGGTGCAAAAAAAGCGTTGAAAAAAATAAAATATATACAAGATACGATATGGAAGCGGCATAAAACTATTTTTTTTTGTTTAGACACGCTCGGTTCTGCGAAGGGCTGGGCAGCGGGCATCTTGTTCTCCAACTCGTTGAGCGCACAATTCACCAATTTCAAGAATAGAAGTAACACGTTTTCCCTGGGCGTCTGCAACGGGTGCCAGCTGATGGCACTGTTGGGCTGGGTCGACCCCGACGCGAACAGCGGACCTCTGAACAGAACGCAGATATTCCTGGACCATAATAAGTCTGAAAGGTATGTTAGTTAACTTGCTGTAGTATTTAATCTATTTGTTGTAATTATTTTTTGGTTTTGTTGTGATAATTTTCGTTATGCTATGACACTCAAAAATTTTCAAGATCTCTTTATTATTATAAGTCTCCCATAAGGCCATTTTTTTCAATCTCCAAATAAAATTAGCTGAAGATTCAAGTTGTGAGGTTATAAATTTCATATGAGAGAAAAATACATAGCTAATTAGTTGTAAGTCTCCCTTAAGGCCAATTTTTCCAATCTCCAGACAAAATTATCTGAAGATTAAAGTTCTTAGGTTATAAATTTTGCATATGAGAGAAATATACATCTAATATTTATTTAACAGAAAGTGTTATCTGAATATTGTAAAATCACCCCGTAGTCACCTTGTCAATAGATCTCATTACAAAACTAACGACGACAACGACGTTTGTTTCTTAATGAGATCTGAAATGACGACGCGGGAGCCGGTAGTGACCCTGCCTACGAAGCTAGCGATCCCGGGTTCGATCCCCGTTACGGGCAAATATTTGTGTGATGACCGCGAGTATTTATTCCTGAGTCTTGGGTGTTTTCTGTGTATTTATCTATATACTTAAGTAAGTTTATCCTTGCCTAGTACCCATAGTACAGTCAACAGCATAAATAAGTGATCATTTATGTACCTTGTCGCTTTCAATCGTTTCACCATTTCGTATAACATTCCTAACACAACGTTAAAGTGACAAGGTACATAAATGATCACTTATTTATGCTGTTGACTGTACAAGCCTAGAGCTTAGTTTGGTGCTAGGTAAATTTGTGTAAGATTGTCCCCTGATATTTATTTATTGAAACAATAAACCTACAGGTTCGAATGCCGTTGGAGCGCCGTAAGAATATCAGAGGCCGTGAACGACACGGACGTATGGTTCCGCGGAATGGGTGGCAGCGTGCTCGGCGTCTGGGTGGCTCACGGGGAAGGCCGCTTCACCGCCCCGGATTCAGTCATCCTTAACAAGCTGCAGAAAAACAAACAGATCGCTATGCAGTACGTAGACGACGACGGAGCCCCCACCGAGGCTTACCCGATGAACCCTAACGGCAGCCCTCGTGAGTATTTCTATCCATAACCAACAGCTAACACGAATACATTAGAGACGTACATACATACAGAAAGTCAATTACAGGTTCTCACTGATAGTAGTACAAGCAATAATGATTAACATCGCATAAATTCGATAGTTTCGTAAATCATTTTAACTCAGCTGCGCGAGACAATAAGAAGGGTAATGAGTTTAAAAATCGTAGGTATATGATAAATATCCTTAAGTTCTTCCTCCTAAAAATCATCAAGACCGTGTGAGTGTCATAGACGTCATAGTCGTATAATAACTTTATTCCCGTCACACTAAAAGCACAAGTGTAAAGTAAAGCATAAGAGCAATCTGGATAAATCGACACAAATGTTCATACACACAGAACTAATACTTACAGAACGAATCCGGAATTCTGCTAACGCCTTTCGACACTCACTTTTTAACGTCCACTGTCTGTCATTTCTTGTACACTTCGTTTTTTTAGCATAAGAATTTCGATAAACGATAAGCAGGTGTCGTAAACCTGTTTCATCAGAAGTTAATAATAATATACATACATACATACATACCTTCACGCCTGTTATCCCATAATAATAATATATTGAATTATTTTCTGTTATTATTTTTGCAAGACAATGCAATAAAAAGTAAATTGTTAATAAGCTTAGCCCACAGACTATAATAACCATTTGAAAAACGCGTATTGTTGCAAGACTTCAATTTAGTCGTATACGCTTAAAACGTTTCGTGTGTCTATGACATCTGCTTCTTTGGGTTTTTTAGTAACGCCTTATATTAAAATAGAATAATCCTTATACATAAATGCAAAATAATTCATTTTGCAATTATCTTTAATGATGCGAAATGGTCGAAAATGCTTTTGATAGTTTTCCTCTTATTCTGTCATGCTGCCGTAAAACGTGTCCAATAAAAGACTTACTTACACTTAGTTCTGTATTGTTAGCTTCTTGCAAGTGTATTTGTAGCCTTAATACGATGTACATGATGTTGTCCGTGAGCAGTGGGCATCGCGGGCGTGCGGTCCCGCGACGGGCGGCACGCGGCGCTGATGCCGCACCCGGAGCGCTGCGTGCTGCGCTGGCAGTGCGCCGCGCCGCCCGCCGCCGCCGGGCCCGCCTCGCCCTGGCTCCGGCTCTTCCAGAACGCCTATCTCTGGGCCGCCCAGAACTACGAGTAGATCTGATAGTTTTCGCTAGTGTGCCTGGCAGATGAGCGGACATCGGATTTATTGGGGGAAAATCATCGCTATTATAGCGTACATCGCTAGAGACGCTTATCGATACTTCACAAACACCTAAAAGTAGCCCCTCCCAGATTTGATTGTAAACGTTATTATGATAGGTATAAAATAATATTTTCTTGATTTTATTTACTATTTTTTTCTATAATGCAACTTCAGAGTCTTAATTTCTCAAGATGTATATATATAAATAAATATCAGCGGACAATCTCACACAAATTGATCTAGTCTCAAACTAAGCTCTAGCTAGGCTATATACTAGACAAATTGATGAAGCTTCAGATTCACAATGTTTATAGTTCGGCGCGACTTAATTGCGTAGAATAGTCATTATTCACTTAATTTGCATCATTGTACCTTATAAAGGATAAATGTACGTGTAGGTGAGAAGTAAAAAGTATCGATAAATGATTTTAGCTATATACAAAATAAATTTCTGTGCTTCGCCGCAAGTCGACAAGATACGTTAGCGAATATGCGCAACTGTCATTAAGTTGTTGCTCCTTATATTTTGTAACGCAGTTTATGCCTTGTTAAGGACGTAAAAAATATTATGTTTTGTCATGTCCTGTCGTCTGCAGCGGCCAAAATTATTGTTCTTTACCGGCATCCGACCTAGCTTTGACGTAATATCGAAAATTAACGAATGTGAAAAGCATGTGGGCATTTAGTTTTCCTTTCAGCTACGCAATAATTTAATCATAAATGCACTAAATACTGAGAATAAAGCTTCAATTTTCTACTCTAGTAATTAACTCGGATATAGATTTCAAACATGAGGTCGACTTTGAATGTTAAGATTGGGTTCATGCCTTTTTAAACGCTCTAATGGGACTTATTGTCAAATTGTTCGGGATGGCGATTTCAAAATCTCATTTTATATTTCTAAAAGTAATTAAACCGTTCAAGAGTTGACTAAATTGACTTGGGATTTTTATACCAACTTCTTCTCTTTGTTGAAAGAGAATCAGATTATAAACGGCGCATAAGAGATTAATTAATATCCTCTTGCTTTTTACTTTTAAAAAGATTGTGAAAACACGCTTCAATAGCGTAGCTGTAAAAAAAAACATAAATTTAACTTCTGCCGATAATGTTTCTCACCAGTTCTTAATTAAGGGAAATACAGTCCGATTTCCATTATTTGGAATATGTTGTGGTTATTATGAGAACCCTATTTTTTTTTCAAAATTTATTCTTACCTACTTATGTCTTTTTGAAAACTGAAACGTACAAACCTAGTTTTTCATAATATTTAAAATTTATTCTAAAATCGGTAAATTCAGACTAAGTTTAAGGGGATTTTGGTATGGAAGTTTGCAGCTTCATGATCCTTTCTTTAATTTAGGAAGCTATAAGCTGTGAAGTGTGATAAGAGGACTAAATGTCAATTTATGAAATCGTGTTTCTTCCAACTAGAATTAATAACATTGATAACCATTCCATTTACAAACTTTTGAATTATTATTTGTGTTTTTACATACTATCATATTTTTTGAAAGGTTTTTAACGAAAGGCGTAATTTTATACCTTAAAATCTAAATTTTATCAAAATGTATTCAAACCAACTCGAATCAAGGTTATCTGATATATTTTTATTGCCATACAAATGTTCCTTAATGAATTTCATGTTGTTTTTGACTTAAGCATTTTCTTTATACATTAAATTTATAACAGGTTATCTATATTGTAAATATTTACAAAGGTTAAGTATTATTTAGACTTCTAAAATGTGTGCCTTATGATATGATCTATATTAATTGTTAAGTTACAACTTTTTTAATAAACTCAATTTTGAAAAAAGGGATTTTTATTTAAGCAACCCAAATTACTAGAATTACCTAATAACAAACGAAAATTATTAAAATTATCAACAAGTTTTTGGAGTTGTTGGTTATTCTGTAGCTCTGCCTACCCCACTCTGGGAATGTGGGAATGAAGGCGTGAAGGTATGTATGTATGTATCAGTGTTGGGCAAAAAGTAATTGAATTACAAATTATGAATTGCAATTACAGAATGTAATTTCAATTACGAATTAAAATTACACATGTGTAATTTCTAATTGAATTACGATCAGCTCTGAATTTCAAAATGTAATTTGTAATTCAATTAGAAATTACATTTTGTAATTTTAATTGGTAATGCATTACTTTATGAAATTACAAATTACATTTATCTAGGAAAGCATTTTCATTGTTTTATATAGTATGCTACTATATTTATATAAAATACGAAATATAAAATAAATAAGAACTCATTGGGTAAATTTAATACTTTTTGAGTAAGTAATAGACAAGTTTATATAAAGTAATTGCGTAATTCAATTACAAATTAATGTAATTTCAATTAAAAATTACCAAGTAATTTAAATTAAATGTAATTCAATTGCGAGCGTAATTAATTACAAGCAATTGCATTAAATATATTTTAATTTGTAATTCAATTACAAATTAATTGAATTATGCCCAACACTGGTATGTATGTAATTATTAAAATTGTAATTTTCGAAAAAAAAACAATTTATAACACGTTTTATTGCAGTCTCTACTTATAAACTAAAAATAAACTCACTATAAAAAGACGTCAAATGAGTTCAAACTCATCATACCGGTTCAATTGTACCATATTATAGTCATCAGAATTGCCACAAATTTCAAGTCAACCGGTCAATTATAAGTTTGGATTGACTTCCAAGATTTGATAACACTGTTAGTTTGTTAGTTACAAGTGAAGAGTATTAATATAAAGTATGTAAAAATAAATAGACTTAAGATCGTTTTGTGATTATTAGGGTTCCATAACAAAAGGGCACCCAAGGTAAATAGTTAACTTATCTTATGTATGACTATTTATACAAAAATCCATAAATAATATTCAAAACTACAAAAATGACACTATAAATAAGTTTAGAAAAACTAGGTACCAATAAAAGGGATACCTACTTTAAAATGTTAATTAACTATCACACAGAATCTGCCTTAACAATAATCTACTAGCTACATGATGAACAGATGTTGTTTTACTTCACCAACATTAACTTTATTATTTCCTATAGATAACTGCAGTCTGTAGTGTAACCATTATGCTATAATGCATATATGATGCTATTATAGCATCATATATTCATTGTTGCAATTCTTTTTAACTCCTTACTCAAGTCACCCCTGTGAGCTTTTTCTAATGCGCTAATAAGATCAAAAAACCATTTTTGGCGATCTGCCTTTTCATAATAAATTTCCATTATCTCTGTAGTCTTCTCAGCGATTGTTTTGTGTTTGAGCTGTAGTTCATCAATCTTATATTCTTTAACATCCAGGTATCTAGCTAAGTTGCGCCAATGTGAGCCTATTTGTTCAATAATTGTTTTGATGATCATCTCTCTTTTTTTGTCACTTATACCATCTGCAAATGAGCTATATTTTCCCCCTTTGTCCGTAGGTTCTTTTTGTTGCATTATCTCTTGTGCTGGTTCTACAACTGAAATTAAAATAAATAAAACATATGTCAGTATTGCAGTTACGGGCAAGTTGACATTGACCAAAAATTGCAAATCTAAATATTTGTGTATATCACTATCTCTTACAAAAACAATTTATTGACTGGGCGTTTTCACTAAAAAGTGTACCCAATTAAGGACTGAAATTAAGGAACTTTAACTTTGTCAGTTTTGTGACGAAAATTAGCTATATATTGACGGCCGCAATGTATGGCTAATTTTCGTCACAAAACTGACAAAGTTAAAGTTCCTTAATTTCAGTCCTTAATTGGGTACACTTTTTTGTGAAAACGCCCGACTACTAGCTTTTGCCTTGTGCTCTGACTGCACATAGTTTATAGATCTGCTCTTCCCTCAGTGCCGGTCCTTTATTCTAGGATAAAGAGTACCCTAAGTCTGTCTACCAAATATCAGATTGATTGGTTGAAGTGTAGATGAGTAAAGATCAAACAAACAAACGCTATTTCATTTATAATATTAAGTAAGGATGACTGGTAAGTCCAATACACAACAGAATTACGACAGGGCTTGTTGATCAGTAGTTAACTAATGGTTAAATTAACAGTTGCCCTTAACCCTAACAGCTTGTATCCAAATCTTTCTTCAACCAGCAGCCCTGATATGGGTAGCAATGATTAATTAGTTAGCTAGAGATTTTCCTGAAATTGGGAATTTATATTCCTGGTACAATTGGTCCAAGACTTATAATTGGATAAAAAAACAGATCAGAATAGGCAGTGCTAATTTTCCTAAGCTTGACATATAATCATTCATGTGTCAGTGAGATGGGAATTCATTATTGAATGAACATGCATCAAGTTTAGGATAATTAACTCTTCCTATTCCGATCTCTGGATATAAGTAATCAGCAATACGTTAACAGGTTTATACATTTCTATCTTGCCACTAAGTATTTGGCTAAACAGGAAAAGTATTCACTAGGGGCAAATTGGATTGGATTGCATTGAAGCATAAGTGTCTTATTCAGGATTTTCATCATTAAAATGAGTATACACTAAGATGGGTTTTGTCAGGGCCGGATTTAGAGGTGTGGAGACCCTAGGGCACCGAAGGAATGGAAGCACCTAATTATTTTTGAAGAATAGGTTACCAAGAATTTGTGAGGCCCTACTGTTGTGGAGGCCCCGGGCCGTTGTCCCGCTTGCCTTCCCTTAAATCCGGCCCTGGGTTTTGTTAATTACATGATATATGTTTTAGTTACTCACGATACTGATTTGATCGCTGCCCAGGCACATTACCTTTCTTGTAATCTTCAATGCATCTGATCAAGTCAGGTTCATTGGGAAGCCGCGTGGCTAACACCTCTAAAGGCAATATGTTATCTTCAGAAAGCAAATCTCTTATTTCCAAAACCTTCAACAGCTGTCCAATGGTACGGATTTTCTCAAATCTTCTGACTGAGTTGATATCGTTTCTATACAAATCCTTCATAGCTTCTATTATTTGACCGTGCATATCGCTTATACCGACTTTAAGGGTTATTAAATCCTTTAGTTTCGTGTACTTCGTAGAAGCCATGTTAAGTGCTTTTGAAGCGTGGATAGGTTTAAAATCAATTTGAACCATTTTAATCGTAATTAAAATATTTTAAAACTCACATCACGGATTATTATAAGGTATGTCTTAAGTTCTCATTATAATTTTCAAATAAAGTTTTTGCTGTCAACTTTTCAATTGTCAATGTCAAACGTAGGCGTAGGTTCCGTTTCACTGAATTATTTTGTAAATATCAATAGAGTTTAGAAAGTTATCGTTAGTATTACTTTAGAGCAATAATAATAACATGCAATTTTCATAAAAAATATGAATTTTAGTTTTTTTTGTGCACGTCAGAGATAAAGCAAGTGTTACGTACGAGGTACAGCCGAGTTCATAAATATGTGTACACTTTAGTGCCTTGCAAGTGAGTCGTCTATTTAATGTAACGTTTGAACTGCCATATATGAATTGTCACAGTGATTAAAGTGACATGGTGCTAAAGTGTACACATATTTATGAACTCGACTGTACGACGATATTGTACAATCTTAAATAGATTTAAACGGAACGTAGCTTCTGATGGAACATTCTCAGGGGCCTTCCCCTTGGCTATGACGTGGCGGTCCTATTACGTCTTTTCTAGACTACGTCATCCACGCTCAAAATTAAGTAATTTTATTGCGAATGATTTTAGTTTAAAAGAACGTTTAGGAAAAGGGCGGGGGCGGCAGACTATCTAAGGTAAAGTTGTGAAAATTACTTATTGTAATAATAATAACTCTTATAAGTTTAGACGTTTGAAATGCTATTAAGACAGCGACAGGTATGCGTGGCGTGGCAAGTGGCAAGTTTGGTTTAAAAACTGGCGTAACATTTTAGTTCAACCGATTTACAGAAAGACTATAACTAATTAACTCGATTTTAATTGAATGTCACTTGTTTCATATACTTAAGTAAACTATGGTAATTTAATTTTATATTTACTTATTGTTAGTTAAAATATTCGATCTTTGTGCTTGAATAAGAATAAAGAAAAAAAGCCTTTAAATTAGGGATGCATCGATACGCCTTTTCGCCGATACGATACCGATACCGATACTCTTATAGAAATATCGGCGATACCGATACCGATACCGATACGCTTTTTGTGAATTCAAAAATGAAGGCATAATAAATAAATCACAAGACAGATTTCTTTTTATTAATATAA